>CM077105.1:16678621-16720187 GCA_039619505.1 Cimex hemipterus | reverse complement strand
GATGTGTATAAGAGACAGCCCCGCTCTACAAACACAATGCGGTAATCAAGTGTTATCTGTGAGTGTTCATTTGTCGTGTTCCATGCATGCCAAACCCGATCTTGACAACGCTGCAAAAATCTATTTGACAGTGGCCCCGTTGACAATTTTAGAAGCTTTATTATCTTTATGATTTTTGAGAAGTTTAAGTTTTTTTTAAATTACAAAATATCAAATGAGATTGTTTATTATTATAGAAAGCAGTTTTAACTTTTGTGTAGAAGTATTACCTAGAAAGCTTCCTAGACAAATTTGGCATTTTAAAAGAGAAAAGAGAAAAATAAACATTCCAAATGCCTTGTTCAACACTGGCATCGTTATCAAACAAAAGATCACACGCATCTTCTCAAATAAAATTTTCCCTCTTTAAAAAAAAAAAACAAAAAACTTTCACTTAGCTGGTTTAAATATGCGACCAATTAATTAACAACAGTAAATCCAATAGACGAATAAATGGCCCAATTTAATTGCTACAACGTTTACCTCGGACTCATTTGAATGTGTGTTTAATAAAACGATTATTTTGTCAAATAGAAAGAAAATAAATTCAATTCAGCCGATGATCCACCTGTCGAGGTAGTTAGTACACGCATGAAGCAGCAGGTTTAAGAAGTGCTTCGCTTATAGTTTATATAATTCCTCACTTACAAAAATGATAATTTAATTTAAAATAAAAGCTAAGAAATATAAGCATGTAATAGATCGTTCCAGCGTTCCAGAATTACACGCATGCAGTAGGCTTTAGGTAGCAGTAGTCGCTAGAATTTATCAATTGTTTCTTTAAAAATAGCAATTTATTTGAATAGTAAAAATAAAGCTACTAAAGTTAAGCATGGCTTCCATCGAGGTGTTAAATATGACAAAAATATTAACAAAAAAGGATTCAAGAAAAACTATAAAAAAATTCAACAATAAAATTATTGGTAAGATGGAGCAGTCTCTACAAAAACAGCATCATTATGCTTTACAATGACACATAACCGCAAGGAAAACATTATAACATTTAAATTGTGTGGATTTATTCCGACAGAGTGACTCAAAATATTAAATAAAACCAAGATAGCTTTAAGAAATGAAGATTTGTAAAAACTGAAATAACATGACCTATGAACCCCATTTTTTGAAAGAAGTTCTTGGTTTTTTTTAAAGTAAATCTAATATAAAATTTGCTTTTCAAAGGAAACAAAATAGCATTTAAATTATGTAAATGTATACCGATAAGTAACCCAAAAATATGGAATAAAAACCAGTCTTCAAATTTGACTAACTGACTTACAAATGTGTAGAGATTAGGGACCGTTAATAGATAATCATTCAGTATCGTGAGATGCGGTCTAGTGTGATGTAGGTTTCAGAAAAACATTTTCTTTATTGTGACAACGTTTCGATATTTATTGAGATCATCTTCAGGGCCTGGGATTTAAAAGTACTGTTTCCATTTAACAAATACATTTAGCATGTGGAAAAGTGAGATCTCACTGGCACTCTCAACACGACACACAAGAATGGGACAAGAACACAGAAGACAAACACTTTGAGTGAGTAGAAATACTTTGAATATGAAATATATTGTGCATTGGATAAATTCACTTTTCCACATTCTAAATGTATTTGTTAAATGGAAACAATGTTTGTAAATCCAGGCCCTCAAGATGATCTCAACACAGATCGAAATGTTGGCACGATAAAGAAAATGTATGTCTGAAACCTACATCACACCAGACCGCATCTCAGAATATCTGAATAATTATCGATTAACGGTCACTAATCTCTACACATTTATGTGCATGTTTTTTATAGTACACTTGAAAAATTGGAGGAGTAAATGAAATAAAATTTAAGCCTTCAACGTGGCAGGATTCGAACATGCCAGGTGCGAAGAATTCAAGTACATCCAATATAAAACCAACAATATCCATAAATTTACAATGGAACAGCTTTTTAAATGTTAAGAACCGAAAAAAAGTCATCATATTAGGTTGCAGAATGGATCATTATGCAAATTACAATATTAAATAGAATAGACTTTTTCATTGACAAGCTTAAAATGCATAAATAAATATTGTAACTAGACTTGAACATATTTAGGATTAAGAACCAACTTAAGAGGATTACACACCAATCCTGCTCATAATTTAAAGAAAAGCATCGTAATATTTTACTTAAGTGATATATTCGGTGAAGCTTAGAATATTAGATACAAGGATATAAGAGTAGCACAACAAAAGCGAGATTTTTCTTTTTGTGATGTTTCTTCTATGGTATCTTCGAATTTACCACACTAACTAAACTAGGTATATCCCGGCATAGCCATGGAATTTTAATTGGTACTTGAATTGTAATAAGTAAAAGAAAGTGGAAAGTTTGTTGCCGTACAAGGATAGTTAGACGTCAAGCCATCTTGGAGAAAAAGATTTAAAAAAATAACGTTTAAAGGAAAAAATTCAAATGCAATTTATACATAAGTTTTAAAAAAATAACAATTTTATCCTTAAAAACCGTTATTCAATTTCCAGCGGAATGCGCGATGTTGGGGGGCTGTTTTAAGGAAGGATGCCCTAATTAAATATCTGAATGGAGAAAATTATCCGTACCGAATAATTGAATATGTATGCCACGCCTGGAAGTGCAGATTTGACTTGAATTTAATTATCAATACTGATTGGACAAACTACATCTCTGGTTTGCTTTTCAAAGTCAACTCATTTGTATTTTGATGTTTCACATTATTGTGTACTTTGTTTTGCTCTGTTCTTTTATGCATTTCCCAGAATTTTTAATTAATTTTTTTTTTTTACAGATCTTTTAAATGCCATATTATTTTTATGAAAACATCAACAAGCTCGGCAGCCGGTTTTAATAATTTTTTATAATAAATAAAAGTATTTATCTACTCTGCGTACGAATCCCGGTTCAGTTATTGAATTTTAATTGGTAATTTGTAAAATATATTGTAAAGTTGTTTTAAAACTGGTTTGTTGGACGTTAAACTTTTTTGTTTAAAGGGGTATTTTAAAAATTGATGTAACATTTCCAAGATTTAAAAATAAAAATTTAACTCCAGTGAGAAAGTGAATAAAGTGAATGTCCCCTTTACTTTTAACCTGACAGGCATCCAGATTGAACAGCCTGTCAGTCACACAATCTGACCTTATTTAGAACATTCCGTTGAAACGTTGTTTATAATAAACCGATTTGATATATTATGCAATATACCAGTGAAACTGTTTAGTTCTTGATTATTGTGAAATTTCCTGTTTTGGGGATGTTAAATTTAGAGTTTTCCACATAGGTTACACCAGTAAATTACTAATTAGGCAGTGCACGTTACAAGATTGGGCGGTAAAATATCTTATTGCGATATCTTCAATAGTGCGGCTAATAAACGAGAAAATGGGCTTTGTCGTACAACCGCGGAGCGCCAAAACACCAACCCAAACGGTCATAAATAGGGAAGCTGTAAAACGGAATAATTATATCGAATGCGGCTATATCGGTTATTTCATTCATAAAACATACGGTATTATCTGAAGCGGTTTGAAATAAGTTCAAGACGAATATGTTAGTCTTTCTCTCTTAACGGTTAAGTCCTATAAAGAAAAAAAAAACTAATTGATATATTTATAACACCCCATCAATGCCAGGCTGATCACGGACAATACTGCTTGTTTAACACATCAACTTGAATTTATATAAAATTACTCGGTACTTGGAAAAATGAACTTCAAAATACCATTTTTTACGGAAGAGGGGTGGAGTTATTAAGAGTGAAATTAATTTTAACGCAAACTTTCAGTTCATTGAAACTTCACAAAAGCGCAAACGAACCGCCCCCTTTAATAAGAAAAGCCACTAAAAGCTTAAGATCAATGCTTGAACAGCATAAAAAAAGTATTAAAACTCGGTTACAAAAAAATACTTCACCGACGGTCACACTTAAAACAGTTCAGTGGAAGTCGGTACGATGTTAGTACTAGGCGGAACATGTTTTATTGACAAGAAATGATAAAACCGCTTCTTTTACCAAAATAAGGTAATACAGTCTTTGTCTCTTTATGAAAAGTAATGTTGTCAAGTCCCCGTAGATATGCATGAAGCACCCGCCCTTTTTAGAAGCAGATGTTGCCACGATAAAACCAAGTTGAACTTATTGTTCCTGGTACAATAGATACGTTAAGGGACTTGATTTTGTTTTATAAACAATCGAAACGCTGCCTAAGCCAAGATGAATCAGTTAACTGTTTTCTTCTATTTTCAATTAACAGTTTAAACCGGCGAATCATCATTGTTTGTTCAGCCCTTCAAAACACCAATTTTCAAGGGGATCCGCCAACGCTGTTTACAGGAAGGGAATATTTGCTGAGCACTGCGCACGAATCGACGGTCCATTGTTTTAGATCTGACAATCGATCTATCTCATTGAGTTGGCTGTTTCTTTTTGTTTCAAGCCGATACGCCGGTCCAATACAATTCGGCGTGTTTGTTCATTGAAGAATAGAGAGATTTGACATACCAGCCCGGAATTCGCATAAAAGCTTTTGAACAATTGACAAACTTCACGGGTATTAATCAACGCGGTGAAATAGTACATTCAAATCGAATGGGAATCGGTGTTTCCCCATCGAAACACATTTCAAACAAAGATTAAGAGATGGGACAAGAATAGACATATGGTATTTCAAAAAGAGGCAACAAAAATTAATAAACTTATGCGCTTTAGGCTCATTTATCACACAGTGGGACTAAACTGATCCAACGTTGCGTTACAGCCAGTATTCAAGATTTCATAACTGGTATTCCACTCGGCTCAGTATTAACCAAGTAGGCGTTCATTGTCCTCTCATTGTGGTTTTTGAATTACAGCCCGCCGAGTCGGGAAAATATTAATGGTCCTCGACAACGCTTAACCGCATATCGACCTCCTATCCTCCCTATTCAATTTCATGTGTAATTGGAAGGGCAAGAAATCGAAGGGAGGCCGGGACCGAAGCAATCCCATACTGGAGGACTCAAGAAATGAGATTACTCGAAGGTACAAATGAGGGTTATATTATGTATAAACCAGCTCTATCTTTTAAAATTAAATTCTTCAATCAGGGATAATTCAGTACTTGAATACAATATCTGATTTTAAAAAAATTGCGTGTTCTATTGTGCGTAAAAAAATGCACATAGATAAATAAATTTTGAAAGCACCGGCTGAAAATAATTAAAAAGCTCTTCTCAATTTCCCCCTTATCCGTCCTGCTTTGCATGAGAAATCCTACCAATGAAAAGTAAGCGTTCTGTCGACTTCTATTGAAAGCGCCCGATTAATGGTTAAGAAATTACTGCGAGAGATTCAGTGAAGACCGACCGATTCGAGTCTTCTCTTCCATTCTCACCGGCGAAAAAACTGTGATTTCCATTGAAGTGGTTCAATCAGCTAAGTGAAACTTCACATTTTTACGTTTAAACCGACAAAACAAAACCACAGAAATATATGGAATTATTTTAACCTATTCCCACACGATTATTTGCAGGCTCTAGACGTACATTACATTTTCTTGTACATTGTATTTTAGTGAACTATGTAGAGAGAAGGAAAGACAGAGAAAGAGCAAGGAAGAGAGAGAAGAAGGCTCTGGACGGGCAAAGTCTTTCACTTGGCTGTATTTGGGTTCTGAAGAAAAATCAATAATGGGTTATTAGAACAAAGTCAGATTTACTGTATTCGCAAAAAAAAATTATAAAGAAATAAAACTCAATAAATTTCATATACAGAAAAAATTTGAAATCGAATACCTTATTTTAAAATGAGCCTTGTCTTAACTTGACGACTCTACGTGCTGAAACGAGCCGAGGGCTTTTCTTGCATTAACAACCCCCCTTATTCCTTTATGAATATGTAATTCACCTTCGCTTCTGCAAATTTTCAACTCCTGTAGCATTGTCTGAACGGCCTAGTTAAAAGTAAGAATGCCAGATGCGCTGAGCTCATTCACAGTAAAACGTCAAGAGGCACTTCCACCCAACAATTGCAGGACACTCAGACACATACACATAAAACACATTCAACATACAGCGGCACTTTACTACTTACGATTACCCCCCGAGTTAAGATATCTCAACCAAGACAACACGCACACCTTCTCCATTTGTACCATCACTTCCTTTTATAAAATATTCTATATGAACGGAAATTTATTTCAATCAACTGGTTGACAGTTTGGACTGGTTTGTGAGAATTGTGAGAAAAAAGTATAATACACAAAAACTTGCGTCTATCCTATTTACGATGTTATTCTTTCCGCCATGCCCCTATTGAATAAATTTCTAAAACATTGTCTTGTACAGGTGTGTTTTAGTGAACTATGTAAAGAGAAGGAAAGACAGAGAAAGAGAAAGGGAGAGAGAGAATGTATGTGTTTTCCTGCAACTGTATCCGTGCCGCCAGGGCTATTTGTACATTTATTTTATACTGACTGTTCGTTCTCCATTTTATGTTTTGTGTTTAAAAATCTGTTGAGCAAAACTCCCTGGCCTTTTTCCTCCCAATTTTCGCAACTTATTTTTTGCAACAATTTAAATTTAACAACTACCACAATCTGGCACAAAAAATATACTACAATAAAAATGTTGTTATGTTTAGGATGGAGAATATTTATTTATAAATTGTGTACAAAGCAAATAACCCTGGTGACAAACATTTTTATTTTTAAATTTTTAGCATAGGAGCGTCCTTTTTTTCAACATTCAATCATTTATGTAATGTTTATTGACGAGATTACATAACGCAAATTTATTAAATTAGGTACGCTGATAACAGTTCCAATCAACGCAAAGGTTAAACAGAAACGAGGAAGGAAAGGAAAACATCCAAAATAATTTTCACACAATAGTTCCATTTTAGGAACACTTGGCCTATTTTGCATTAATCCTATTAATGCATAATCCTATTTGTATAGCTGCAAGTTTTCTTGAAAATTTTTTTACATCACATTAAAAGTAATAAAATAATTCGCCTAATAGTTGATTCATTAATATGTATTAGTGTATCCAAGGACACCTGTCATAACGGCGCGAAGGAACAACACTTCTGCAACACCCACATGTCTTGCGGGTTTAGTATACAGGGAGTTTTATATACAATAATTCGCTCTAATCAGTAATATCTACACAGAGGGAAAATACGAACTTTTCTCTTAACCTGGAAATGTTTTTGCGCTGGATCGTCAATGTTCATGGCTTATACTATGACAAAATCATAAGTTGGCATAAGTTTAAGTGCAATGCAGCCTGAATCCGGAATTGCAAAAAAAGTAGAACAACAAGCGTTATGCGCAAACTTCGAAGGGATTCATCACGTGGGTTACAAAGTGTACAATGCCTTTAAAGACGTACGAGTGAAACGCACAATAACGAACTCAGAACGGGGGCAACAAGAAAGGATCTTGTTCTGGATGACACCAATTTTCTGTCGGTCTCTTGCTAAACGAACGAAGCCCTACCACCTCCAATATGGATGAAATCTTATACAAAAACTCCGGAACTTACAAAGAGTTCAGAGATTAATTCTGCTGAAAATAATTAAAGGATACAAAACAATATATGCGTAGTCTAATTCTCCAATAACTTGTCCTTCCTATCCTTAATTATCCCTGTCTATATAGTCCTGAAAGCATCATGAGGCCGAACCATTTTCCATTTTCCCAATGTCGATTCCTTTCATCTCAAAGAAACCGACAACTCATATAAAAATGGAGTTCTACCCCTAAATCCTTCCCCACTCCTTCAAAATCCAACTTATAAAACAAAAACCATTAATATCTCTGGCACTCTCAACATGAAACATAATGACTCATCTACATAGAAAACACATATTTTGTGTGAGTACAAAGAATTTGATTAAACCTAAAAATGTTGTCAATAAAGAAGAACAAATTTCATCTACATACGAATCACAGCTAAAAGGTTTCTGAAGGACATCGCCAATAATGGGGAAAAAACTCGCATCGGCTATCAATGAGAACCTTTTTTGCTGAAATGCCCTGAAGATGATCTCAATAAAAGATCAAAACGTTGGCACGATAAAGAAAATGTTTTTCTGAAACCTACATCACACCAGACCGCATCTCACGATATCTAAGTAATAAAAGATCGAAACGTTGGCACGAGAAGGAAAATGTTTTTCCAAGCCTGTATCACACCAGGCCGCAACCTACGATCTCCAATTAAATATTAAATACAGCCGAAAATAAAATAGTTAGCGAGACTAGGCCAACCAGGATAATCAAACATTAATTGTGTATATTAAATTTATAAAGATATAGATTAGAAAATTCTTCCCGATGTGTTAACAAAAGAGCGACAAACTTAAGATATTGTGTTACAAGAAAATGAACGAACAAATCCGGTCTATACGAGTGATATTTAAGGAGGGGGATTACGGCGAAAAGATTGCAGCGCCCGGATAAGATTTCCAGGCAGAGATAAATAACGGCAAACCGTCCAGAAAGGTGTGAATTTATAGCCGGCGATTTGCAATAGTAACACATAGAACGTGTGACTGAGGACTCCGAGTTCCAGTTCACCTTAATGTTAGCCACTATTGACCATTCGGCCATTGTTGTAATTTCGAGGATCAAAAGTATAAAGGAGTGAGATAAAAACGCAAGCGTGATTTAAGGAATTAGTTCTGTTCCGAACGTTCAAATGGATGATTTTTTTTCAATGCCTGGAGGAAAGAGAACGACTTTTTCAAATGGGAAAAGGGATTCGGCATTAGCCTAGTGTAGACTGATCCTTCACCCTTCCAGGGAAAAAACGGTGATCCCTCTTGTCAAAAAAATTTAACTATACCAAAAAATTTTTAAAAGAAAGTTATTTATTCGATATGTTACTAAGGATATTTATAGGAATTCGCGATTTTTAGGAAAACAAATTACAATAAACTAAACATACATTTAAAACATATTAACAATAATTATTTGAATTTCTATTAATCAGTAAAGCTAATAAATTCTATATTTCAATCTCATGAAAGTTGAAATCGCAAAAATAGTATGCGATCACACGGTGGCTGAATAAAGCCAAATAAACTGAACAATAAAGCCGACAAAAGACGTAATGTTTTGTTTTAGCATGGATCGTAGGATTTCCCAAATTAACGATCGGTCAAAATAAAGGAAGAATTTACTGTTATGAGGCCTTTTAGCCTATCCTAAAATAACAAGGGTTATTGTTTCACGCCAATGGTGTCTTCATTAGCAGTCCTCCATCCTGTTTATTTGAGATAAACCGTACCACAATGGGCCTTTTCCGCCAAAAACGCTTTGATCAAATTTCCCCTCACCTATTCGACCGGAAACACGTCACGTCGTTATTAAACTCAGGAAAATGCCAGTTCCAAAACAAAATGGTGTTGTATGCCGAAAGAAATCTTTCAACATAAGTTTCTATTTGGAAAAAAAAGGTTAGGGATAACGTAAAAGCTGCCGATTATGACAAATACATTGGCAGAAGTAGAATCAAATGGATGATAAATATAAAGAGGTGGTATTCCTGGAGGTGTACGATTTACTTACATCCTCAGCAATAAAATAATTTAAAACTATTACAATTGCCACTCATTTACAGTACAGAACATTTTTTTGTTGTTGTACTTGCGGTAAAATATAATAGTTGCTAATGACGCATAAATAAACTTAAAATGTCCAAAAATAAAAATTTGGTATTGTCCTTAAAAAACGTAAAATCAAATTAAGACGAAAATTTGTTCCTTAAATCACAACCACAAATAAAATGACATATCACCATTAAAAAAAAAAATAATACAAATAGAAATGAAAACTCTAGTACGAAGAAAAATGTATAAACATATGTTGTGTCAAATGTCGATGTTGTAATTATTTTAATAGGGCAACTTTTCATTGATGTGGGATTAAATTTATGAATATTAAAGCTGAATTATTATAGCAAATTTAAAATAATTGGCTGGGTGTACTGGCGGTAATGTCGATAACCGAATTAATTTGGTATTTCTGGTATAGGACTGAACGTTTTGGTCTCTTGGAAAATTAAATTCGTAATATATGTATTTACATATCTATTTGAAGATCTAGAGTTCAATTATGTACATATATGTGCATATTTGCTAATTTTTCAATTATTTATGTATATTTTAAGTCCTCGTATTAAAATAAAACTCGAAAGCTCGAAGGAGCTCTTTTGTTTCGAACCAAACTTATACCGGTCTACTAATATACGAGGGTCATTCACGTATAAAAGAAAATTAATTTTGATAAATTTATTGCTTTTATAAATCAAATTGTTAAAAATGTCTCATTTTCCGAAGATTTTAATTCCAAAACAGTAAAAAACGGCATCAGCATTGCGCACGAACCCCCACTCTACTTCATCATCAGCGAAACGGAGTTCAAGAACTCATGAAGTACATAGTTACTTTTGATCTTACGTCCACCACTACACTCATGAAAGCAAGACAGCGAGTATGGGATAAGGGGAAAAGTTCAGTTTTGCTTTTTGAGATTGTTACCTGTGAAGGGGCAAAACATCTCTACTAGCAAAGTTCTCGGTGCAATTTACTAAGACTAAACAAGTCCTCGTGAATTTTCGCCATGATCAGAGAATGATCAAATCTTACTGCTGGAAGAGTTAATGCCGCTTAACGAAACAGAAACGCAGACGACCCATCAACCAAACGCTCCAAAAATTGGACAAAGTGTTCTGCGATACTCTAGCCGCCATACAATCCAGCCTTTCACTTATTCCAAGCTTTGAAAAAAATGTTTTGCAATGATAGTACAATTGACTGATGACCCATCCCCTCTTTTTATTCATTCCGTAACGACCCTCGTAAAATTATAATGTTAAATTGATATTAATTATATCTGAGGAAAAAAAACTTACAATATCCGGAAATCGAAAGACATACCTGAAACAAACACGAAGGAATTATTAATATCATTAAAATCTCTTCCTTTTTTTTAAATCAACACAAGCTCAGGTACATAATAAAATATCGTAATGCGCAATTTTTTATAAAGGAAGCTTTCTCTCCCTATTTCTGACTCTAGTGTAAAAAATGACTTTTTCTAGTAATAATTAACTATTTGTATAAATAATTTATGAAATAAATATTGTTATTTGACGACTTAGTTTTAAATAATTTGAACGTGTAACACAACTAGCTGACCAAGTCGATATGAGAAAACTTCTTTTAATACCGAAACCATCGAAGCTTTTCCTTTCAATTGCAATATCAATTAACTTCATCGATATTTCAAATGTAGACGCTATTGTTAGGCAACAAAATTAAATCAATAAAATATCGGCGTTTCCGTCGCTTTTCGTATTTTAAATACACATTTTATCTCCTAATTACGCCACAGATCTAGTGCAAAGTAGGCAAAAGTAACAAATTTTTGCTCATTTATTACATTTCTATGACAGCACATAGAGGTTGTACGAGGGATTGGGCAAATATTACCATTTAAACACCCAATAAGTCCAGGTAAATGTTTGTCTAAATTAGGTCGTAACTTAATAAAGGACAGAATAATTTACAATTCTAAAGCACTGGTTAACAAACAGTAAAACAAAACGCAAATATGTTACAAACAGTAAAAAAACGTTATTTTAAATTTAAATTGAAATCATTCAAAAAAGTACAGGAAACAAGCCTTTACCGATTGACAAGGTTTTAAGGTAGGGTGTGGCGTTTTAACAGGGAAATAAAAAGTTATCGGCTCCCTGGGACATTTAATTGGGTGTTGTTGAGCCGTAACTGACAAATTTATCTTTTCGCCCGAGGCCGGGATTTACACAAAATCCTATTATTCTACCTCTAACCTCTTTCCGTGTACACTAATTCAATTTGATTATACTAAATGGAACACTAATACAGAGATTAAGCTGTGAAACGTTAACCCCGGTTTGACGGACCCACTGCATATACGACAAATAGGAGTGGTATACGCGACATTTACACATGAAACCCTTTGATCACGGTTCCCGTGTAATAAGCCGAATTCATTTCCTTTGCCTGGCTATTCTGGAGCCAAACTACGTCCGATGTGCGTCGCTTTGATCACTTAATCCGGCCAGATGTCAATTCCGTTGGATTTCCAGGAAACGCGGATCGAGGTCAAATATGTGCAAAAATAATTTCCAATTCGAAACGCCTTTTGTGATTTTGTAACAAACTTGAATGGATTTCTCAAAGGGTGTCATGAAAAGGAAAGGGACATAATGACTGATATGTAAAAGCTGCTTGATTTTTGTTAAACCGTCACAATCAATAAGTCCGACGAAATGGAGAACTAAAGACCAACCGGAAAGCAAAAAAGAATTCATTCACTAAATGAATTTCCAAAAAGAAAATAATAGCAATATTGTATTATGGGGTTTTTACAAAGGGCCAAGTCTTTAATTTTTACTATACCAGTGTGTGAAACTATGGGTAAAGCATGGTTCCAAAGGTAATATTTCACGTACTATCTGCTGATGCATAAAAGTTTTAATAAGCTGGCATCATTGAATTTGTGAGAACGAATTTCTTTTCATTTTGAAAATCCGTTGAACCAAAAACCAATGATACCAGAAACTCAAAAATCGACGATACAGTAAAGTTAAGTTTAATAAATCGAACAAAAAATAAATTTCCATATTTTACCCAATTAAATTCTCAAATTTCCAGTTTTTTATTATCAGTTACACGATAAAATGAAATTCCTGAGTTCTGAAGGTAAACGTCAATGGCTACAGAATGATTGTTGGATGATTTGTTGAATTTTTGTTATCATTTTTTAGAATAGAAAGGATTTTCAAAATGTATGAAAAAACATGGGACATGAATTTAACAAAAAAGATCACCAGCTTGGCTTGATGGCTACTAAAAGCACCAGCAAATTCCAGTCGAAAAATTACTTTTTGAAAAATACTTAATTTTACAATAAATTAGGCAGCGTAAATATAAAAGACCATGTAGGTTTATAAAAACCTACAATATATACAAGCATAGAGGAATTATTTATTAAAACAGAGCCTCAAAAATATGCTACCACTATCTTTCAAAGTATATAAATTTATAGTGCTACATTAAGTTCACAAAGTTCAAGTTAAGCAATATGATATTACTGAAAAAAATATATGGCGTAATAAGAAAACAAACGGTAGATTAATTTAAAACATCTATTATTCCATCTTGCAAATATTGAGTCATACTGTATTTCTGTCCATAAATACTTATGCAAAAAAAAATTGCCATAAAAGTTTTGTCCGGGATGTCAAGTGCAATCGGGCAAAGTTTACCCAAGTGCGGAAGAAGAAAAAATTTGGCGAAACTTTATTGGCGATAAGTCCCGACGAAGAATGGAAGAAAAAGGTCACGTAGGGTTCAGTTTCAGACTCTGTGGAAAGGCTTTTCTTCATCCGGCCTCATCTTGCATTCCACGTAAATTTCCATTGCATTACCAGACGTCCCGTTGTCCTCGCGAGGACGGCTATCTTCCGTTTGAAAACACGTAGCCTGAGACCACCATTCACGATTGATAGGGAACACGGTTATGACTTTTCCACAGCTGTCTGTTGGAAAAAGACTACACCGAAATGCATCAGGGTCTGAGACAAGTCGGGATATTTATTTAACGAAAACTTTTTGCTTTTTTATATTCATGTAATAAAGTACACCCGCTGCAAAAGCTTAGTCAGCTACATGAGGCATTTGTTTCGTTTCAAATCTTCTTCCTCAATTAGCATTATTTTTATTACTATTTATTACAAAATAACTTAGTGGAAAATTATTAATGTACAAAAACATTGGTAAAGTTGACACTCTATAAGTACGCGGATCTGAATAAAAAAATTGAAGCCTAAGCTCTCCCATTTATTAAATATTCAACGATGAAATGTATTGCTGATACTCTCTAAGCTTATACCTTACAAAATTTTCAAAAAAATTCATTACTAATTAATTAATAATTATGCAAATAGAACTTCAGTCTTGAAGGTAAAAACGGTTTGGGGGTCTCATACGTAGGGCACTTTCGGAGAGAGAGACGGTACAGACAAAAAATCCACCAAGCCCCCCCAGGGTGAGCTTTGCCTAAAGTACCTCCTTTGAAAGAGTACCAGTACCTACAACCGTGGAGAAAAAAAAAATGAACGAATAAATTGACGAGGGGCAGTACACCGTTTAAAAAAAGCTTAAAAAGCTTCCCCATGTAAATGCGCAATCACCCCGACCTTCCTTGTTACAAGACCAAACACTCGCCCTTTTTCTAAAAGCCATCGCACTCTTAGTAATTAACAAATACAAAATTTTCTCTTAAAAAGCTTCAGTTAAAAATTGGACCTACCGTAAACAATTTTATTCAACCTTTCTAAACATTTAGTCGTTCAGGAACATGACTACAACGGCATTTATTATTCTTTACTGAAAGGTTGCACGACGATTCACAATATATAGCCATAAAGGTAAAAATATAGTACATAGTTCTTTGTTTTTTACTGAAGTAACACAGCTTTTCTTTCTAAATCATAAAACAGATCAATCCAAATTTTCAATTTTTTACGAACCATTACTAGACGCCAGTGTTTTATCAGCAATTCCCTGGAACATACGTCTATTTTCGATATTTTCTCTTAAAATCATTAGTGACTAATTGCGTATTTTCAAAACTATTTTATTCTCTTTTTAAATGTTTATAATAAACTAACGACTATAAATATAGAAAAAACAGTTATAAAGTAGAAAATGTAGCACACATTTTCTTCAAAATCATGAAACGGAACAATCATTATTTTCAAATTACGTACGAAGAAGTAGGCAGGGTGCTCCTAGACTCGTATATCTCGCGGTCATGGATTCGATTCCACGCTCTTCTTTTTTTTTTTTTTTTTTTTGATGATGATGATTCGACAAAATCCTAAAATCCTAGACGAGTTTGATCAGCAACAATCGCGATTATAACGAAATATGTATCTTGAAGTTAGAAAGCAGCTAAAGCAGGGAGCTCACTCCTCTGTAAGGGTCGTTTGAGGATTCCTCAGAAGTCTTAATTACATTCATCTGCAAGCCTCTAGCAAAAAATATTAAAAATCTAACAATTCAGACTATAGTATCATAGTCATACTAGCTAGGGTGTTTTTAGGAACTACTTTTGGACTTCGGGACCGTCGTTCCCACCTAGATAACTCTAGTTCACTTACAGTTACTGTAGGGAAATCGCAAAAAACGTAGTTTCTTGGAGAACGATACACATTAAGTTACACATTCATCCCGATCAGTGCGACCAACCCTAACCTATATGCACTGGAACTTTATCAAAGTGGACAGTTAAATAATAAAGAAAAAAATACTCTAAAAAAGACATTTCTTTCTGGGAATATCGTTGTAGCTTATCTTACTGGAAGTAAATTCGAAGTAGAAATTTCTACATCGATTATTGTAGAATGTGGGCATCAAACGGTGTTAAATCAAAATTCTTTAGAAAATTTTTAAAATAAAAGAATCGAGAATCCTTTCGTAAATTTAAAAGGATTGTGAAAGCAGGTTAATACCGAGGAACAATAGGTTATGCCTTAACGCTACACCGTAAGTGGAAGAAATATGAACCTGTTCATGAAAAGGGGTATAATACTATTATAAAAATGAAAAAAAAAGGATACACCTCTCTTTTGAACGCTTTATCCCTAAGCTGGCTTTCTTTCCGTCTTAAAAGAAACCGTTAAACATTAAAATGGCAATAAAAATTTCACCGGTGGCGCAACGTGACACTAGATTGTATGAGCACTCCTAAAACGACAGACAGATCCATGGGTATTTAAAAGAAAAAAAAAACCTCTGTGCTATATTACCCTTCTTTACAATTCCACTACGCGGCTATATGCTTTCATATTTGGACGGAGTTAGTTTAAATATTTGATTCACATGTTATGATTGCCAAACCTCAGTTACAAACAAGCGAAACGCGGTTTTTACAATGTCTAAAAATTTCGTTTGTAGCTGGGAATGTTTTTATAGAGGAGTGGGCCGTCAAATTCTATTTTGCATAGACAAGCACGTCTGACCCTTGAAGGTCCAAAATTCACAGCCCAGTTCCACATAAATAGGGAAAGCCCCACATTCGGCAAAAGATTTATGCTCACCAAATCCGTTGGTAAAACAATCATTCACCTAAAAAAGAAAGTCTATATTTTTTTTACATCTTTTTTTATTATAAATTTATAAAATATTCAACAGGAAACAATGTTCAAATTAATATCAGCTAAAGTTATTTCAAGAAATGTAGGCCACGTTTACAAGGTAGAGCTTTGCGATAAAGCGCCAGTGGATTTGACTGATTGCATGCCGCAAGAGACAATAATACCAAGGGGACTTCCACTCGCTCAGCATAAACTTAACTTTTATCGCGGAAAAAGAGAACAACGGCTTCAACTTTCTAGAACTTACGGACTTTATCTACTGAAAATCCATGACAAGTGAGAATATCTCACTTGCCGAATAAGAAGGCGAATATAATTAAATGGATAGCAGGCAGGCGGTATTCCCTAGTAATCGTTTCCAAAAGATAGCTGAGAACAAAACACGGATAATGAAACTATTAAGAAAGCAATCGTTAAAAATGGTAAAACATCAATTCATACTGCATTGAAAAAAAATATATAATAAAAATCAGCAAAATCATCAAATGAAAATAAAACACTCATTTCATTAAAAAATGTCCAGATATATTTCCCATAATCAGGACTATGAAACAATGATTTATAATTTAAAAGATTATCTGACATTTTTCCTTTAACCTTGTTTTCCAGTATATCTATAAAATTACGAACTTTATTTGGGGCGATTCATCCTATATCACAAATACAACCTAAATTTTGAATACTCCAAGCCTAATTTAACCTAATTTACCAAAGTAATGTTTGTCACAAATAAAGAAAACAAAGTTGTACATTGCAATATTTTACATTTAACATAAATTTTCCGAAAAAAAAAACGATAATCTGAAACTTAAAATATATACATGTCAGCAATTAAAAATTATACTATAAACAATGATATCCATGATGAAATTGAAAAAAATTATGGTTGAAAAAAAGAAATGACTAATAGAACGTACATTACAATAAATTATCTCCCAACAAATTTTCGAATGACACGCAAGACTGCCACAACAACACACAAAACAAACATTTTCAGCTCTGAAGATATCAATAAAAATCGAAACGTAGACACGACAAAGAAAATGTTTTTCTGAAACCTAAATCATACCAGAACGTATCTAACAATAAATAATAGTAAATGAAATCCAAAAGAGAAATAGTCCTAAAATCTTGAAGGAGTCTAACTAAAGGAAGGAAGCCTTTTTTTTCAGTTTGCCTTACCCCTAATTTTTAATAATCCTTTATGATTAAAGTTAACAATAATTATATCAGGGGACCGGTTTGGTGGCCGCAAGGTTTAGTCTTTGACACGGCGCTCATCACTGTAAGGTAAAGGTCTCGGGTTCGAATTCAGCGGCCCTGTATTCGAATTCGATATACTTACAAATGGGCTTTTTTTTTCTTTTTTTTTTTTTTTTCAAAAAACACCGGGTCCCTGAGGGTTTATATGACCTCTGCTGTTGCGAACCCTCGTATTAAAAAAAGAAAAAAAAATTATATCGAAGAAGCAAGATGCAAGAATTAATTATGTTATTTTAAAAACCAAATTTAGGCAAAGCCTGTTTGCAGTAGTGGACTCAATAAATTGAATCAAGGTCTAAGCCTAAGTGAACAACGGCAGGCTCTTTCCTGCCGGAGAGGCGGAGATCGGATGCCAAATTTACACCTTACGGTATTATTTCAACGTTTAATTAAATAAAACCTTTTCCTTCAAGGTATTAAAACAGTAAAGTCATTGCTAAAACACATCCCAGCGTCCCATATGAATAACACGAAATCCTTTGACAAGTGTCTCTATAATTTACATATGAGCTTCATGGGAACTGGCAAGTAGCGTTCATACTAACACAATGAGACGATGAGCTCGCGCAAATGTGTTCATTTGCTGCATTAGAGAATTTTGGACTCTCAATGTACGTTTGAAAACTGAAAACTTGAGATACAGCAAATGAACGTATTTTTCTAATAGAATTATTTATAATTCCTGTATATTCATTTAGCATGATATTCTAATAGCAATTTATAACGTAATGTAAAGCTAGACTTCGGACACGGGATAAAATAATCTTACGTTCACAAATTCTGTTTTACTCGAAGTTTCGTGCAGAATTTCTATTGTTTCAAGTAAATTTTAAAACTCCAATGATTGAAGATAATTTGCCATGGTGTTTAATTAAATTGTAATTTCATTATTCGCAATTCTACAAAGAAAGATAAACCTTTTCCTGAGGCTCACACAATTGTTAAAGAAAGTAAAAAGCGTACAGCACCGGTGAATATTGACACCACTGGGATTCAGACGTCATACACTCATAAAATATGTACTTGAAAAAGTCAACAGTGCCAGGAATACGTCGAATGTCATAACGTATAAGATTCTACAAACAGCTAATTAATAAAACATGTTTGAGGTGTTATTTCTCCTTTGAAAATGCTTTCAGTATTAAAACGCCTATTTACTGCACGCAGAAATGCTGATTTAACAGACTTCCTGAGGTCTTTGCGCACACACTTTCCGTTATCCAACAGCAAAACGCATGGACTCGAAATTAGAAGCATATTTCACTTTTATACACACTTGGCATTAATGAGATAAGCTTTTCTTTGTTTAAATTGAATTCAAATGGCTTAAGATCGCCTTGATACAAGGATTGATGAGTTTGTTATTGTTAAAGGGAAGCGGGGAAAAGCAACAGCATGAAGCCTCTGGCAATCACAGCTTTCCGACCGCACCGAATTAACTTTGTACCTCAAAGCCTAGGCATTTAGTTAGTTAGCCAAATTTTGTTCCTCCGTTTCAACCACATTCGACACCCACCTTAATTGAGGCATTCCCCTTCTGAAATGCGGTTATTTTTGGCCTGTAGGAATGAAGAAGAAAGTTGAATGAGCACTGCAGCACCTTTTTGAATATGGAACGTTCAATAATTTCCATATTTAAATTAACCATTTATTTTAAAAATGAAATAAAAAAGATATATTTGTCAATAAAATCTTATCGTTTTTAGTCTGAATATTTCTCAATTGAGAAAACAACATTTCTACTATAAAGATAATACGATAAGATTTATATATGATTTTTACTACCTAACATCCCTGGTGAATATTAATAATATTTCATCTCATACAACATACGTTGTATAGTAAATAGTCTAGTTTTCATGCTTTATAGATACGTAAGAGCCATTTCAAACCATCACATCAACAACCTTGTGTAAAAAAGTAAATAAATACCAAATCAATTTTATAGTACTTTTCCATGGATCAGAATTAGCAGAATTAGAGACAATGGTAGAGGGATATAACAATTAATGGGAAAATAAACCACTTTACGATGATAAAGTCGAGTAAAATTATCGCCATTATCGAGAAAAATTGATTTCTTGTTAAAAACAAAAGTGCTCATGGCCCCTGATCCCGCTATTTAAAAAATTATTAAAAAAATATCCTTAAATTTTAAAACAGCAAGCCATTGATTTAAAAAAAAAGAAAATATACATTTTTTCCCACTTACAGGTAGTTTATTGGTACCGATAAACTATAGGACACATTTTATTTATTGCCATTTTGTTGCATAAATCTCTTTCCAAAAAAAAAGTATTTAACTTGTTAAAATCTACTATATAAAGGTATGAAAATTTCTAGACGAGCTGTAATTATTCAAATGAAATAATGTGACAGCTATGATGGGTGACTCCCAGTGATAGCCAGCAACGACTCAGTGTTACTTCTTCAAGTCGGTTACTAAGATAACGTTTTGTGGATTATTTGGGCAAGGGATTAAATTTCAAGTATTTATAAAAGTGCAAAACTTTGTTAGAACATTGCTACAAAGGGGATACATGATCGGGTTGTATTTTTTAAAGATATCAAAAGAAACTTTAGCCCCAGGGCGCATAGTACAATATAAAAGTCTAATGTCAGTTATGATTTGTTTCTATAAACCTAATGCTACCACAGTTGTGTTTGCACGTAAAAAATTAAAATCATTCACCATTCTCCTTGCTTAATCTTAAACGGCACTCTGGAAAGGTCGGTGTTCTGAATATTAAGCACGAAGAGATCTCGATGAGTAAGGAGAAACACAGCGCTGTTTGGAGAATTTTGCACTAAAGCTTAAATTATGGAGGGCCTGAATTTAGGAGAAATTTTAGAAGAAATTAAAAAATTTTACAGAAAATCCTATCAATCCTGAAAATAAAGTACACAAGTTCAGTGGTGAGAACCAGACAGCTGGGCAATTTTTATATAAAGCTACATATTAAAGCTAATGCAAAAAATAACCAGAATAAAGTAAACACTTTTTAGAAACAGAAAATCGGAGATTTTCTTTTTCTTTTACGGCATATACAATAGACGCAGGTGAAAATTTGGTTAGTAGTGGTTTTGGCGTATAAAAATAAATTCAGTCAAGATCAGTCAAAATTGTCAAGAAGGAGTTTCAAGAGGAGAGGACCATTGAAATTGAAATTTCAGATAGCTGGAAGTTATCGATGAAAACCTGACCGCATACAACGGATAAACCCTCATTGCATTCTCACATACAACGAATACAGAAAACCAACTACTTCCTGTACTTTACAATGAAATTTCATTTATTTCAAACAATAGGACAATTGGGTTTAAAAACGAAGAATGGCAATCGTGCTCTGTAGGAATTTATCACCGATCAAATCCCACCCGATGAATATATACATTATTTCAAATGGTTTGACTGACAGGTTAGCCGGCAAAAAAAAGAAGAGCGAGTATAAATCACAACCGGTCCTAAAAGACAGACACGGCCCTCGGGGGGACCATGATTGATGCGGCCTGGTCCTATAATTTACGCTCACAAAGATCAATGGTGATCCGCCCACGGCCTCACCGGCCCCTCGGACTCCTAATTACATATATGACTCCAATTACAACACTTCTCAAGTTCCTAACTGAAACGCGAGATTCGATTTATTAAAAGCATTACGTTTTCATATATACTCTATAAAATTATGTAACAATAACAAATAATAGCCTTATGGCCTTATTTGAGATAAAAGAATATAAATAAATTTATATATTTTGACCAGGAACCAATAAGTGCAAAAATGTGCCTCTTGCTCGTATATATATTGATGTCAATTTGGCCACAATTAAATTGTACAATAGATCCTTTTGTAGAGCCCTGAAGAAGGTACACAAAGTTCAGACTGCTAGGCGAAATTTTAGAATGAAAAATATCTCTCTTTCATCATATCTCTGATAACAACCAAGAGATCAATAAAAGATTTAAGTAAAAGTTGGAAAGATTAATTATGAGAGAGAAAAAGAGAGAAAGACAGACAGACAGAAAGGCAAGTAGGCAGCAGGCAGAGAGTAAGATGCGTAAAATAATTTCAAATACGGCGCTTCACCTATGCTAAACCAGCACGACCGATCAGTCACACAGGTTTCAATCTAATCAAGTGCCTTAGTAAGAAGAAATTTTCTACGTTTATTTCTAATCCTGAACTGGTTCTTTTCTCTTTTATCTGTCTCTAAATGCGTTACAGCATGCCCTACAATAAAACGATAGTTTAATTTGGGCCAGGCTTTGAAAACGGATGGATTCTCGCGTAAGGACTTTGGCAGTTGGTTGATCGCACAAACCGTTAAGGGAGGAAGTGCTGACAGCAGTTCATTAACTCGCTGGCCGTCCAACTTTGTGAAACTAAATAACGCCCGAATATAGGACGATCCTCCGTTGGAGTCCGTTACAAAAGTTCTTAACACATATTACGTTTTACTAATTGAAAACGAACGCCCTCTACAGAGAATAATTTGTTTCCGAAACAAATATTTTCACCACTGTTAAACATTAAAACTGATATCATCACTAGCCGATATTTTATAAAAATGAATATAAAAATTGACTAAAACCCTGGAGGGTGGTCTGGCCCAGTATAGATTCGAACATTGCAGAAAATTGTGGGCCCGGTAACAAAAAAAAAATGGTAGGGTTTATTAACAAGCAGATCGTAGCCAACTCTAGCAACTTAAAGAAAAAGTTGCCCTTTCATTTGTGAAAATGTTATCAAATTGCTGTTTGGGATAGAGGATGTGGCCTGAAATGAAGTAGTTGTATTTTTTGCCAAGCTTACGGCTTTTTATTTCTTTCTCGGGGCTCTACAGAAGGATAAATATAATTGTGTTAATGTCATACGCTCACAATAAATGTTCTATTTCCGGAGTAACACTCTTGTCAAGTGATAAATCGCCTTTTGCAAATAATTTGTATGGCCGTCTCAATTGCACAATGCGTTTTTTCTTCTTAATCGTAGAGTAAGGTTAACCTAGAAAATTAGTTTTCAGGCATTAACGCTTATCCTAGTATCTAGCCGTCCTCAGGATTACCTTTATTGCACGTCATTATTTCTAATTTGTTTGAATGAGGATTAAATTAAACCTGGCGTCGAGGAATCAGTGTCAAATAACGGCTCCAAATTAGGCTGATTTCCGTAATAGCAACACCTCAGCCCAATCTACGTCTTAAGATGGAAAAGATTGCCTAACTTTCAACCCAAACTAAAGTACCGCACATTAGAAAAGATGGAAACTTATTTTATTTACGATAAGGTCCTAAAAAGATTTAGTTGTTTTAATGTTTAAAAAAGCTACAGTCAATCATCATACGTATAATTTACTCCATTCAAAAATGTGTACAATGTATCGGACAACACCACTGCCAATACACCGCAGACCAATTTCCAGTAGAAAGGGGTAAAATACGTGCCAAAAACCACATTGAAACCAGGGCGATTAGAAACGAACAAACAACATCAAATAAACAAAAAAATAAAAAAAGACATTATTTGAAAATAAGAAAATAATGCTATTATTTTTTTATTGAATTGTGTTTTGTATTTATGGGATCAAGTAAGAATGTGTAATATGTTCATGAATTTATTATTTTTATTGTCTGCCGTTTATTTGTTTTTCTTTCACCAAATTCATGAAGAAATAATAAACTTCGTCATATTTGGGTTGTTGATACAACAAAAATTACAAAAGAGATTTTTAAAGTTCGGCAAAAATCCTATGTTGAAAGTTCCTCAAAACTTGATGAATTCTAGAGGCTTTTGCACAATGTTAAAGATAAAGGACCCGAAGAAAAATCACGACGTGGCCCGGAAACAAATGGTCTACAGATAACAATGCACATTTTAATGCGATTCCCCCATTCCAAAAGGAACATGATTTGTCCTGTACCTTTTGACAGATTTAAGGCAATTTGTGTATCGAGGAATACACGCAACTAACTTTAAACTTTAAACGCCAAAGACACCACTAATAATTTATTTTAAATAAGACTCACTATAAAAATATTTAAAAAATTAAATCAATAGTGATGAGTTCATCAATGAGTAACAATATTATCAAATCGATTCTATTTCAATAAAAACATTCTATGTAGGTTAAATTATCATAACAACAAAACGCAATATGTTATTGAAACTATTTGGTATTTCAAGGGTTTCTCTGTTTTGATCTCGGCCTGCAATATAAACTTCTTTCAATTACACGACCAACCGGTCTTGTAACTGCAAGCATGGGCGGTTCTAAATGGAATAAAACCTCGCCCATCTTGCAGCTGTATCTCTTCTCCTTATCATACGAACTGGAAACGCTACAACCGGGATCGTTACAGGCCCAGCATTAGATATTCCCTGCAGGAATAAGGGGCGGATGTCAGAATAAAGCCAGTTCCCCCTTCAAAGTGACATGCGAACATAGTGAGCGTCACAGAGACGGACGAAGGGATATCAAAGGAATCGGTGTTCCCCTAACACGGGCCAACTGCCCTTAAACCTACAAAAAAATTCGGTTAAAAGCAACAAAACTTACTCTTGAATTGGTTATGTTAAAACGGAAAGTAAAGAAATTTAGAAATTGTATCCTATCGCGGCTTTATTACATGTTATATTGAAGGAAATTATTTTTTGTCCCGAAAGTGAAATCGTGAATGTTTCGGTAAAGGTTTTATTGCTGCACAACGAGAAAAATCATACAAATATTATTTATCCAGATTTCCACTGAAACCTAATGAGTGATATTTATAGAACTCTATTTTTCTTATTGTACTTTAGTTTTTCTTCTACGATATAACTCCCAAAATGTCCTTTTTTATTATACTTTTGAAATATAAAAAATATGGAAGGGGGTCAAAGAAATCACTAAATCATTTCCTTTCGGTGATGGATCGTACGTCAAGAATAGAATAGATCACCGAGAGTCAAGATCTATCCCTCATTCAGGGAAATACAATCCCGTAAAATTGTTGTTAGACGAGGTCACATCAGATTGTGTGCAAAGAAGGCCGAACCACCCTCTAAAACGGATAAACTGTTACGTTCCGCCGTGATGACAGGCTGAAAGAGTGGTGAACCTCGTGAGATCATTACCACGGGAGCTCAGACTTGAATGTCGGCCAGTTTTTCCCAGGCCATCCCCCTCATTATTCTGCCGGATAATGGAAAGGGGGTTTCCGTTTTTATTCTCTATTCAAATTAAAACATCGGGATATTTATCTTTCTCGAGTACATCCGAAGGAGCAAATTTTTGATTTGGAAAATAGAACTCTCGTGTGATTTATTTTGTGAGGCTTCTTGTCGAGATGATGAATCGATAGTATGCTCTTCCCGAACCTACAGGTCCCTCAAGACTAACAAAAACATTCGTTTTTTTAAGAACGTCAAGGATAAAGCCAATTCGTGGAATATATTCTTTATACAAAGAATCACGTTAATAATTTACAAATGTAATAAATGTGAACGTGTATTTACAATATTGAAACCTAAACTCATTAATTAAGGAAATAGCACATTAAGTTTTATTTATTACCATTATTTGATTTGTTCATAATTTTTTGTATTTATGGTCGCTATTTTAATTATAATTGCATAGTATAATTTTCAATAGTTTACAACAACTCTCAAACAAGTATTTTTTGTAAATAAGTTTTTGGATGATTGATATTTTACGGTAAATTTAGGTTTAGTGGTACGTGCAGTACATAGGGTAAGCTGATGGAAATTATTATCAACGGTTTCGGATCGTGCCAAGATTCCTCTTCAGGTTTTAACTATTGATGTTCATATTTGTTAAGCTTGTCACTTATAATTAATTGCTTCAAAGTCCTGATGAAAGGGAGCTGATGAAAGCCGAACCACGGGGCTGTTTTCTTTCCAATCATTAAAATTGAATGAACGACGGTAACTAATTAAATATGCTCTTTTTTACTAGGTCGATCAGCGAAATCGCGTTATTGAACGGATAGCGAATATAAGGAACGAAAAAATTACTCCTATTTTAAAATTTCGGTTAATTATAAATAAGCTGAGTATTACGACATATATTGCGCCGTTTTAAAATATTAGAGTAAGTTTTTTCATTTAAACGTTTATTTTACATTAAAATGTCAAATAAATAATGACCTCTTTTAATAACCCTAGAAGGAAACCATTAATTAAACTTGGCGTCATAAGCTAATCGCCCTCGAAAGACCACAATTCTCACGTCGTGATACTCTCAATTTGCATGTATAATTGCATGGGCTTTTTATTTAACTTGAATTATTGCCATATTAATGAGTTGTGCATTAAAATTACATACTTGTAGTAGGAATGATCAATGATAAAATATTTCATCAAGCTTGAAATGAAGTATTGAAAAAATTTTGAATTACAATCTGATCATTTCTAGTTACAGGAAGAACAAAACTCTTAAGTTAAACATATTTTAAAACAAGGATGTCTGTCACAAAATCATAAATATTTATAAGTAAAGATTAATAAATACAATTATAAATACTAAAAATATAATCTTAAATATTTTAGCAAAAGGAAGGGCATAAAAACATTAAAAGATAAATGCTTCAAGTAACAATTAAAGCGTTAACACTTCGACACTGCTGCCATTTCCATGCATACTCCAGCTTTCAATCGTTTCTCTACCTCATACTAATCTTGGGCCGGTTATTTCAGAGAAACGAGGATCTGATGTACGGCGAAGAGGGTTGGAAGGTGGCTCGTGGATCTCACAACGACTCCGAACCGATAACGACTGCAAGATTCTCACCGAGCACCCCGCGACCGTCGAGCACGTCGAGCAGCGACGAGTAGGAGGTGACCGACCCAGGGAAAAGCCCGATCTTTGCCGAGATCGATGACAGACGAATTGAAACTAATTGGTGCAACCTTTGGCTAAACATAAGGGTGTGCGGACCAAAATTATGAACTAGAGACGGGTAACTCGAGGTCTCTAATCAAAATACAATTGCCTAAGGAACAACCTGACATATTCAACTATTAAACAACCAACCTGAAATCTGAATAATATATAGATACACGATAATGTCGTACCTCATATCGATACCAAAAAATGTTATATGTATATATTCAGATTTTCAGAAAGTTTATTTAAAAATTATTACTTGACTATTTACAATTTTGTAAATCGCACTTTTCCAATCAAATTTGCATGTACATCAAAATTCGAACATTTTCCTAAACCGTACAACTGATTTTAACGGATTATCCCTTAATTTAAATATATCATTTCTGAAGGATTATATATTTTATATGCAAACTCTATCTGCCTCCTACAAAACATGTCTAATTTCATGAAATTCTGCTTATAAATTTACATGAATTGCAAAACAAGTTAACAACAAAATATTTGTTTTGTAATTATAACATTTATTCCTTTAGATGGAAGTAAAGAAGTTTAAGCTAAAGGTTTTATTGTTACCTGCTTCACGCATTCACATCATATTATCAAATCTCTTGACTAAGAGAAAAATGTTCGAATTTAATTGTAATATGGATAAAATTAAATAAATAAAAAAGGGTTTTCGTACTAAAATCTGTTTAAGCAATCTTGAAAATGTAATATTATAACGAAAACGAAGCTGATGTTTCTTCTTGTAGGCTAATTACTATGAAATTAATCTGTCAATTATTATCTCGATAGAAAAATAATACCCATATCCATTATATTAACAAAAAAAGCGTTAGGGGTAATTTTTAATATTATATCTCTATTTATGACAAAAAAAACTAAACACAATATATACAAAACTATGTAATATAAACTTAAAAAAAGACTATCTCTCCTGATCTATTCAGCCTTCGATGATGTGTTTCAAAATATAGGTACTGTCTGTAGGATGTATGTAATACGAGATATAAAATATTAAAAGTGTATTAGAATAACAAACCCCCCTGTCTACAATGATTCCGAGCTAGCTATATGGGTATAAATGGGTGTAATTGTTTAATCTTAATCGAATTCGGTGCTTTCTCGTCGACCTCTGTGCCAAACGAACCAACAGCGAAATGTCGCTAATATAAATGACAATCAAGTTTTAAGACAACGGACGAAAATCTGCCGTGTCGTTTTTACGGAGTACATTGTTTTTAAAGAATATCTACATATAATCGTACTCCCCACAACTGGGAAAATGTTTCAGGGATGATCGTAAAGAGTGAATTCAATATACCTTGCAAGAATTGACATATAAAAATAGTTATTTTCGCTCAAGACAGCCTGCAAAATTCAAATGATATTTAAATTTCTGGGTTTTTGAGAATAAACTGCAAACCAATGACAATATGATGCATGGCAAAAAAAATTCTAACTACAACTCACAATAATATTCCTTTTCCTTTAATTGGAATATTGCGACACATTATTGGCGATATTGTCTATACTGTTTAATCAATAAGAACCCTCAAAAAAGATAAGATTATTCAACACGATAAATAATTGAAATTGAATCACTTATCACTTTGGATTATGTGAGTTAAATATTCCTTTGCGATCAAAATTCAAAGTAGTGTATAAACTGCCAAAATCTAAAATGGGGGTTTTCGTTATAAATAAGCCATCGCTTACCTACTCACTTTCCTTTCGAATTCTGTCAGAATTCTCATTGCTAAAGCTCACAAACCGCCCAACCAAATATCCTCCTACAGACCCATAAGCCTACTTTCCCATGATGTCAAAATTCGTCGAAAGACTCATTTTAAAAGTTTAATAACAACACTAGATTCGCATCAAATCACTGCCTTTCAACTTCGGCTTCTGGGACAGTGGGACGATGGGGACCATCATTCCTCCAGCAAAGTTTCAGTGTTGTTGATCCCATTTCAGAACAAGGTTCCTTGGTGAGCCCAGGTCTGACACCGAGTCATCTTCAAACTTAAACCAACCCACTCCTTATTACTTTATACTTTAATCCTATTTAACACACTCCCTTCAGAGTGACGTGCAGCAACTCAGATATAGCCTGCTATAGACTGGTACAGGCCGACGTCTTAAGAGTGAGCTTCTTGATCCTATCCTTTATACAATGATTAACTCCACTACAATCCTATACAATCCAACACCACCATTACCACCTAAGAGGATGATACATTACAACCCGAAGCTATCTAACCAACCTTTAACGTTCAAGTACACCTTGGTCTTGTCAAAGACTTGAGCAAAAGGTACAGGGCAAGAATTAATCAAGAAAAAAATGTAGTGTTCATTTCCACTAGAAAAAAGAAACGGTCTTGCTCCACACTGTACACCAACAAGAACCTACCTACTTCCACTCAAATCAAATACGTCTATACAGATAGACTGAAGTGGACTTCTCATACAAGACTTAACAGACAACAACACTACATAAAACATGGATAACAACAAAACTTTATACAAGGCAGGACCGCTTTGGGCATAAAGAATCATACGGTGGGGTTCCGCAAAGACGTCCATCTGTTGAGCATCCATTACTTTCAATCAAAAGTCGTCAGATAAATTATCAAAGCTACGAATTACGACACTAATAGTATTGCTCCCATAAGTTGTCAATCCACGCTTTCCCAAGACTTATCTATACATTACTGAGACACCACCGCATCGCATGAAACGACGATGGACTCGAAACCTCGCACATAGCCCATATAATCACACTGTAATCAATGTCCCACGGATTTAGTGCTGGCAGCATTAACCTGAAGAAACAAAACATACACGCATTTCTCTCCATAAATAATCACAGTAATAACGAATACTAAAGTTATGTGTTTCAGGTTAATATCAAAAAACATATTATCGCAGTACAGTTGGAAAACCAATGACTATCATTTACGTTCTACTTATGAAAATTGTCGTTTGTCCTTAATGCAAATTTTTTTATATTTTCTTTATAAGAAATTTGTCAAAATTCAAATGGCAAGGGATATAGGGTCTGAAACAAAGCTTGGGCCACAGTTTAAGGGCGCCTGTCAAGGGGTTTGCGTCTAAATAATAAACGACTACGGAAATAATTAATGGAGAACCGTCGCCTGATTAATTATTACTGATTAATTCAAGGATGTAAATGATTAAAAGTGTCTATAATTATCAGCTGCGTCTGACAAAAATTAAAACATTTTCCAATGGAGAAATTTAATAACAAAATCTATCTAATGAATTTCCATTTGTGGAATATCGAAACAGACGCTTGGAATTTGGGCCTGGTGAACCTTTTGAAAACGTTCTAATCGGATCTCGGCTATCGGGTATAAGTGATATACACAACCGTGGAGCCCGACGGTGATAAATCTTGTAGTAAATTGATCAATTAATAGGTTATTCCCGTTAATTTCACGCCTCATCAATAATGAATGGTGATAAAGAAACGTTAGGGGTAAGAGTGACATTAGAGATTATTCTAAGACGAATCGTCACATAAAAGGCTCGGGCAATACTTTAACATATAAAACAAGAACCATTTTGTATGTACGTCTCTAATATTCATGTTCGGGATTTGTTGTTACGATTTGAGGTTTTCGATCATAAATATCAAAATTGCAACATAAAAAAAGGGAAACACAAACAATAAAAATGACATGTTTATAGTATATTTCACAAAAAAGCTGAAAGCATGGGCGTATAACAATGTTTTATATTTTAACTTTTTCAATCGATTAAACACTATTACGTTTAAAACCGTTAAGTGTCTCGTTATAGTGAGATAAATAACTCCCCGAGCGAGTAAAGTTTGCACTTTGCGGGGGAAACTGCGAAAACTGAAAAGTCCAGCCTGAAAAGACTTTGTGATGTTACAACTTTCAAGTTCTAAGTAGAAAAGAAACCGTGTTATTTTTATATACACTTATACTTTTTTACCCTCGGGACGGAGAGAATGTCGCTGAGGATGTTTTTCTTTTGTGACTTCATAATGGGGTAAAAACAACGAGAGGTTAATGTGATTTTCGACATAGGTCCTTTCCCTAACATCTCTAATCCTAAGCTCGATAAAGGAAAGGGGGAGAAAAATCGCAAAAAATTATCAGAGTCGAAAGGGAGGTGAGTGGGGGGAGTGAGAGAAAGACAAACAGACAGACAAACAGAGAGAAAGACAGGCAGACAGAAGGGAGAGAGTGGAAAGGGCTGATGGGAGGAGGTGGTGAGGGGGAAAAGAATGGAAGGGCGAGAGTGAAAGAGAAGAATAGAAAGTAAAAAGAGAGATAAGAGTGAATAATCCAAAGAAGCAAGATAGAGAGAAAGAGAAGGGAAGGAGAGAGAGAGAGAAAAGAATAGAAAGTAAAAAAGAGAGAGAAAAATAAAGTAAGAAATGGGAGAGAATGGAAAGTAACAAATAAGAGATAGTGGGAGTGAGAGAAAATAAAAAGTAAGAAATGAAAGAGAAAGCAAGAGAGAGAGAGAGAATAATAGAACGAAAGAAGATAGAGAGAAAGAGAAGACAAGACAGATAGGAATACAATGGAAAAAGGAAGAGAAAGAGAGGAATAAAAAGTAACAAATGAGATTGAAAGAAAGAAAGAAAGAGAAAGAGAGAGAGAGAGAGAGAGTGAAAGAGAAAAGTGGAAAGTAAGAAAAGTGATAGTGAGAGAAGGGAGAGAGAAGGACAGAAAGTAAAGGATAAAGAGAGTGAGCGAGAAAGGGAGAGACAGACAGATAGAAAAACAAGAACACATAAAGAATGAGAGAAAGAGGAAAAAAGAGTGAAAAAAAATTAGAATAGCGACGAGCTACGAAATAAATATGTGCATAAAAATTTCAATATAATATTTCAAGATTAATTAAAAATCAGAAATTTCTTCTGCTCATATTGAAAGAGTTTTGAGGTAGAGTTTATGATTATGTTTACCATTAATTTATAAAGACAGACAGAAAGGAGAGGGAGAGAGAGAAACGTGAAATATCGCCAATACGGCGCTTCGCTATGTTAAACCTTCACGACCGTTCGGTCATGGGGGTTTAATCTATTCAAGCACATTATTAACAAGAAATTTGTACTTCCTACTTTCTTACTTCCAGGAAAGTCAAACCAAACTCACGCTTTGTATCTTTATTAAATTAATTACCATTTATTATAGACTACATAACTTGTCCAACCATCAATTTAACTACTCTTGATCATAACTAATGTAAAATTAGATTGGACTATAACAGTAGTACAGCAACTGATCATTATTAAGTTATTATAATTTACATTGTAGTCTTTGAAGTAAGTAAGTGAGGCCTGGTCTTCTTCACTCATATCACAGCTTTGTGATGTTCTTGTAACTAAGTTTCATATATGGGGCCGTTTATCGATGAGGGGCTTTCATTTTTGAGTACTCGTTTCTTCAAATATTTTGAAATCGTGCGTAAAAAAATGTTGACAAAATGTTTATTGAAAAATATTTATAATACGCCCTAGTATACGGTAACATTTCTCAGATCAGAACGAAAAATAGAAATTATAAAGTGGACCCATTTCTTACTATTGTAAATGTGCAACAAAAATATAACAAAGACTGATTTTTTTCAACAGACCCCACATAATTAATGGAGACGCCGAACAATCACAATATCTAGACAATAGACAATTATAAATAAATATTTGTTCCAAAGAAGAATAATCATCCGTGCTACAATATAGATTTTATGCATAAACATTGTTCAGAAATTTATTATTGTTTAGATCCGTTTGTTGCAGGGTTATTTTGATTTCATGAATTTGGAATGAGCCAATTCAATGCCGACAGCCGTATGCTCTGATTTGCCATGAGCGGGGAAATTATTTAAATATACAAGTTCTATTATCACAGATCATCCCTGGGCTCGATCGCTCACTTGGGCTTATGCTGAATCAACCGTCTTACGATTACATAACTAACAAAAAAAATCCCCAGCAGGGTATCCAATTTATACAAGCAGCTGAAATTCAATATTGGAAATGATTCTTTTGGTTTGTTTTTTCATGATTCTGGGAAACGTGACGCGCATCAACGACACGGAGCAGATTTCGAAACGTTCCAGAAAATGCAGCACCACTGTGAAAAAAACCGCACGTCTCGGGCTAATCAATAAACTTCGGGCTTTGTGCGGTATTGGGATAGGAGTCGTTATAAAAGTTCTTGGGACACGCACAAAAAAAAGTATAAAAAGTGGGGCCGTTTCAGAAAAAGGGTCGCGGGAGTGTCTCAGTGTTATGGGTCAGAAAGGGTATAAATTGAGCTGTAAAGACGGGCTCTATGTAGACGGCAATAGACACTCTGGTACATACATTACATCAAAATCGTCCTACTCATATCAGTCTTTTCGTTTTGTTTTGATTTACTCAAAACCTATTCAATCATTATTAATATAGTTATGAAAATGAACAACAGAGCGAATTTATACACATTTCGACTTCTTTTATGATCCTTTATTATCTTTTCAATAAGAAAAAGGTACCGTATAAATATGCATTTAAGGAATTTCAAAATAATATTAAGAATTATAATATATTCTAATTATAAACAAATGAATTAAAAATGAGTGCCTAAACAAAATGAATTATGATACATATGAACAAGTACTAAACTCGATACTCTTTTAAATTAAACTGATTATTACAACTATTATAATTAACAAATTACTAATTGTACATAATGCTTTTATGTTTTAGTTTATGTACGTTACGCAACGTGACTCTTTAGTCTACGATGTATTAATGTTAAAAGTTCAATAGACGAAACGAAATGTAATACTAAAAGGAATAAATAGTTGTAAATTATCGTATTTTCAATCACCACTTCCATTTTGTCCACAGGAACTATCAAGAAAACTGAGAATGGCTGGGTAAGAGACGATAAGGTAAGTTGTGACGTGTCAAGTTCCAATGTAGCTGCATACTTGCTGTACTAGCTACCCACTGAAGAAGAGAAAATCCAACATGACCTACAAACTTAGGAGAACTTTAAGCGGCAAATTCACAACCACTTGTGATAGCGAACTATATATACGATATACGACCAAATTCTAAAAAAATTATTGACCAAAAAATTCAATCTTCATTGACCAGATACTTCGGATTGAATATAATACGGGTGTCATTTTCTTCTGATAGATTAGACAATTTTTCATTGCTAAAAATATCCATGTTGTGCAGGTGTTTTCTCAGATGGCAATGGCTTACCCTATAACTTTAATGTATTTGCAAGTTTTTGGGGCCCTTCCCATATGGACGAGTTGTATGATTGTATCCAGCAGAATCAAAATGGCTATCCTCTAACTCAAGGAAGGGAATAAGGAGGCTCATAGGTATCATGACGGACCACTGCCCTTTGAGACGACACCTCTCCGTAATGGAAGTTACCAGATCCTTTTTGCAGTTTTTGCGAAATAAAAGAAGAAACAGCAAGGCACTATTTCACAGAGTGTGATAGTTAGGCTAGGTCTAGATTTGAAACGTTTGAAGTAGCCGACATCACCAAATCACTCCCCGAAAAAACCAAGTCCCGGATTTTTTAGGTCTGGGGTACGAGCGTACGCATTTTGTTACGTTCGTAACACGTAACATGATATAATGCCGCCTACATTAATTGGCGGTGGGTGAATCAAAATTAAGAGAGCCCAGGATATGCTTAGGGGAGGACAGGGCAGTGAGTCGGAGAGTGTGCGTCGAGACGGATATTACTACAGCCTGGTTGGATCGTAGAATCAGAAAAAAGAATAAATCAATTCCTTTCCATCAACGAAGGCGGTCGTGGACCCACTCATCTGCGGAGAAGGTGCTCCACACTCCCAGAAGCGGGGATTTTAATCGCCTGGGAAAGAAGCAGATCTGGACACTAGTTCGCAGAAAAGTTTAGTTTTAAGAAAATTTTAGTTTGTAAGGAACGTTTTGTTTTAGAATTTAGGATTAAAGTTTTAGTTTTCTGTTGAAATAAATGTGTTTGTTTTTCTGTTTTCTCATTTAAATATTATGTTATTTTCTAAAGCTAATTTTTCGGTTAGTAAATTTTCTTTGGTTTACTTTATTTTATTATTTTGTTTTCCTTTACGGTTCGCTGTTTCCGCGTATATAAACAGCGTGGCGCCCATTTTATTTATTTATTTATTTTATTTTATTTTTTTTTTTTTTTAATTTAACATGAAGTAACTCCGCCCGTCTCCACGAAGCAAAGCCGGCAAATTATCGGCGTAAGAATTTAACCCTCACCAACCCTGCGTAATATTTATATATATTTATTATTTTCACAGGTTTTCGAGATTAATGTATTCACTTACTATTTTTGACTCCTTATTAATTGCTAATGCTTTTACGACTGCTTGACTGTCTGACTGAAGGTCTTTATAAACGTAACACTGTAGAGCTAGACTCTCAAAAATACATTGAGTTGCTAGTTCACTCAATTTTTCTTGGGAGGTTTTTAATACTATAGTTGATGACACAAAGGTGGCCTCCTTATTTTATTTAAATTTTCCGAATAATAACTGTTTTATGTGCCTTTTTATACGGCAAATTATGGGTCTTTCACATTTAATTTTCGTCTTCTCAATGGCTGAAAAGATTTTGTATTTTTGATTGGGGGATGAGTTTCATTTTCACTTTCTTGACAGTCGCCCATTGATAAAAGAAATACGAGACATTCGAGACGGGCTCACTTTGCCCGATGAGAGACCAGGATATTGGTCACGTTTAAAACGATGTCTGAATTAAACAGGTGGTCTGCGTGGGAATTTAGAGTGGAAGTTGCCATCCATACAGCCGGCCTTGGCCTCCGAGTGCGAACGTGATAGAATCTCACCTCGTAATATTTAGTTCCGTAAATATTACGACCTAAATGGACAGAAATGAACAGGGAAGGAATGATATAAGATTTATGAAATGGGAATTATGACCGATTTCTCTTATCATTCATTTTACAATGAATCAATGGTGAAACATTTAGCATCTAGGCAGATTGAGGCCATTTATTGGACCTTAAAATATTGCCAAGAATCATTAAGTTGTTGGATTGTAGAGAAAACAATGCGGGAATTTATTTATTAATTGCTTTTTAGCCTGACAGTATTGTCTACTGTCCACCATTGAACATAGTGACGTTCTTGAATTATGTCTAACAAACTAAATAAGTATGAATTCATGAATACGCAGGCCTGGTTCATCTCCTTTCAGACCTCAGCAAATCATTACATTCCCATTAATTTTGTTTGTTACAAACACTTTGTAGAGGCAAACTTCTATAGCAAGGCAAATAAAAACAAAAAATTTTCAAGGTTTTGTCTTGTTTTGAAAAAACGATCAATCTACGTGATATATACAGAAAGAATATTGGATGTGGTTAATGAAGTGGGTGGCAGTGATAGTTTGTAATTTTAGAGACAGTAAGTGGCATCCAGATCTCCTATCCTTGGATTGAATATTAAGTTAAAAATTACTTCTCAATTTTCAGACATCAAGCCCATAAAGACCGGCGTTCACTAAGAGAGCATTTTTTAGAACAAACCTCTATTCTATCTACACAACTGACATAGTTGTCGTTACACAGCCAAACGCACATATCACTTCCGTCGCGGACGACACCGACTGCTTTTACTCGCATCCTGGCCCTATCCTTGGAGACAAAGCCCATTAACGACTGGTGCACTTGGTGATGCATGAACAAAAAACAACACCTGAAGTTTCTGACAACGGCCTCATGAGCTTGCATCGCAGCGAGCAACGATTCCGTTGATTATTTCATCATACATAATGGGAATCAAACCTACGACCGGTCTATCACGCCGAAAACTGCTGCCGAGAAACCCGACGTTCACGCTTAAGAGATGTAACTCCTCACCTATACAAATACGTAGGTAAGTTAATCCCCGCATTCAACCAAATCCACTACCTTGGGTTCTACTTAGCAGACTTAGATGGAATATACGCATAAACCAAAACAGGCAAGAACTGAAAAGATACGAACAACTCACACGCCTACTTCGGTCCAAATGATTACGCACAACAAAGTAATAAGAAGCACATATTAAACCGATTTGGACTTACGGAATAGAGCTGCGCAAAAAACTAAGTGAAATTCTCTGGTAAAACAGCAAACAAATGGAAGAATTAAAAAGTATTTGGATCATAAACCATCATGCTTTTCGGAGGCTGGCCAAGTGAAAGTGCAAACCGCAAGGGATTTAATATCGGCCATGAGCTAAAAACAGCTGTAAACAAAATTCAATTTAAAATAAAATTCCTACAGTATTTTCTCACCGACACGATACGGTTGAAGTGGAAAGGAAAGTAATAAAACGAATTTATTCCAAATCAATTTGGATAAACAGGAGTGGCCGTTCACTTGATAACATAAACTCAACTGTGCAATCAATCAAGTTGAGGAATGGTTTTAAGGTTCTACCTGAGACTAGCGTTTTATTAATAGTGATATTCAGGCCTTTAACCAGAAGCAATTCGCACTTTATTCATATCATTTCTTTTTTAATTTATACGAAGATTTTATCTTTTTATTGCTTGGTTATTTAATCATAAGGTAATTAATAAAACGCAAAATGGGTAGAGAGGTAAAATATAAATCTTTGACATTTTTACTTATACTGGTTAAAAAAAATCGCCGGCAGCGCAAGGGTAAGACGGATTGCCGTATTTGCAGCTGGAACCTCTCCAAACAGCTCAAATTAAAATTGATTTTTTTTCTCTCCTCCGGCTAAGGAAACTTTATCTAATGAGACTCAAGACTTGAGGTTTGTTGATTTTTTAAATCAATTTAACCAGATAATTCAGCGAAGTAATTTAAAATATAAATAAATACGTTTCATTTCATTTTCGTTGCACATTTATTGTCGTCTATTTTTCTTTATTTTTTTTTAAATCTAATGGACTTTTAATAAATGGACAATTTTTACTAAATTAATTAAACAAGTAAAACGAAGTAAAAGAACAGAAAAATAAGCTAATATTGTTTTTATTGAAGGGAATCGGAGAAAGCAAATTAACAACCATATTTCAAATGTTATCCGTTCACTGTCTTAACAGATAAAAAAAAGTTCAAGTTCCGATGTCTGACATGTTAACAGTCGTACTATTTCTTTCCATGTTTTCTAAGTTGGATTTTATTTATTGTTTAGAATTAATATTGATTTTATTTTTGTAGTATGTAGTGACTCTCAACCCGACACACAACCGTGACACATCTGCACACAAAATACACACTTTGAGCCCTGAAGATGATATCAATAAAGGTCGAAACGTGGCACATTAAAGAAAATGTTTTTCTAAACCTATTCACACGAGACCATCTCACAATCTCCAAATAATCATGGATTTTATTTTTTATCTCCATGTTCTATAAAAAGAAAAGCCTTGTGTCTAGACCAGTGGTCGGCTGGTATAATATAATACAATTATTTAAAAAACAAAATGACATTAACAGTAAGGTACGTCCAAAAATTGGATTTTGAAATTCATTTTAAACACCTTTACAGCCCTTAAACACAAAATGTTTAGCAGCTTTTTTTTATTCTCTCGACGAATTCCATAGTTTCATTTAAAAAACGCGTAACACCAATGGATTCAATTCAAGCTCAGCTTTCTCCTGCAAACTTAAGAAAGCTTTTTGTGTGCTTTGCAAGAAGGTTTTGATTTTATGTCGTTATTTATTGAGAAAAATATGAAAGGGCACAACAAAACCTCCATAATATTTTTATTTTATATCTCCAGTTCCGATTTATTTACAGAGGCCAGGTTGTGTGACATTACGTGTAAGTTATAAGGTTCTAAACCCCGGTAAGTATCCGCGGATCGGTGGAGTCGTTTCGTATTTATCACCGTTTTTGTGATTTTCGCATCAAAAAAATCAAAGCCATTTGGGCGTAAGCCAGGAAAATAAGAATTCTTACTGGACCCAATACGAGGACAGTTGGAAATCGTTTTAATTTCTTAATTTGAATTAGAAAGGTATCAGGAAGTAAACGTTTCATAGCCAGAAAATCACGAGATGTTATTTTTTCAGGTTTTCCCCTATAACTTGTAAACAACGACCAAGTGAAATCTCCAACTGTGGAAATATTCCATTTTGTCTATGTGTACTTAAAATTGACCAAAATTGAAAATTTAGGAACGAACTGTACGTGCTCTACAGCTTTCATTCCATGGATATTTTTGTTTGATGAGCTGTTTTGGGGAACGGTAAGTGTAAAATGTAAACTAGTGAGAATTACTTCCAAGTTAGTAAAAACAGGAATGTCCATTACGCCTACGTTCCTGGCTCAAATTCCATAATTAAGGTACGAATTAGACGCGAAATTTAATGCTCTTTCATTTTAATAAAAATAAAGTTTTAGATGGGATATGTTGATTACGAACTATAAATTAAAAACAGGAAAAAATCATAATTTTTCATAGTTTTCTGGCTATCAAAGATTGCCGGCCCTGATTTTACCGGCATAAAGGCGAAAATTTTGAAAAAATAAATATTGCATAATTATTTCGATGATTAACAGGAGTTTCTTGGAGTGCAAAAACGTCTACGAACTTGGTTTCATGTTAAAAAAAATTTCATACCTAATAAATCATAATTTTGCTTTACAATCACAACTAGGTCTTACTGAGCAAATTTCCCACCCTGTTCCTTAATTAATAAGGACATTTTAAAGTTAGAAAAATGTTTGCAATAAAAATGGTTTACAATATGTATATTGGGTAAGGGAGGTTTATTTTCACAAATGAAGTATCTTCACCGTTTTGAAAAGAGGGATTGACAATCCACTTAAAAATTTCACAAAATAATTATTAGGTCATAACAAATTACCGGTATTGGAACACGAATTTCATTTAGGAAATTTCCTTTTTATGTTTAATTGCCTGAGTAGGCTTTCTTTTCTTCTTCAACCCCTGGAGAAAAACTAGCCGTACGAAATTCCAGGAGAATTTCGCAACACGGACAAATCGACATCGGCAAGTATGACATACAACACAAAGCCAGCCGTTCAAAAGAGCCGTTATTGCCCCCATGATCATCGTTCCGGTTAACATTATTTATCAACTTTTTTCCATTAACGGACACAATTCTTTCCCATTTTTGAACAACGTTTATCCGAAATCTATTCGGCAAATAGTGTGAGTAATTTCGAACAACGTATTACGATATAGCTATTAAAAGGGGGGAGGAGAAAGGGAGAGGGAGAGGGAGAGAGAGAGAGAGAGAGAGAGAGAGAGAGAGAGAGAGAGTGTGTGTGTGTGAGAATAGTTTTTCTATTTAACCCCCTCCCCCAATAACTCGGTTTTCGTTTGAATTTTCTTGAAGTTTCTATGTGTATGGAGTCGTTTCCTTAAAATTCTATTACGGATTGGTCAATTGTTCGGAAAGGGCCTGCCTATTCATAGATGCCCAGGAAAAGAGGAAGCTTTTAAAATAAAAGGGGGGTTGTATTTTATATCGAATTTCCTTTAGTTGTGCTCCCTCAGGTGTAAATTCATGTGTAGTCCATTCGGGCCAAGGTTTTTACCTTACACCTTCACGGTTTTCTCTAGTTACTTTCATATTTCAAATTTATGTCCGAGCAATGTAGGCGTTTCCATGTTTTACATTTCTTAACGTAAAATGAAGTAAATAATACCCAGGCACTGGTTTTTTTTGTTTTTTTTTTTAATTTTTTTTTTATTTATTTTATTGGAACAACAGGAAATGCTGACACATTTTCATTTAGGAATCGGGAAGATCCACAAAGAGTAAATATGATATACGCCTTTTTAAATTCTAATAGGTGTTAATTTAGGTAAACCACGAGCCTACAAAATATATAACTGTGGCTCGTAAAATCCCCGGATGAACTCAAAAGGAAACAAAACCTCTGTATCCTTCAAATTCTTAGTAAGATGCTATAAAAGGTATGCCGAAACTACTTAACTTCAGAATAGTAAACAACCCTTGACTGGTTGGTTCTCAAGTTGATTAGGAAATCATGAGACGATTTAAGCAGGGGGTCGCCTGGGACGAATGAGGCCCATTTGAAAGTAAGTGTATTGGCGTCAATTGAATCTTTAAACAGGACAAAACACCCTATTTGTCTTTAACGTATTCCTTTCAAATGGGGCATAACTTGCAAAAAACGCAGTTACAATCTGTTCACTGTTAAACAATTACAATGCGTTTTGTGTGCAATAGATGATATTAATATAATATACTAGGAAATTAAAATATCGTTGCAATAAACACTTCAGGGGGAGGGAGGATATATTACGGCGGGATATATTACGTAGGCGGGCGACCAGGATACAGAAAGACACAGAAGCCAAACAGATAGACAAACAGAAAACGAAAAAAGAAAAAGCGAGAGAGAGAGAGGGGGGAGAGAAGAGAGAGAGGAATGAGAAAAGAGAGAGAATAATAGAAAAAAGAAGATATAAAAAATAGAAGAGGAAGAGAGAGAAAGAATGGGAGAGAAAAATAGAAAGAAAGAAGATAGAGAGAAAGAGAAGACAGACAGAGAGAAAAAGAATGGAAATATAAAGAATTAAAGTGAAGAATAGAAAGTAAAAAAAGACATAAGAGTCAATAATACAAAGAAACAAGATAAGGGAAAGAGAAAACAGAGAAAGAGAAGGTGAGAAGAGAGAGAAGAATAGAAAGTAAAAAGAGAGAGATAAGAATAGAAAGCAAGAAATGAGAGAGTGAGAAAAGAGTGAGAGAATAAAAAGTAAGAAATGAGAGTGAAAGGAAGAGAGAGAATAATAGAAAGAAGATAGAGAGAATCAGAAGAATAGAAAGTAAAAAAGTGGAATAAAAAGTAAGAAATGAGAGTGAAGGAAAGAGAGAATGAATGACAGAAAGAAAGACAGAAGAGAGAGAGAGAGGGGAAATAGAGAAGAGAGAGAATTAAGGAGAAAGAAAGAGAAAGTGAATGAAAGAAAGAAGAGAGAGAGAGGGAGAAAGAGAGAGTGAAAGAGAAGAGTAGAAAGTAAAGTAAGAGAGAGAGAGAGAGAGAATTAAGGAGAAAGAAAGAAAGAGTGAATGAAAGAAAGACGAGAGAGGGAGAAAGAGAGAGTGAAAGAGAAGAGTAGAAAGTAAAGTAAGAGAGAGAGAGA
>CM077105.1:16641759-16666183 GCA_039619505.1 Cimex hemipterus | reverse complement strand
AGAGAGAGAGAGAGAGAGAGAGAGAGAGAGAGAGAGATAGTATTCGAAGCTATGGCGCATCCCATAAAAAATTGGATACAATGAGGTCTGTTTATTGTGAGGTCTGTAGTCTGGTGGGGAGGGGGGCAGATTTAAAAGAAAAACTGCCATCTACAAGCACTCTAAAAGGTTGTTCAAAATGGGTACAAAAAAAAAAAAGTACCTGTAATTTTAGCAAGGTGTTCGATCAAAGCTGATTTTCCACTTCCAACGGGTCCAAAAAGGCAGACGGCCTTTGATGCTGAGATGCCCAACGCAATGTTTTTCAAATTGACACATGTTGACGGAACAGGAACTAAACAACCTGTTGTATCCTACATAAAAAAAACTTTGAGTGTTATATTTCTTATAAAAAAATAATAAATCATGTTGATTAGATAGATAAATCAAAATAAAATGTGGATTTTAAAGTAAATGAATGTGGTATTTTTCCTTATAGTTTTTATCCAGAACAAATTGGAATGTAAACTTTTTTTGAAGCTGAACATAATCAGTAAAATATAAAAAAATATTTTAAAACAAAAAATTAAAATGGGAGCTTACATTCTTTTCTATCATTAGTCTTACTTATAAATTGTTCAGTTCCAAATAAAATTGAACAATAACATTAATGAATTAATTTTGTTTTATATTATATATTTCACTATTATATACCTGATTACTGGCATTAGAAACTGGTAAAGATATTCCGCCGACATTGACATTATTCTTCGTAGTAGCATTTACTTCTACATCCGTATTTTCTATACATTTTGAATCTAAATACAAAACATATCAAATTAAACGAGAATTATGTTGCACATAACAAATAAAAGTTACCTGTTTCGATACAGTCGTCGAATAAAAAGTCATAATCCGAAAACTTTTTAGAATACATCAGGCTATACATTTTATCCTCTTCTTCGGTTAAGTACATAGAAATTATTTCATCCATCCCTAACAACTTTGAAGCACACTGACATGCAACCCTTAAAACAATGCCTAATGTTAATTAAAATCAATTATGATTGATTTTAAATAATATACCATATTATCTGGTGATCGGAGTGATTCAAGTAGGTTGCCAAAAATTCCGACCAGTTCCATTTGTCTTTGAAATGTACGAAAGAGGAGCGGAGAAGTTCCCAGCAACACTCGACCATCTCTAACTCGGTGACTATCACTTTCGGCAATGGGAGTTTTTGTTTCTTTGGAACTTTCGGTTGCATTTCCAACTCTGACCAAGGAGGCTTGTCCGAATCGAAATGGATCAAGCAGCTCCTTTATTTTAAAAAATAATTTAAATTAATTATCAACCAGCAAATTCAATGCTCTATTTATCAGGTTTATCCTGACCACAAACCCGATAACCGAAAGAATTAATTAATTAATGCAAGAAATAAATTTAAATCATGGGTTATACTCACTGGACCAGATCTCTCTGAGTGTAGAAGAGTTTTGCCAGAAGGATGTACTTAATCCTAAAGTCCTTTTCATTGTCAATCGCATGTAAAACAATGTCGATCTTGAGCTGAGGCACACAGTTCAATATTGAAATTGTGTGTTCAAATTGTTTTATATGTAGAGATAGCACTTGGATTACGTTAAAAAAATGATCACTAGACCAATCCTGTAAGAGAAAAATATAAATACGCATTTTACAAAATTTTTCCAAAATTTAAGTTCTTAAAAAGATTACTAGAGGAACAGACATATTGAAACAAGTTTGTTTTATTTTTTGAAGACACAGAGATGAGAGATAGTTCACACACTAGTGTGTTATAAGCCAATAAGCCATGATAAATAAAAAGCACTGATTTTTAAGTTGAAGCATGAAAGGTGACTTGAGGTGCCACCCCTTGGCTCTGTAAATGGTGCTAATAGGCCTCCAAATATAATTGTTGAGAGAATAGGAAGAATAGGGCATGTCAAGTTTTGAGTGAGTGAATGCATTAATAATCATGAAAATATGGCGATTCATTGCCACACATTTCTAATTTGTTGTTGTAATTAAATCCTTCATTTTCCTACTTGTGATATTAACTTAAAAGACGAAAATATATTTTGACTAAAACAATATTGCAAAAAATAGAATATAAAATTATGTACGAAGCTCAGAAAAAAAAGTCAAGAACACATTCAGTGACAAGCATTTTTATATTTGTTATATTTTTATATGTATTTATATTTTTAAAAGTAATTATATTATGTATTTGGAAAATGTGTAAAAGGGGTATAATAAAAATTTAAAACTAATCTTCAAAATTATTTGAAATAATGTATTTTTAAATTTTCTTGCAATTTATTATTTTCCTCTTGAAATGTTAGCTGAAACCCTTTAATTTTTTTTAGATTTTCAATATTTTATTTTTTTTGTCTGATTAAATATGGAGCAACATATGTAAATTAAGGAAAATCCTACAAATATGTAAAATAAAGTACTGATTATTTGCTTTTAAGATCGCATGAAATATGCTGTTAAAATGAAAGTTTCCAAAATGGTGTATGAGGCTCAGAAAAAAAATATGTGAACACATATAAATCCAGTCCCTAGTAATTGGATTATGTATTTGAAAAATGTAAAAGAGGTACTAAAGAAATTGAAAATTTTAATCTTCAACATTATTTGAAATAATTCGCATTTTTATATTTTCTACAAATTTATTGAAAATGCAGGCAAGGTGACTATGGCTGGGATTGAGCTACCTTCCTACTTAACCAGTGCGACCTGGCCCTTTGAAGCTAAGAACGTAACAAAACATGACTGAAAGATGGTCGCAGCATCAATGGGCTGGGTTGACAGAGATCATCCGATTGTTAAGATATCAGGAGCAATGTCGATGAGTGGTTCTCGGAGGATCTGACTCCTAGAAGGGTCATCCTTGCCCGATTAAAAATAGAACATGTGAGGTTGACACACGGACACTTTGCCAATTGTACGATGTATCCCATCAATTTAAGGCTGCAATTTCTTGGCTCTATACAGAGAGCAATTAGGAATGCCAACTCATTTAAAAATTGTGCTTGAACATGGCAGCGAGCATTTGCATCCCCTCCTGTTTTGAAGGAAACCGGGTTGTTCTATTGTATATAGTAATAATAATTGTATAGTATAATAGATGTTGTGTCGACACCTAGTTTGTGGCAAAAATGATTGTATTTATTAGTGCGAATGTATCACGAAAGGGTCAATGGTGGTATCAAGTACCCATTCAACTCTCAATTTTGTCGGTTATAAAATATGAGTAAAACTATTGAGAATGAATGTATTTATTAGCATGATTGTGTGATGTGAGAGGATCGATGGAAGAATACCAAGTGATCCCTCAATTAGATTAGTTTTATAATGTGTAAAGGGTGATAAGGAATATTGAGTACTCCACCACCTCTGAAACTCTTCTTGTTTTGATTTTTTTAATTTTCAATAAGTTTATTGCCCATTTTATTAAATATGGACCAAAATATGTGACTATATGCAAAATTTTCCAAATATCTACAAATGTGTAAAATAAAATATGGTTTTGTAACGATGAAAATAAATTATCGACCTGCTGGATACAAGAAGTTCTTTTCAGAGGATCTTCGAAAGTGTGCGTTTTGACCTCTTCCGAAGATCCTCTGAAAAGAACTTCTTAAAATATGGTTTATTTGCTTCTAAATAGCATAACACAAACATTGCAAAAATAGTGTACGACGCTCAGAAAATAATATGTGAATATGTATAAATCTAGTCCTGTCATTACAGTTTAATGATAATACACTGATGAACAAAATAAACGCATCGCCCTTAAATATTAAATATTTAGGTTTATTCATATTTTGCTTAGTTTTGTTCTCTGAAATCCTTCTGTTTTAAATATTCAATAACTTTATTAGTTTATTAGATATAAACCAAAATATATAATTTAAGGTAATTATATAGTAGTTAATGTTCTATTAAGTAAAGAGCAAAGAAAAATCAAAACCAATTTTAAAAAACTTTTTTTATCTTCCCCAATCTTCCAATGTCTAATTCACACGTTTCCGTGCAAATTGAAGCCTGACCATTTTCTGAGTAAGAAGAGGTCCACGAGCCAGGTGCCAGGCCCTGAGGTTATTGTCATTGAGCCTTCTTCTTACTCAGTCGAAACATTTCACCCCGATTTTATATCATTAAAGCTGTGGTTTTGCATACAGACGAATCTATCATCTTTCTTCTAATGAGAAGCTCCGTTTCTTTGAAGAGCCCTTCCTATTGTACTATGATTTACACTCTGTCTCCTGACGACTTCACACTGGTTGTATCCTTCCTTTAATAATGTTGTGGCCCTAACGCAATCATACTCAAATGCCTGACCTGAGAATAACAACAATAACAATAACAATATCAAATGAAATCGATGGCAGAAAAAGATTAACTGAAAGTGATCTTTAGGCATAACAGAATGGAAGGGCATAATGCTATTTTTGATTCAAATGGGATTAACCAATAAAAAGTTAATAAAAGAAACAAAGCAATATTTACTGTTAATTCTGACTGCAATAGCTCCTAATTACATGTAACTAATGTAGAAAGACAATGGATTTAATTTTAAAATAAATAAATTGAGGGGTGCGTTAAATTTGTCCATCGGTGTATTATGATAGATTATTTTGCAATTGTATATAATTTCGTATTGAAAAATCAGTGATGCAGCCATTTTATAGAAAAGAAAAACATTCAATCTTTAAAGAATTTTCACTTCATCAGCACTTTAAAACTAATAAAAATTCGCGATATGAACATGTACTTAAAATATTAAAATTTATGGTTTCGAACATAGCGAATTTATTAGTTGACAATGCAGAAATGTATATCAACGGCTTATGAGAAAATGACATTCTTTGTAGACTCTATATTGACAATTTAATTTTTATTTCAATTGAGACAGAATAAATAATTATATATAATAACATACATCAGGATAAATTTACACAATTTTTTGAATTATTTTTATCCCCTGATCCAGGCGTTTTGAATAAACCGTATTCAGTACAACACCGTTATATTCATGACAAAGAGTTGAATATTTATATTGATATCGACCTTTAATAAAAACTGCAGTTTTCTTTAATGCAGAATTAAAGTTCTTACAAATGTTCACCTTCCTTAATGTAGCTTTTTTTAAGCAAAATTCATAACCTTGTGAAAAAATAAGCACTATAGAACCAAGCTCCCAAATTTTATTTCTATCGTAAATAAATAATTGTTTTATATAGAATATTTATTTTTATAAAAGTAATTTGGCATGAGAACACATGACAGTCAAGAGGAATTTGAGACATTACTTCAACATGTAATTTATTATGTTAATAAAATAACCAATGTCTTGACTACCAGGCAAATTCAGTACAGTCTCCACATTCTCGTAATGCAGTACGATTCAAAAATAATAGTATAAAGTCAAAAATCTAGCCCTGGGCTACCTCTGTTTTGAGCAAAGAGTCGGCAGATTCGGTTATTTCTTTGCTCAGGCCTAGCCTGGAGAGCCGCTTGAGGCCGTGGACGAGGCCTGGCCTTTTCGATTCCTGCTGCATTCCTGCTGTACGGGTCAGCGCATTCCTTCTTTAATCCTGCTTCGCACAAATGGGTTTCTCGTACTGATCCAGAAGTAAACAACCACCACGTGGTCTGAGGGTAAACAAGTGACCGATGGAACCTCCCGTGCTGTTATCAGTAATAAGTATACATTATACAGTCGTTTCTGATTTGCAGTTTCCAGTTCGCAGCAAACCCAGTATTTTCGACTGGCAAGTGATCGTAGCTGATCATTGATTATTCCCTGGAACAGAAGTAATTTGAATTTTTCGCTTTTAAACGTTACTTTTATAGCAATTAATACTTTTCTTTAAATAGTGAATTATTTTTACATTAATTCCTCACATAAACTACCATGATTTGCTTAATTGTTTGTGTGATTTTTAGTGGCTGGTTGTTTAATTTGTTGAGAATAATAAGTACAATAAACATAATTACTTAATAAACCTATAGAATTATTCAGCACAGTTAACATGCCAGAAAGTGTCAGTTTTGGATTGACGTTTTTGAATAGGCTTAGCAAAAGTAATGTCGAGATTAAAACATTTCATAATTTATTATTAAAGTTTGGTAATGTGTTTTATATCCAGATTCTCAGTTGTACATAATTTTGTAAGAACCGTTCTCCTTCTTCGGGTTCCTCCATTTCTCCCAGTGCGATCTAAAAAAGATTGAACTCGGCCACTTTGCAACCTATGCACCGTAAGCAGTATTAGTCTGTTGTGTAATTTCCATTGTTATCTAGAGCTCCTTATACCAGATTCCAAAGCTTTTTGGTAGTTTCCTAGTAGTGTATCATTCGGTCCTTTGCCTCTCCCAGGATTTGGAATCTCACCTTACACAGGTCTTCGCACCAACAGAGGACATGTTCTGCTGTTTGTTCTTCATCTTGGCAATATCTACACAAGCTTGTTTCTCCCACTCTGAGTCTATATATGCCTCCAGCGTCTGCAGGGCCCAATCAGCAGCTGAACGATCACTCTAGTCCTAGTTCCTGATAATCTAGCTGTTCTGCCATTAGTGGATGAACAGTTTTGTATGGCTTTTGAGAAATACATCCCCATTGGACCAAGGGCTGGATAAAAGTCCTAGTCTTTAAGACTCATTTTGGCTTCTCACCGTCATCATTGAGGGTTTCTCAACTCAGAAAAAATTTGAACAATGCATTTTTTCTTGCTTCACTTTTTCACACCCGAGGGTTGATCTCTCTCTGCTGTTGCAAATCCTCGTTTAAAAAAATAAATTTGAAAAAAAGTTGGGTCTGTCAAAATTTTCTTTCAATTGCATGCATCTTATTTATTTGAATATTTTTTTAGAATTTTGCTTGCTGAATTTGAATAGCTTGCTCTTAAGTCATAGTCTGTTTGCCAACCTCTGGATGTATGTATGCAATGGTGGCAAGAAAGAACTTAAGGATATTCAATCCAGGGATGGGAATATTAGTGGCCGCAACGGTTAAAGCGTTGACACAGTGGCCATCACTGTGAGATAAAAGTGAAGAACTCGACATACCGTTCACCCCTCCCTTCCAAAACACTAGAGGATTCATACGACCTCATTAAAAAATTATCTTTATTATCCTGGTAGTAAGTTAAAGATTAAATTGCTTAAAATAAAATTTAAAATAGTCGACTTCGCATTTATTGTGGTCTTTGATGGGATAAACCTGCATTTTTTTTTTTTTTTTTTGTTACTATCATTACTGTCAACCCCTTTTTTTATAGATAGAACTTTGTTAACAAAAAATGAGTACTTCCTTTTTTATGTCTATTTTTGTGTCCAATTGGTTTTGATTTTTCTTTAGTGCAGCTTTGATGCAGGTGTAAATTTTTTTTTTTCATTATTAGTTTCAGGATGGTCGAATCATCAGAGGTCGAGGCTAACGTGACACCTATCGAGTCAAGCTTTCGTTTCCATGATTTTCAAAAGGCAGTATTCGGCATCGATATCGGCTTTAAGGCGATAAAAATGGAGGAGTCGTATTTCATCTGGGTCGGCATGGCCTCCAATAAGGTTTTAACAGATTTGAGTACAGCAATTACGACGAGATTCCAACCCATGCCTCTCGCCACGAGCCTCTTCGGGACTGAAACAGACATCAACTCGACCGCCTTGGCTTCTAAGCTTTCGAAAAAGCTTGGGACACCTGTGCTCCTCAGCTACAACCTCTCTGACCAAAGGATGCTGGTCGAAGTCGAGAAGATTTTGTGGGAAGAAATAAATACCAATTCAGATTTCTTTAGATGAGAATGAACCAAGACAAAAACAAAATTGTTATATATTTTTGTAATTATTATTTTATTATAATTTTTTGCATAAAAAGATGTTTTTTATTAATTAAAAAAAACGCACATCTAATACAACATAAGCAAGGCGTATAAATAAACAAATTAATATACATCATGTTTCATCCTTTTTAATGTTTATTTCAAAATTTTATAATATTTTATTTATTTACAACTTTCAATTTTGGGGACTAACAGTGGCCGAGTGGTTAAGGCATCAACTAGTAGCTGCCATAAAAATGGTAGCATAATTGCATAAACCTTGTAATATTGAGAAAAATTTGAATAAAATATTGTTCAGTTGTTTGAGCCCCTTGCCCGTGACACCCAACGGGACGTTGCAAGCTAAGTCGTTCTGCATAACTGTTACTTTTTTTGTTTTATATATGGACAATCAGTAAGGAATAAAGGTAGTCATCAGAACCTGAAGGCACTGGACACCTTTACTGAGGTATATATAGAAATAAGCCTGTGCATGAACAAAGTACAACTGAAGAGGACAAAGCCCTACTAACTTGGTTTCTAAACTTCACTTTGAACTTTAATAAAACAAGAAATTACAATAAAAATATCTACCATGTTGGTGGCCACAATGGTTAAAGTATTGACACATCGCTGACACACATACACCTATAAAGTAACAATTATGGGTTAGAATTCAGCGTCCCTGAACAGAAAAAAAAGTTAATCCAGTTTAAACAAATAAAAAACAAAAATTATTCATGCTCCAAGAGCAAGTCAATAAACAAGCCTTAGAAGGATCTGACGCATATGTTACATCACTCATCCTCATCTCAGAATAGACCGTGCAAGGTTGACCCTTAGTTTTGGGCCAGAATGCGCTTATTTGTCCAAATGGTTCGAATTGAGGAGTAGCCCTCCTTGGTTCCATATAGGGAGCATGTAGGAATGCCACATGATGTGAGAACAGTGCTTCAGCACGACAGTAAGTATCTGGATGCCATTCAAATTTTTACAGGGAACAGGGCGGTTCAACTGTAAATAGTATTTTATACATGATTCTTGTTTCTTAGGGTATATTGAAAATGAATGTATTTATAAGCATGAATGTGTGAAGAAGACTGATGAATATTGAGTATCCCATTGACCCCCCAATTGAGATAGAATGATGATGGAAGAATATCAAGTACTCCACAAAGCGAGTGAATTGTATGTAAATAGGAAAGAATGTAACTAAGAGAGGGAGAGTATAAATGGATGCATTGGGTGCTTAAATGTCCTAGCTTTTGATATCCCTTGGTGATTACACGGTTAAGACCTAGATCTAACCCAACACCCGGGGTGAGTGATTGTCGAGACCTGTCGGTAATTTATTGTAAATTACTCAAAAACAGGAATTGCCATTGAGCTGTTAGAAGTTACTTGATACATATACATATATGTATATACATGCAAGTGCAGATTTGAGCTTATATAAAATGTAATTCATTGTGCACGCAAGTTCCATTCAATAGCCAACAAAATATGAATATGTAATATGAAATCAATCAAATAACAATATCGATACCAAATTTATTTTCAAATTCAGTAAAACAATATTACAAGACATTTTTGTTCTTTTACAATGATCGCAATATTGCTTTGATAAAAGATTGTACATCATTCGCTTATGATACATTTCTTACGTTTTTATCAAAAAATAACAAAGCTTCACACAATAATACAAACAATAATTACAAAATATAGTTTACATTATTATCGTATGGTAAAATAAAGTCACAGTACATTTCACAGTTTGAAATTATTATAGGAATGGCTAGTGTTAAAATCAGTAAACTAGGTTCTTTTTTTTTTTTTTTTTAATATGCTAACTCTATCTTTTTGGCCTATGAAATCTACAACAATATTCATCATAACAAAATAATTTTATTGTCACAGAAGGCTCAATCACCGTCGCTAATAGATAATGTTGATGTAATAGTGAAATTAGGTGGGCTTATAAAATAAAGAAAGGAAATTTTATTTCTTAATTTTATATGTGATTAAAATTTTTGTTTTGATCAGGTTTTAGGTCACCGATTTTTTTAAAAATGAAAAAATATGAGAAATTTTAATCAAGATTTACAATTTTATTGCAAACGCTGCCATTTTAATTACTATGTTACATTAATTCAACATGTTTACAGCCTTTTTTTTTTAATTTATTTTGAAAGGTATGTAATGTTTTTTGGAAAAAATTGAGTATATTGACAATAATGACATCTTAATGGGTTTTAATTAGCTTCCTAGCCCATATATCAGAGGATTGTTGTGTGCATTGTGAGTTACACAATCTTCCGATTAAATTTTAATATTATTCCAAAATCTATTATATTTTAAAACTTATAATTGTACAGAAAGTCTAGAAGAAAAAACTGAAGTGTAGTTAATAGCGTTAACTACGTTTGTGTCTCTCTGCATTCTAAGCAGCTGTAAAAGTAGTTTAGAATGAAATTAAAACAAAGCGCTGATATTAAATTGCCTTATAAATTTGAACTTCAACATGCTTAAGGCCCATCAAAAAAATAAAATTTACACCTTGGGGCAGGATCAATTAAGCAATTTTGAAAATAGTAATTTGGAAGCCCACTTAAACTTATTTATTTAAGTAAATGCTTGTTGTATGAAGGTTTTTGAAATTGTTATTGGAATGATTTGAAATATAATAAAATACCGTTACATGCTTCAAATTAGTCAATATAAATTATTGTCAGATTTCTCCTTAGGGTGATGTACCTGTAATTTGGCCTAATTATCCTTGTTGGATTGTTCTGTCAGACAGATTTCAGCATTTTGCATCAATGTTGGGGTTGAGTGATCCCCCCCCTCACCCAAACACACACTGAAGAGGACAATTGATTTTTATTGAGCCAGTCTATTTAATTTTTCTGTGTCCATATATTTTGCCTTTAAGATCAAAAATATTGAACCACTATCAACATTTGGTGGCACATGTATGCCTCAAACCGTGGTGGAAGGCGATCTGAATCACTTGATCAAAATCAGTTGTCCAGGGTCCTTCGGCTCTATCTTTAACATATTAAAATACTCTATAGAAAGATTTGTCTTCACCTGGCAAACCGTAGAGAGTTCTGAGCACAAGACTGGACTGGACAAAATGGTGAAACACATCTCACAGACTAACCTAGTGAGAAAGGACAATCTCAAACTTGAATGAGGGAAGCCGGAGGCAAAATCCAGGAAAAACGTTTTAATTATTTTCTGTAAAAAAAATTCTTTGATTGTTGATAAAGACTTTGAATTGTTCAATAGATGGCCACTCTAAATGAAATATACAAGCAAAGTTGTACCTATTAATCCTTAAATCGCTTCATGATTTTAAAATATATATTTTTATGATAAGTATAATTGCCCAAAAATGTTGATATTGAACGCATCAACTTAAAATCAAGAAAACTCGAACCCTGGCAACTTGCATAGCAACAATAGTCATACGAATTGTACAAAACGAGTCAGTAGAAACAAAAATATTCATTCACAGCAGATCATAAATCAAGGCAAACAACTCAATCACATAAATATAAGGAATGTCCATTATTTCCCACCGCTGAAAAAAAGTTCAGAATTCAGCATCACTTCCATAATAATTCATGGGATTTTGAAGAAGTCTGCAAAGTGCAGAAAACTGTACTGGGTGGCTGAGGGAGTACATGGTACTTTAACTGATAGTAAAACATTGCATTCTCACTGTAACTAGTTTATACCAGCTTTTTTGGTCAGTTTCAAATACAGATTCTCTTGGTCTAAAAGATTCACCTTCGATTTTTTTTTTATGATTTGAAAAGCACAGGCAGTCTACTCAAGAACATAATCAAGATCAGTCGATCGAAAGGACTTAGTCAGAGACTCCAGTAAGGAAAAGTCTGACAGAGTCAACTGTCCAGGATATAGGAAGCTGCAGTAAGATCCTGGAAGATGCTGAAGGATGTGGGAACTGGTGTTGTCAAGCATCACTGGGAGTAAAGTCTCTTGTGAATAAGCTCATCCTCAGAGATAGAGTTGTGGCTGACTCGCCTTGATTGTTTTACTTTTTGTTTGTTTATTTCAAAATTTGACGGATTGTGCACAATGAATGTTTAAGAATACTATCTCTCTGTTTTATATCTTACCTTCTCCCACACAAAAACTAGTTAAAGTTTTGAAAAGCTCTGTTTTAAAGTAGTTGTACAAATTCTAACAATAACAGAAAAAATATTTTATTTTCTACAGGAAAAATCTGTGTTTCAATTCAAATCAAATGCCAGATGTAACAACAATCCAATTCCTGTAACTTGTACACTGGTGATTGTTTTCGTCTGCTTATACTCGCTAGATCCGAGTTTCGGCATTTCACCGTATTCAGTATGTCTAATGACAAACTCATCTGACAGGTCCAGCAATGATAGGCTTGGTAATGACCAAATTACAGGTTCTTCACCCTCTAAACAATGTGGAAAAATCTCAATTCATTTCCTATTGACTGTTTCCCATTAGGCTGCATCTTACAAACTAGCCAAAGTTTTGTATACCACACACAATATTATGACTTCATACTGTATAAATTTAAAAATTATCTTATTACATCAAGAAAAGCTTTCAGTCATCAACATTCTCGATGCCTTTTTACATAATAACCACATATATTGCATAATTCTGCTATAAATGAGGCGTATCTTACCATTTATACTGATATGTTTTTTTAATAAAATATTTTATTATATTAATAACAGAATTTATGTAACTATCATCAACAATCACTAATTTGGACATATCATAAACAAAATGAATCTTTCAAAGAAGTAATTAAGTAACAAATTCATTTTCGTATGAGTTTTATGTTTTAATTTGTTTAATTTAAAAATGAGACAATTTAGATTTTTCTTCTCCCTGTAGCCGCAATGGACAGAATGAAGGATCCTGTACCTATAGAAATGTATAGAGACAACTTGATGTAATTTTTTAAACGTTATTACAAGGATTTTATAACGAATGACTAATATAATGGATCAAAAGCATGTGGGTTACACAATATCAAAATTTATAACAAGGGTTAAATATCACTCGACAACACCAAATATGTAAGGGGTTAAAGATAACAGGAGTCGAAAAATTAAGGGAGAAGAAAAATAAATTAAACGGCAATAATTAGCTGTCATTTACAGCAGTGTTTTATTTCACTGGTGATGACGGTCTCTTAAAAGTATATACTTGGCCAATAAAGCCTAAAACATCTTGACAGTGCCTCAAAAATTATATTGATTTTCGTTGAAAATACTGTATAAAATTAACATTATTGCCATTGTGAAATTGGGCATAACTTATGAAAAATTATCTATTATATTAAGTTGAAGAGACAACTTTGGAACACCCATTTTATTTATTATTTGCCATAGATAAATAATGTTTTGAAAATTTAATTAAAATTGTAATATCGCAGACAGCAGTTTTTAATAGAAGCAAAACTAAGAATATAAAAGATACAATTGCTTTTAATGTAATTTACATTCTTTTGATGTGTTTTCCCACAGTTTTAATAAATAAGCACGCATTTATTCTTCTATTCTATCAGCAGAATACATTTTTAAACATAACAAATATGTATATTTAAATTATCTACTTCATTTAGCGAGTTATTTTATTTTTAAGTAAAGTGGGTTTTAAATAAATAAGTTTTAAATTATTAACTAAATAGGTAAACTTTTTTTTTTAAAAGAAAAACACGTTTTAATTCCAATAATTTACATGTGGAAAACTTTTTAAATTTTTAAAATCATAAAGTAACACATTAGCAGACAATAGAGAATTTGGTTTTTGGTAAAATAAAATCTACTAACTAGTTTATCTCAAATTTCTAAACGGGTGTGCCAAAGTTAGCATCTCCAAAACCGTCGACATACGTATTTGAATTCGGTTCTGGATAGTAAACCTTAAGTTTGTCATTTCTTACCGTCTCCTTCGTTTGAACTACATGAGACTGTAACTGTGATGGCGCATACTGTACGCTATTTGGTATCGATTCTCGCCGAGCGTGCTCTTTTGCTAAATACTCAACCTCGCGTTCCTGCTCCTTCCAAGCACCGCTGGGCGTGAAAGTCCGGAATATTTTCTGCAAAGTAGTTACCCCTACGTGTAACGGGCTGGCTGTCTCTCCTCCGTTTGTCGTCGCCTCCTGCTGTGGTTGTTTTTCATTTGGAGCATTTTGATCTTGATTTAGTCTCGGACTGCTAGGATAACTGGATTCAGAAGGATCCCTATAAATTGATTAATTATATTTTCAGTTTATATCCAATATTTAAATAAGAAACTAGACGAAAGCAATTTACCGAACGGATGATTCAGGTGTTCTAGGTGCTGTCGGTGTTAGCTCTTTGTTATAACCATTCTCATAAGTGGTTAGACGATTTCCATCATTGAAGAAACCATACCTGTACGAATAACCTCATGAAAATCCAGTAACATCATAAAAATATATTTTTGTATACCTTAATTGAGACATATCAGAATCGTCTTCAGTCTCATCTTGGCCCACATACTTGACCTTTAATTTCACTTCTCCAAATTGGTTACTAAGAATTTTGACAGCCTCATTATGGCTAACCTGAAAAATAAAAATTTACGTAACTTTTTTTTTGTTTTTTACATCAATCATACCTGTGTAAGGTCGATGTCGTTCACACTAAGTATCGCATCTCCAACGTAAAGTTCTTCAGTTCCACCACCAGGCTCTAATTCTGATATTAAAATAGGCACCCCGTGTTCTCTGCCTCCCTGAATCCATTATCAACAGCATGAAATTAATATATTTGAATTGTTATAGCAAAGTAATTTACCGTAATTGAAATTCCTAATCCTAGACTATTGTCCCTTTTCAAAACAACCGTCCTCGGTGTGTTAAAAGCGTCTTGACAAGGAGCTCTCGATTCCCGCTGTCTTACTGCTCTGACTAACGTTTTTTGTCGTTGTACTAATATTTCCGCTTCTAACTGTGCCCAGAGTCTATCTTTTACTGCTGCAACCATATCGTTTCGGCCAGCAAGTTGCAACTGTTGAATTCTAAAACCAATATATAAAATAAATCAAGCTGTAAAAGTTTTTATGATTCGTTAAAATTTACCTCCCGGCCAATTCTTTGTCTAAATACCTAGCCGAAAGTCTCGCTCCACAGACTTCGGCCTGTAAACTGGCTATAGTAGCTCGAAGAGATTCGTTTTCTATTTCCAGCCGCCTTTTCCAATTTTCTAAGTGCCTCACTACTTTATCCATGTTTATACCTTATGAATTAAAGTAAAATTGTAGTTTTACAAACAATTCCAAAGAAATTATTGTTAAAAAAAAAAAAAAAAATGGATGTACCAGAATGGTTTGCACGGTGTGTAGGAGAACGTTCTGCTAAAGCCTTGTTGAGGCTCGAAGTTATATTTGTGCCCTCTTCTTTGCTCATGTGCTGCAGTTGTGCTTTATGAACTTGGACAAATACATTGTGGAGCTCTTCAGTCAGCTCGTCATTTCTCGATTCAAGATCGACCAAACACGACCTCATATTTACAAGTTCAGCCTAAAAATCAATATCCTTCAAATAAAATATATCGTTCAATGAAAAACTAATAAATTAAATTCATTTATCGAATATTTTCATAAAAACATTATATTTATGTATGAGCATCGGTATAATTAGTGATTGTCACAAATGAATTGTTTGATTGTACAAGTTGATATTAATCTTATTACAATCTTTGCATGAATCCTTTTCACACGAAGCAACTCGTTTCCTCACGAGTGTACAATAAAAATGAAAAAATAAATTATAACAATATGTTTCGAAAAATAAAAGTATTCAGATTTAAAAAAATAAAATAAAAATAAGTGATCTATGACATACGCAACTTGCCATTTTCAAAACAAAAAAAAAGAAAAAATTGAGAGAGAATCCTTCCTCATCCTTTGGTGACTCAGCTCGAACTGCCAAGGGGATTAGCTTATCCTTTAAGATAAGCTCCTCATTTTTGAAAATATAGGTATTTTTTATCGTTATATTAATTACAACATACTTATTTTAACGTAAGTAAAATTAAGATCAGAAATTCACGAGTATTAATAAAAATTATTTGATTATGAAAGAAAGTCTGAATGAAAATTCACCAAAACAAGAAAATTAATTAGTAATAGATTAAGATTTAACTAAATATATTACCCAGGAGGAGGGGGGTTGCTCTTAATAAAAGCATATGACCTCCTCTAGCCTCATATAGCTTGCCTTAAAAGTCTCTTAGGCAACAAGTAAATAAGTGATTGGATAAAGTCACAACAGCTCTATGATGCACGTTACTGACAAAATCAATCAAAATTAACTTAATTTTTGAGGATCTTTTCCCGTCCAACGAATAGGGGCAATGGAATGAAAAATTATGACTTAGGTTACAATTATGAAAAAAAAAAAAAAAAAAAAAAAAAAAACCACTTTAATAAGAAATTAAAACACAAAAACAACAAAAGGAATGGCAACTCTGCTGCGCTTCAGCACATTCTTTTTTAAAAAGAAATAAACTACCAAACACATTCATTAATAAAAACAACAAAAAGGACAATACTGGAGTTGAAAAAAAGTGCTGTGAAGTCGACAAAACTTGAGAATGAGATAGCAATGAATCCAAGTTGATGGCTCAAGTTTGCAAATTTCTTTCTTGCAAAAAAAGTTTAAGACTTCAGGAAAAATCTAAGAGCGACTGCCCGTGCTTATATCAATCCCCAACATGTTTGGCGCTTCAATTAATCAGCAAAATATATCCTTGTTGATGCTCTGGCATTTAGATCAGAGCTGTGGTGCACTGAGCCAAAGCCACAGGTTTGAACCCCCTCGTGATTTAAAATAAATAAATAAATAAAATTAAAAAATTTAAAAAAAAAAGATCTACTATTAATCTTTATACCATGTCTAAACAGAATGTAAGTAAAATGTTTATGGTTTGTTTTTTGTTTTGTGTGTACAAACTGGTACTACCAATGATAACAATTATAACTAATACTAATTTTGATTCATTCTTCTTTTTATTCTTTTTACAGCCTGTCCTGGAGGAGGGTGTCTTTAAGCAGGGAGAAAATAGTAAATTCTTAGATTTATAAAAATGTGCAAGAATGAATGATAGAGACCGAAAATATTGTAAGTCGGTTGATGGATGTGCCCTCGGGCCACAGTTTACAAAAGAACTTCCTCAATGTGCCTTAGTGCAATCAAAAATCTATTCAGTATGAGAATCAGTTCGGTACGGGCATGGACGAACATTCCACTCCATTCCATAACTGTCATTGAAAAGGCTGTGACTCACATGGCCATATGCAAAGCATTAGCAATAAACTTACAGAATTTTTGTTTTTTGCTCATGTTGCATTTGGAGGTGTGGCTGCACAAAGGTTAAAAAATCATGAAGCATTAGATTAATTTTAATTATTAAATTATATATGTAAAATGTGCATAATTTTTTATTTTAAAATAAAACAAGTTGATAATAATGATGAAATAGACAATACATTCCAAAAATGCACTGTTTTACAAATAAAATAGCATAATACAATTCAGGAAGGAATCAGAAGGAAGAAATGAACTTCTACTGTCTGCTCATCAGTGTTTTGTTAATTGAGTAAAGGACCAAAAATAAAATGATGACATAACAAAGGCCTGGCCGAAACTCAATTAATTGAGACAAACATAACCAGAGTGGAAAGGAAGCATTACTCATTCACACATACTAGAAAAATGTCATTAATTAATTGACAAGAATTTTATAAATGAGACTTATTTAAAAATCCCTATAATAAAAAGAAGAAAACAATAAGTAAAAATTATGTAATCAAGTGATGAGACAACGGCGGTAATAAAGCAAAATAGCATGTGGATTCCAGCGAGCCAGGAAATCCTGCCGGCTCAATAAAATTATTCGTAGGTGAATAAGATTCCTCCTCATGTGTAAAAAGAAGATGGTATGGAGAGGGGAGTCCCTGATAAGGGGGAGGCCACTTGGGTGGGCCTAAAGGCAGTTCCAGGCCCAAGTCTACTAATAGTAAGTAGCATCAACTCTCTTGCTAACACAACAACTAATTTTAGTGCAAAACCAACGTGTTTTAATCGATTTACCTTTTATTCAAACATTTTTCTAAGTTAGTTAAACAAGCTGTATTTGTCTGTTTATTAATTTTTGGAGAACCGTTAAAAGTTTTGGAAAAATTCCCCAACAATGCTATTCCTAAATTTTATGCATTTCATTGAATCAAGACAATCTGTTTTCCGAACATTTGCAATGAAATAAGTTCAACTTTAGCCTATTTTGCTAAATTTCAACTCTAGAAAAAATTTAAAAGTTAGATTAACACAAAAGAAATTTCTATTTAAAAAAATTATTTGAACTGCTTATTACTTTGTTAAAAAGAACTTTAAAAACAAAAATTTTATGATAAACTAAAATTATTGGTAAATTAAGTGAAATTTAGATAATTTAGGTATTTATTTTTAATAATTTTCAGTTTGCACAAAAGTTTCATTTATATATAAACATATATAAACTCTTATAGAACTTGTAACTGGGTATATTTACAAATATAAATTACAATATACTAGTTTTAACCAAGTTATATCCAAATGTAACTAATCACAGCAGCAACTCATCGTTTAAAGATTATCTTTATCTCCCTTACTTCTAGGAATGGGTAGATAATCCTGGATGATATGCTAATAAAAGTTTGATGTGTATACTGCAAATGATATTGCAATGGGCATCCTTGTTAGATATAGAAATAAATTTTCGATTAAAACGTTTCTATTAAATGTATAAAAGGTTTTGTTTGTGCGTGTATTTCTTTTTTATATCGAAGCGATAGCCTATTGGCCTTCATTTTGGACGATAAGACGCCGCTGTTTTATTAATATTATATCGGAATTGTTATGAATTGTTTGATTGTTGGCTTGCTTGTAAAGAATATTGTGACTTTTCTTCTCATACGTTAAAAAATCCAATTTTTTCATCAAAAATTTGAGATCACAACAAAAGAAAAACCCAGTGTTATGTAAGTTTATACAATTGAATTTCAACACTTTCGAGGAAAAAAAAACTTCCGCTGAGAATATTCAAAAGATGCCATAAATATGCTAAACGTCCCGATTTATTGCCGTTTGCATGCACCAGACAAAGACTGTCTGTTTTTCTCCCTCTTACTCTTCTATTAGAGAGTCCAATGTCAGTGAAACCATTCCTTGAAAGCTGACTCTGTGAAATTTATGATCATTCTTAGACAGTGTCTTAAATATCAATTCCACTCTTTATACTCGTGAAGGGGAAACAATTTATAATTTGCTTTAACATTTTTAACATAAAATCCAATAGAGGGAAAACATAATTTAAAATGAAACTAAGCTTCCAATGATTTAAGATTTATAAACAATAAGCCCCTAGGGCATATATATTTTAAATTGTCAATTAAGGAAAGGAAACAAAATAATTAAATTTTATTCTTTTTGTTGTTGTTTTTGCATTATGTCTATTTGCAAGTGGTTTGACAACAGAATTTCAGTATTACTTTATTCTACACCGGTACACAGATATAAAATAGCCAAAATAAACTATTAAAGTAATCACATTGCTAAAAAGTTCAATGACTTTTAATAATTAAACTAGTTTGATAATTATGAAATATAGAAACAAACCCAAATATTTCTTAACTTATTAGGTGAGAAATGATAGGAACTGGCAAAATTTGGATCCATATATCCAAGCCGGAAAAACATTTTTGCAATATTTGTAAAACACAATTACCTTACAAAATGATTTTTTTTAACAACTGCGTTTTTTTTTTTTTTTTTTTTTTTAGATGACTTAGAAAACATAGAAGAAATGTAATTAAAATGGATTTATTTAAGCGGTTAGGGCTGCTAATAATTTTTTCCATAATTACTAATCATTCCGCCTCTAGTCCAAGTTCTATTCATGCAACTTCAATAACAAAGGAGAAGTACCAAAGGCATGCTGACCAGGTATAACTTAAAAAAAAGACTTCCATACTAATCTAATAACAAAATTTTTAAAATATACAATATTTCTTTGTGCACAATTAGAGCCTTCATTCCACCCTTGTCAATATAGATGATAGGTTAAGAACCATAGAAAGCATACACTATAGTGTAAAAAGGCACGAAATCTCATTAGACAGGATTCTCAATAAAGTTGAATCGATCGACTCCCGTTCAGTTAGAATGCAAACCATTTTGGAAATGAAGCTGGACGCATTAAGTCAAGTGAGTTGGTCAAATATTGCTAAAATTAGTGAAATATTTATTAAATACATTTGGATTAGGCAATAATCTCAACCGAAATTAAGCACGAATGGCTCTTGAACCAGTTAAGAAAATACGAATCAAATCAAGAAAGATTGAGCTTAAAAATGAACTCCCTCGAAGTAAAGTTGGACGATATAACACAAAAAACACAGGTATGACAGTCATCAACATAAACCACTTCAATGAAAACTCAATGGATTCGCTTATTTCAACTAGTTAAGTCAAGAATCCTTCTTCAATAAAATTGAAGACAAACAAGACAAAATTCAATACAAAATCAACGAGTTAACAACGATAACCGGCAATTTGAAACAACAGTCGAGCAGCATTGAACAATCTGTTAACAAAACAAATGGTGATGTCATGAAGAGGTTGAAGGTAAGAGGATTTCATTTGCCCAATTCAAAATACAAAAACAAGATTTGTTTTAGGAAATTGAACAGCAAGTTAATAGAAACGATGAATTGGAAAAATTGACGGTAAGCTTGAATGGAATTCACAGCCACTTGAATCAATCGGATTCACTTTGGACGCAAAACGATGGCCCTGGTATTTCAAAAAATGAAAAAATGATCGATTATATCAAAGGGGAAATAAATGCAGAAGTTCAGAAACTTGGAAATAAGGTAAACCCAGTTTACAAATCAACAATTAAAATCTTATTTACATTTTTATAATATTTAGATTCACAACATGTACCATGAAATTTGGAAAAAGACTGACAATTTGGTTGGACAAATCAAAGATGGCTTTACCGAGACGAACCAGACGCAGAAAATCATAGTCGATGATTTGAAAAACTTACTAGTGGAACAAAGGGATAGTGAAAGTAGAAATTTTGTTTTAAAGGATAATTTTATAACACATTGATAAGCTTCTCGCTTTTCTCTTTAGACTTCATAGATTTAAGTATGGACAAAGTTCTATCTGTGTTTCATAAAAGGCTCAATGACATACAGAGAAAACTCGATAACAATTTTCAAAACATAGCATCGGTGCAGTCTCTGTTTTTGGACTCTTGCCAAAGGATACAAGACGATGAATCAGATCTGGACACTATGGTAACTGAAGTCTTGGAAAAAATTCTCGATTTGATTATAAACAGGTTGTTACAAAATCAAACGTGCTGTTGTTGTTATTTTATTTGATGGTTTAATAATACGAATGATTTTCAGGACGTCGACGATTGAGAAACAATCAGTCGAACTCTTGGAAGGTGTGAAGTCTCACAATATTCAAATAACACGTTTGGCAAAAGACACCAAAAAGATGGTAATGAATTTAGCAGAGGGGATAAGTCTAGATCACAAAAATTTGGATGGCTCTATTATGGATCTGGCAGAAAGAGCTGACATGATAGCAACAGTAGTTCAGGTACAATATCTTTTTTTTTAAATAGAATGAAGTAGATTAAAAAAAAATATTATGTATATTAAACAATATGTTATATTTAGGAAATGCAAGATCAAATGTACGAGTGGAATGATACAAGCAGAAAATCTCCAAATCTACCACCCGCGAAAAAATGTGTGAACTGTGACAATTTCATTTCATACCCAAGTTTAGATTTTTCTGATATGAGCGATTCAAAAAACAAGGAGAAACATATTGATGATGTCCGTAATCTTGACAAGGTGCATTACGGGCAAGGAGTTGTGAAAGTCATTACTGAATTTGCCCAAGAGTCTAACATCACTCGAGTTAACGGTTCGTCCGACGTTTCAACTGGGTCCAATGCAACAGTCGCTTCAAAAGAAAACAATAAGAAAAACACCCCATCAAAACAAGACAAAAATGAAACAGAACCCAAGATTCCATCACACAATGAATCCAATAAGACTAAAAAGGAAATCCCCGAAATAACTGAAGAAGTCGCAACTCAACTCATGCTCTCGTTCATCAAATTAATTCGAGAAAAAATGCTGCTCAGGGATTTCCTCAATGAAAAACTAACTGGCCAAAGTTACCAAAGCATAACTGACATGATTCAGCATTTAAAACCGATAAAAACCATACCAAGAGAATTCATACGAGAGCTGGATCAGTACGATGATAGGGTTAAATTTGATAAAATTTATTCGCATAATACGGAACCGATGCATTATGATGAGGCGATAACGTATGATGACGTTTATTCATAACAGGGTATTAAAAATGTTTACTTTTTTTAATTTATTTATATAAAAAAGTAAACTAGACTTTCAACATAAATTATTTTTAAAAATATTTGTAAGGATAATTGTACACATTTTCAAAGGATTGTCTTTCATAAAAAAAAAAGTACAAAGATAGTTTGTATTAAAGTTAACCATTTTTAACCAGGAGGCTAAGCAATCAAATCCTGATTGTACAAATAATTCCAATGACTATACGGACATGTTTAGTGTGTATGTACATGACTGTGTGTATGTGTCATTTGGCATATAATTTAAAATAAGAAGCTAATGTAAAACCGTTTGTTTTAATAAATTTCTTTTTTAAAACATAATCTATTTATTAAACAATCAACTATTTCGTCCTTTAATACTATCATACATTTATTCAGACCCATGAAACACCTTAAAAATTAAATGATGTTAAAAATTTGAAACTGTTCATTGTCACACTTGTTTACCAAATTATTTACATAATTAATTACATTCGGGCGATATTTGGAATATTAGTTTTTCTCTGCACTCTATATGAATCATATAATCTCTCGTGTTTTGATAAGTGTCATAAATTCAGTCGACACCCACTTTTTTATAGTAAGACTGGCACAAAATTACTTCACACTAATTCTATTGAAGGCTAATAAAAGTAATGATAAAAAAAACAAGCATATAGAATGCATTACGTTATTTGTTTTGTTTTTAATGAGGTCAATGATAGTCATCAATCATAGTCATAAGATTAAATAATTTGCAAACATAATTTGTGACCTCGAATAAAACCAGTTTTAAAGTTTCAAGCAAAAATAAGTGACAAAAAATAATATTACTATGTAGAAAACGTAGAAATAATTCAAGAACTTTAAATACCTAGTAATCATCAAATATTAAAGTTGTGTTTCAAATTAAAGCAAAAAAATATGTGTTATTTCTTAAGAGTTCAAGAAATAAAAATAAAAAATACTACTAAAATTGTTTAAAAAAAAGTACATAAGTGATATATAAAGCGAGATTGATTGATACATAATGGAGAAAAACTAATAATCTAAACATCACCTGAATGTAATTATGTAAATAATTTGGTAAACAGGTACGACAATGAATGGCTTCTGATGTTCTTGGCATCAGAGGCTGTCAGAACAAATACATTCTGGTTCTGGGAAATGGAAAAAATAATCATTCACTTGGTATAAAGTGGGAAAATAGAGATGACGGATTGGGGTGAAAATGAAAACTTCCCAATGAAACTACTACAAAAAATCTCTTAAGAAATCCTATACCAGCAGGACTTGCCTTCAGATCTTGTTTCTATTTCAAGATATCTCGTTCGAATTTTAATATTTAGTACAAGAAATTATGTACCAACTGTAATTATATTTTTTAAAAAAATCTGTTGTGCATAAGGTGAATGTTTAATTTAAGTATTAATTAAGAGCATACTCCATAAGCTATCTAGATCACTTGGGTCCAATCTATTTTTAAAAAAATAAAAAAATTTAAAAATAAAAAGTTTGGTACAGTATACAGCTTTTCAAATGTACACTCTGTTCATTGCAGGTGAATAAACCATTAGGTAGGGTTCCTAGCAAGCAATATGGAAATGTAGAGTTAATTTTTTTATATTGATCATTTGTTATTCTCAAATATTTAACATTTTTGGGACTAGTAACAAGATATCACATCACGCTCAGGCTAGCTTCCTGACTGGGCTCAGCAACAAAATATCACATCCTTCCGGTTTGTTGTATTTTAGAAGTCCTAGTTGGACAATCACAGGCATCCACCAGGCTCGGGTTGTATCCAATGTGAATCAGACACCTCGTAGTGAACGGAAACCTCCCACTATCTTCCTTTCTCATCCTCATCATCAACAAATCTCTCTTTTCTCCTCCTTCCGTTTGCAATCTGTCTCTCAAATTTTTGCGAAACTGTGATTCATCCGTTCGTCTGTTTCTCGCTACTGCCTTTCCCAACCCTCTATTCTTCCCTATCTATCCTACTGTCTTTCTGATTTTCCCTTTTTTTACATTGTTTACTTTTACAGTACTTTTCAGAATATATTTTGGTTGACCTTATATATATATATATATAT
>CM077105.1:16621491-16641359 GCA_039619505.1 Cimex hemipterus | reverse complement strand
TGTGTATAAGAGACAGATATATATATATATATATATATATATATTTAATTTCTATATATTTATATTATTTTTTCAATTCTATACAGACGTGTGAAGAGTTGAGCTAAATAAAAAAAAATTTTTATTATGTTTGAAAATACATCATAAAGACTTTTTGAGTAAAAATTTTTTCAATTAAATACATACTTATCCTTACATTTACATAGTTCCGTTGTAAAGTATAATATCCGAGGAAGTAGTATCAAATTTTAAATGTTGGTGTAACATAAAAGGTGTAAGAGAGATTAAAGGAAAAGCTTTGAAATTTTATGATTGATACAAAATAAATTAGGCTGGTGGGAGTCAAGTAGTGGCCAAGACTACAGGCAGAGGAATGCATTTTAGCAAATGAAAATCAGTCCCAAAAAGGTTAATGAGTGTTGTGAAATCATGAAAAGTGAAAACTGTAAATTAATTGATAAATTGTATTTCTCTCTAATTGTGAGACAACTTGGGATCGTAGTTATGAAGGGAAGAAAACAGGTGGCACAAGGAAGTGAAAATTGTAAACAAGAGTTGTGCAGAAAACAGTGTACACAATATTACCTCAACTTTTGCATTATTTTGAAAAATTGTCTGAGCTTTGTGCGTCAACTGGGCAAAACAGGAACTGAGGGTTGACATCTTCTGCCTTGCTGCATACACCATTTCAGGCTCATCGCTGTCCAACTCGCCTAAAAGAATTTAAATTACAATTTTACAAGAAAATAAATTATGGTCAATTTGTTAATAAATATTATGTTAGAGTCAATTTTGTAATTTCTTTTAAAAATTTAAATCTTTCATCATTTTACTTTGCTCGTTCAAACAGCTCCTAATGAAACTTATTCAACTGAATCAATTCCTAACAATTTAAAGGAAGTATTGTAGTTTGTAAAATTTGTTTTAGTGCAGTGTTCAGATTTACACATTGTTATTGCAATCTAAGATATTTATATAACATAGCAAATTAGCAAATATAGCTGACAAATAAGTATTCCAATCACAAGAAAAATAATCTAATCATTCAAAGTTTTTATGATCTAAACTTGTTGCACGCTTCCATGCCTTCAACTTATCACTGGGGGGGGGGGCTGCAATCTTGTCCTGTTGGTCTGCATGGTTTTATTTTTTCCATTTATTCACAAAACTTTGCTTATAATGAATAATAAGTATTTTCCAATAGAAAAAAAAAAATGTTTTGAAGTATTTTGGATCAAATTCAGGGTTGCTGAGATTGGAACCCATGATCCTTCCATTGACGAGTCACCATGTTAATGTTCAAACCGTTGTGGCTACCACCGGCCCAAATTCAAATGCCACCTTCAATTCAAAGCCAGTCTGGGATTAACTAACGTATCTCCAGCTCCAGGCAAAATGTAATTATGCGGTACCAGGACAAGAAGAGGATGGAAGGCAACAAACAGGCTGACAAAGAAGCAAAAGCAGACTCCATTCCCCTTTGGACCAGAGCTGCAAATTTGCACCCCCCCCCCCAAGCATGCTAAAAGCAGTATTGTACCAACGGATAGAGAAAGAAATAATCAAAGTGGACAAATCCACCAGGTGCAAAACAATCAAAAATGTTCTTCAAATTCTAAACAAGGAAAATAAAATTCTAATCCTCTCTCAACAGGTAAGAATTAAAGAAAACAATAGGTCTTTATTCTGTTCATTGTCCATTATTATTTAATGTCTTTATTTTTTAATTCATACAAACATAATGACACAAATCAAATTATGGACCTTAACATATATACAGAAACATCGAATAAATATGTAGTGATTAGTGAATGTTAGTCGATGATTATTCGGAGATCGTAAGATGCGATCTTATGTGACGTAAGTTTTAGAAAAACATTTTCTTTATTGTGTCATTGGCATTGAGTGGAATGGCAACGATCGACATTTTGCTTGGACACTTGAAGAATGGGACAGATTCACACTTATATTTAAACTTCGTGCACTAGACCTCTCTTCTAATATTATAAACTCAATAAAAACCCGTTTAGAAATACTGGTTTATTGGAATAATTTCAAACTGAAACAAGGGTAGGCACGGCTGTCTCCTCAGTCCCACTCTATTCTCTCTGTACCTGAACGATCTTGATATCATATGGTTTTCGAAAAACATTTTCTTTGTCGTGCCAACGAGAAGAAATACTTCGGTTGAATATAAAAGCTATTTTTTTGCATTGCATAAATTTACCTTTTTTCCACATCCTACATGTATTTGTCAAATTTAAACAATGTTTGTAAATCCCAGGCCCTGAAGATGATCTCAATAAAGACAATGTTTTTCTAAAACCGCATCTAACGATCTCCGAATAATCATTGAATAAATGAACGATTGCTTCATAATGACTAATATCCGGGTCTCAGACTGTCAGAGGAGTCTACCATGATAATTTGAATAAAATTATTAATACATAATAATAGTAATAAGTAATTATAATCCATTCACAGCAATAATACCTAATATTTAAATACTGCAGGATGAGAATAAAAAATTTGTTTTAGATTTGTAACAGCTGGTCACAGGATTTGTTGATCGCTTTAGAATTAGTTAACTAACATTGTCCAGTCTCTACTCTAACATTTTTTCACCCAAACAGCTTCTTAACTGAAATCTTTCAACCTGTAGATACTGTAGGCTGAACACTGCCAGATTGTATAATAATCTTGTCTACTACATACTGTACAGATAATTTTTTTTTTTTTTTTTAAGTGTTTACAATTTAAATTTAAACTTTGCCTCTGATTATATTTGGTTGTCCGGAAAGTAATGCAGGATTTATGTATTAAACAAAAAAAAAAGAAACTAGTTACTTTAAAGCAATGTTCTTTAATCAAAATAATTTCCCATACTCTCAATACATTACTCCCAACGTGTTGGTAACTTATTAATTCCGTCTGAGTAGAATTCAGAATTTTTAGAATTGATAAAGTCAATAAATGCATTTTCCAGTTCCGTTTGATTTTTGAATATTATGTGTTGTAAGTAGTGGTCCAGGTGTCTAAAAAAATGGTAGTCAGTAGGCGAGAGGTCCGGAGAGTAGGGTGGGTGAGGCAAAGTTTCATAGCCAAGCTCCAATAATTTTTGTGACGTTACACGTGACACATGTGGTCGAGCGTTGTCATGCAACAAAATGGGCCCTTTCCGATTGACCAAAGAGGGCTTCATTACTGCCAATTTCTGATGCATGGTATTAATTTGGTTACAGTATGATTCAGCATTGATGGTTTCGCCAGGATTTAAGAAGCTGTAGTGTATTAAACCAAATGAAGCCCACCATACCGTAACCATTACCTTTTTTTTTCACTTTTTCAATCGCCTTGAGGTGGTCAGCGACGGTCGTTTTACTGACTTTGAGTTGCTCTGCAAGTTCTCGAACAGTTGTTTTGGGGTTTTCTTCCACCACTGATCGCAGAACATCATCATTAAGAGAGGAAGGCCTTCCACGACCTTCTTCATCTTCAAGGCTGAAATCTCCCTCCCGAAATTTTTTAAACCACCTTTGCACAGTGCACTCATTAACACAACCCTCGCCCCAGACTTGGTTAATGTTTCTAGCCGTTTGGGCTCCGCTTCGGCCGAGTTTAAACTCGTAAAAGAAAATCGTACGAAATTCTCGCTTTGACATTATAAGGATGACTGAATTATTTCCAAGTAGCGGAATGCTACAGAGGTAAACAAACAATATCATTTGGAAGAGGATTAATAAGTGTTGACATTCATACAAATGAGTAATCCTGTAAACGTAAACAGAATATTTTGTATAGATTTTTTTTAATGAAAACTTAAAATCCTGCATTATTTTCCGGATAACCCAATAATAATCCACCTTATAGTATTGAGTGTTAGGCTGTCGTTTAAATATTGATTTTCTAATTCAAAATTAAGTTTGCAATATAATGGAAAAATCAGCTAATTTTCAATTTTATCTTCACATCCTTTATTGAAATTAATTTTCAGAGAATTTCTCATTTCATTAAAAGTTTTTCCTCATTCCTACGTTAGTTATGTTAAAGCAATTTAATGTTATCTCTATTTTAAAAAGTTCGTGTTTGCCTGAACTAGTATATTTCTTTTTTTTATTACTTGAATAGCTAAGATTTTTGGTAACCTATTATCTGGTAGACATAAGATTTTGATTATGATATCAAAATGCAATTTAATTGTAAACATTACGCGTGAGGACTGTTTTGTTTCTGTGCTTGGAGAAAGATATACGCTCTGTTTTGAGGGAATCTGACCAGTTTTTTGGTAAAGAAATGCTGCACCTTTCTATTTCCTCATACTCTTCCCAACTCCGTACTTGACTACATAGTAAATCACAGATCTACAGATTGTATTAAACAACTTTGACTTTTCTGGGAAATTTATTTCATTGTTCGGTTGCTGGTGTCATGCATTTAAGCTTATTTTTACTTTTTCCTATTTTTTCTTCACACTTTTCATTTGACACAGGCCTCCATTCCTAAAGATCACCAATTTCGACTTCTCACGATTGATTTTAAAATTCCATTTTTTTTCAGTAGTTATCTAATGAGTTGATCATTCCTTGCGATGATAAACATTGGAAGCAAGTCATACACATGTGTGAGCAGATTATCCTTAACATCACTTTCAAGGCATACACTTCCAGCCAGCTGGATATCAAGATCGTTCAGGTACAGAGAGAATAAAGTGGGACTGAGGAAACAGCCCTGCTTACCCCTGTTTCAGTTTGAAATTACTACAATTAACCAGTACTTGTAAACAGGTTTTTATTGAGTTTATAATTTTAGAAGAGAGGTCTAGTGCACGAAGTTTAAATATAAGTGTGAATTTGTCCCACTGTTCAAGTGTCCAAGCAAAATGTCGATCGTTGCCTTTCCAATGCGTATTCAATAGTAAAGAATCTGATGCGGGGCATATAGACTAGACTATTATCATAAAGCATCGTGATGTTTGTTCAAGAGCTTATCCATCATGGACTGTTTGGAGTTGCCTACTTATCAAGGAAGCCGTTAAATAGACAGTTCCATTATGTGGTACGGGTGATAAAATGATTGTCTGCAGCTGTCGTACATTGCAGTCCACCACTAACTTCAATTTAGACTTTCATTGGCCCAAATCATATATGTTTAGTCATAATGGACCATATTAATTATTTCGATTAATTATACTTTTAATCTATGGCCTTATGAGAGATAAAAAAGTTAGTTTCATAAGCGGGATTCTAACCCACGACGTTCGGCTCAATACACTGCTGCTCTAACCACTCGAGCTATCACGGCTTCATTCCATCCACACACCAACTCATTTCAATCTAAAATCTTTCAAACTTTTTCTTTTTTTGCCATATTTTCAAAGGTTGTGTAACCAGGATTTGGTTCTCAACGATAATGAAGTTGCCATGTTAATCTATACATTTGAGTAATCCACCCAGACCCCCCAACTCCTCGATCGAAGTCATTGGTAAGAGCAGCGCCATATTGAGCCAAGGGTGTGTGTTCGATTCATAGTTGTGACACTAAGTTTTTCATTTCAACCAAGAACTTAGATTAAAAGTTTAATTAATTTAAATTCTTAACTAGGTCAATTATGACTGCTAAACATACAAAGATCATCTATTAATCTGTATACCTTATACTATGGAAAACAAATAAATATGTTCATGTTTTTTTTTTCTTTCTTTTTTTTTCTTTTCTTTTTGTTTGGGAGTACAAACTGACACTACTGGTGATAACAGTCATAACTGTAGCATCTATCCACCCTATTTTTTATAGGCTGTAAGGTAGGTGACAGCGGTCACAATTACCGGTTGGGCAGTTCAGCCTGTTCTGGAGGGTGTCTTTAAACAGGAAAAAGTAGTAAAAGCTTAAATTTATAAAAGAAAGAATGAGTGATAGAGACCGGAAGTATTGTCGGTCGGTTGATGGATGTGCCCTCGGACCCCGGGATGTGACAGAGGAAAATCCGGATGGCCAAGTACGACGTTACCTACCGATCAGGATGTCCAGGTCGACATAGGCTTTGTCGAACTCTTTCTCCAGTAAATCCAGCCAACGGAAGCTCATCGCCGTCACAGCCATTTTTTCAAATGTCAAACCAAAATCAGAAGAATCGTCCAAAGTTATCAAAACAGACGGCCCTCCGTACTAAAGAATTACTGGACAAGAGGAGGCAGGCGTGACGAGCTTGACTGACTCAGGCCTCCAGCGTTCTTCCAGCTCTAAGGCGTTCAATTTATGTACAAAATTTATTTTCTTTCTAAATTAATTACTTGTCCATTCTACCCAGCAAAAAACAACAAAAACAAAAGTTTTAAATTTCAAAAATCCTAGTTTTGAGCGAAATTATAAACCTGCCTACAACTTGAAAGGTATTACAGCTTTTAATTATTTATTTAAACAGGCTGATAGCTTAATTTACATAGATGAACTAAAAAATTATATATAAAATAATTAAAATATTGGAAACGTAAAATATACAAAGAAAAGACAAAGACAAGTGGCCAACCTCGTAGCAAGTAGTAAGTAAAAACTTGCAATCGTTATGATATTTATTTTTTGTTGTTTACTGGATATTTTTAAAAGAAAAAATATAGCTAGAGAAAATAAACATAAATCTGAGTAAAACAATATCATAGAAAAATAAAATTGAAACAATGAAGAAAATATTCATTCCAATATGGAGTATTTCCTCCTTTTGTGTTGATCACTCCTTGCATTCGATATGGCATCAATTTTAATTGGTTTGGAATATAATGCTGTCAAATATATCATACAAAATGTATTTTTGAAATGTTTTTCTTTTATTTTATTGAATTGAGACACAAAACGAAGACGGTGGGAAGCCACAATGAGCCTGACATACCAAATCATTAAAACCTACATTTTTCTATTATTTGAAAACATAGTTCAGTAATTCATTTCAATTAATGAAAACAGAGCTTTTGGGAAACATTTAAAAATCTACCTTTCTCTCAGTAGCACAAATAGGAAAATAATAAGAATTTATACTGGCAATTTAATTACCCAAAAACATGGGACAAACTAGACAGAAACATGTTGAATCTGTCATAAAGTAGCAGACACATTACAGCAAAGTCCTTTGTGACTGCAAAGCTTTGTCCAATTGTAAAAAAAGAAAGAAAAAGAGAGATCTTTTAGTTTGCTACGAACAAATGGCGGCAAGATGCCAGCGACCTGAAAGAGTCATCAAGCAAGTCCTTTGTGACTGCAAAGCTTTGTCCAATTGTAAAAAAATAAAATAAATAAATAAAGTCTTTTGAATGGTGATAGGATAGATCTTAGGACAAAAGGAGACTAGCCACCAGTGACCTGGATGAGAGTCATCAAGCAAGTTTTTTGCGAGTGTAAAACTTAAACCCAAAAATTGTACAATCTCTTTGAACAGGCAATATTGATACTTAAAAAATAAGCTAAGAAGAACCCTAAAATGTGCTAAATTTCCTTAGAGTAGTGCACTTTTTGAGGGTTGGAAAACAGAAAGGTCACATAATAGTTCTTTCAGGTCATGTGGAAGAAAGGGAGATGATTTTTTTTTAACTGATGATGCCAAGAAGCGCAACAAGGCTGGTAGACCGAACAAAATCCTAGATTTTTTAATTTAAAAATACAGCTCAATATAATTATTAAAAGGAGAGCACTTAAGGAACCTTTAAAAAATCTACCACTCTCTCAGTAGGCAAGAATTAAGGAAAATAGTTGCCATTGCCCGTATAATTACTACCCTAAAAAATATCATCGCAGATCAGATAATCAATCAAACTTATGAATGTTAAAAAATATTTTGGATTGGAATTTTATTTTGGTTTGTGTAAATAAGTTGCCAAAAATGGTAATTAATTTTGTCTGGTGGGCGGGAATGGAGTCGCTCCTCTCTCGTTTGTACGTCGGTAGAAATATCGTTATCAAAACGCAGTCACATTGATCATCGTCTGAAAGAAGATCGTTTACGTGGCCAATAATCAACAATCAACAGAATTAAAATTAGTTTTAACTCTGGTTTTCTTATTACGCTATTTTTTTATTGTACGGCGGGTGGTTTATTCTAGCGGACGAGGAGTTTTGGCTATGTGACGTGGAGTCATTAGGCAGAGTGCCGGTGTGGTTTCGTGGCTGTCAGCTGTGGTGGTGCATTCGCGTACGAGTCTCCTGTCGCTTTTTGTCTCATTCGCGTGTACTGAGTTTCCGAGTTTAGTGCTGATGAACTGAAATCATGCTGACAAAATTCGAGACCAAGTCGGCTCGGGTCAAGGGGCTTTCTTTCCACCCGAAAAGGCCATGGATTCTGTCCAGTCTGCACAGCGGTGTCATCCAACTCTGGGATTATCGTATGTGCACACTTTTGGATAAGTTCGACGAACACGACGGCCCGGTGAGGGGGATCTGCTTCCACGCCCAGCAGCCGCTTTTCGTCTCTGGCGGTGACGACTACAAAATCAAGGTGTGGAACTACAAGCAGAGGAAGTGTATTTTCACACTTTTGGGCCATTTGGATTATATCAGGACGATACAGTTCCATCAGGAATACCCTTGGATCTTGAGCGCCTCGGACGACCAGACGATAAGGATCTGGAACTGGCAGAGCCGGAACTGCATCTGTGTCCTTACTGGGCATAACCATTATGTCATGAGCGCTCAGTTCCATCCGACGGACGACATTGTCGTATCAGCCTCTCTTGACTTTACAATCCGAGTCTGGGACATTTCAGGTCTTCGCAAGAAAAACGTGGCCCCTGGCCCTGGAGGCCTTGAAGACCACCTTAAAAACCCAGCGTCCACTGATCTGTTTGGCCAGGCTGATGCAGTTGTGAAGCATGTACTCGAAGGCCATGACCGAGGGGTTAACTGGGCCACATTCCATCCCACTCTTCCTCTCATCGTCTCCGGTGCGGATGACCGACATGTCAAACTCTGGCGTATGAATGATGCTAAAGCGTGGGAGGTGGACACTTGTCGTGGGCATTACTACAATGTCTCCTGTGTCCTCTTTCACCCTAGGCAAGATCTTATACTCTCCAACTCTGAGGACAAGAGCATTCGTGTGTGGGATATCACGAAACGCACCTGCCTCCACACATTCAGACGTGAGAACGAGCGGTTTTGGGTTTTGACCGCACATCCGACTTTGAATTTGTTTGCAGCAGGGCATGATTCAGGCATGGTCATCTTCAAACTGGAAAGGGAAAGACCTGCGTATGCAGTACAAGGTAACATCTTGCTTTATGTGAAAGACAGGTTTCTAAGAAAACTGGATTTCACAACTTCAAAAGACGTGTCAGTTATGCAGTTAAGTGGCAGTCAAGGTCCTGTGTACAGTATTAGTTACAATGTTGCTGAGAATGCTGTTCTAGCCTGTACAAGAAATGCAAACGTGGAAAGTAGTGTTTATGATTTATACATCATGTCTAAAGATGGTCATTCAGACACCATAGAACACAAGAAAATACCAGGGGTAACTGCAGTTTGGGTAGCCCGAAATCGTTTTGCAGTTCTTGACCGTTCGCACTCAGTTGTTATTAAAAATCTGAAGAATGAAGTTACAAAAAAAGTCAGCACACCTTCTTGTGATGAAATATTCTATGCAGGAACTGGTATGCTCCTGTTAAGAGATGCTGATAATGTTACACTGTTTGATGTACAACAGAAGAGAACAGTCGCCCAAACTAAAATCTGCAAATGTCGTTATGTCGTCTGGTCCTCGGATATGTCGCATGTTGCTCTCCTCGCAAAACACACTGTTACAATTTGCAACAGAAAATTAGATCTTCTCTGTTCCATCCATGAAAATACGAGAGCAAAATCAGGAGCTTGGGATGAAAATGGTGTTTTTATTTATACTACCAGTAACCACATTAAATACGCTTTGACCAATGGAGACCATGGCATTATCCGCACACTCGATTGGCCGATATATTTGACAAAAGTCAAAGGAAACCAAGTGTTCTGTCTAGACAGAGAATGCCAATCACGAATTTTGAACATCGATCCAACAGAGTATCGTTTTAAACTTGCTTTGATCAACAGGAAATATGATGAGGTTCTGCATATGGTGAGGAATGCAAGACTTGTAGGACAATCTATTATTGCTTACTTACAGCAAAAGGGTTACCCGGAGGTCGCGCTTCATTTTGTTAAAGATGATAAGACTCGTTTTGCCCTTGCCCTCGAATGTGGCAACATAGAAGTGGCACTTGAATCAGCTCGTGCACTCGATGACAAAGCATGTTGGAATCGTCTAGGACAAGCTGCATTATTACAAGGAAATCACCAGGTCGTTGAAATGTGTTATCAACGTACCAAGAATTTTGACAAGCTATCTTTCTTGTATTTAATTACAGGAAATCTAGAAAAATTGAGAAAGATGACTAAAATAGCAGAGATTCGAAAAGACCCCTCGGGTCAATATCAAGGAGCTCTGTTACTCGGCGATGTTGCAGAAAGGATCAAAATATTGAAAAATTGTGGTCAAACTTCTTTAGCTTACTTGACAGCTGCTACTCATGGTCTAGAAGCTGAAGCCGAAGAGCTCATGCAAGAATGTGATGGAAAAATCCCTGAAGTAGATAAGAATGCAATTCTCCTCCAACCTCCAGTTCCGATTCAACAGACAGAAACCAATTGGCCCCTGCTGACAGTTTCAAAAGGATTTTTCGATGGAGCAATGCTCAACAGTAATTCAATGGCAGCTGCAGTTGAAATCGATGATGCCGGAGATGGTTGGGGAGATGAGAGTCAGCTTGGTTTTGAAGATGCGATGGGTGAAGAAGAGGGTGATGAACCTGCTGTTCCTAACCAAGAAGGTGACGGATGGGATGTTGGTGAAGAAGACATCGTCCTTCCACCAGATCTAGAAGTTACTCAAGGGCCAGAGGATGGCTTCTTTGTTCCACCTACTAAAGGAGTATCTCAAACACAAATTTGGGTTAACAATTCTCAACTGGCTGTCGATCATGTGATGGCCGGTTCCTTTGATTCAGCGTTCAGATTACTCAACGAACAAGTGGGTGTTATCAATTTTGAACCCCTGCGATCTCTGTTTCTATCGGGATTTTCTATGTCAAGAACTTCTTATACGCCACTTCCTTCATTGCCATCTATTTATGCACACCCACATAGAAACTGGAAGGAGGCCGGAGCTAAAAATGGTCATCCAGCTCTTTGGATAAAACTAGATGAACTCGTAGCTCAGCTATTAACTTGTTATCAGTTAACTTCTAATGGAAAATTTGTAGATGCGATAAAAGAGTTTAGAAATCTGCTTCTCAGCATTTTATTTTTGATTGTTGACACTAAACAACAAATAGCCGAGGCCCAACAGTTAATGCAAATCTGTCGCGAGTACATCTTAGGCCTTCAAATGGAAAACAAGAGGAAAGAACTGCCTAAAAACACCCTTGAAGAGAAAATCCGAATTTGTGAAATGGCAGCATACTTCACACACTGTCAGTTGAAGCCTGTACATGAAATTCTCACGCTGAGAACTGCAGTCATCCTTTTCTTCAATCTGAAAAATTTCAAAACGGCAGGCTCCTTTGCTAAAAGAATGTTGGAACTCGGTCCGAAACCCGACCTTGCTCAGAACGCCAAGAAGATGTTGCTAGCCTGTGACAAAAATCCTGTGGATGAACATAAGCTCAACTACGACGAGCACAATCCTTTCAACATCTGCGCCTACTCATACACACCGATCTACCGTGGAAAGCCGGAGGAGAAATGCCCATTCTGCGGAGCCTGCTACTTGCCGCAGTACAAGGGGAAAGTCTGCAACGTCTGTAACGTTTCGGAAGTCGGAGCCCAAACTATCGGGCTTAGAATCAGCCAACTCCAATTCAGATAATTTCAATCATAACCATTTTATTACTTGTGTACATATATATTTTTTACTATGTGTATTATAAAAATATTAAGAATATTATCAAAGCTTCAGAGGATCTTTATGGTGTAAATGTTTATGCTTCGAAACATTTGTAGCATTATAATATAAAATATAAAATGTTTAACAGTTGCATACTATTCCAAATAAAACTAAATTAATGTTTTGTCTTCTTTCATTCTTCAAGCCTTCATATTTGTCTGGTCATGTATACATTTTCTATGCCAACAACAAAATATGCTAAAAGCATAAAAATAACATGTATGGAAATAAACAAACTAGTAGTTTTGTTTTGTAAACAATAAAAATATAAATATAGTGCTAAGTAAATCACATTGGTATAACTAAGAAGATGCAGATGAGTTGGCAGTCATGCGGCACAATGCATCGTGAGATAACTCATCCTCCCCCTTTGCTGAACATCCAGTGTATTTAAAAAGAACAATTGCAAGCAATAAAAAATGAATGGCCAATTTGCTGGACCAAAAGAAATCTGTCAAAATTGTTCAAATTTGAAAACAGGTAAGTCTGTGGACTGTGAAAGGGAAAATGTCATAGTAGATTACAAGTGGACATCTAACAAGGTGAGAATACAAATGCCCATTGTGTTACGAAATTATTCCCATAGAGCACATCATAACCCTGCGAAGAATTAGTTTGCAACGAGAGAAATACAATCTGCATAACTTATGTATTCTTGGGGACATAAGGCCCATAAAAAATGGGTTGTTATTTAGGGGAGTAGTCAGCTAGATTTTTAAAGTTTTTGCTTGTCTTCATCTAAAATTAATTTTATTATATGTACATATAAGAAGGCATAAAACTCTGTTCGTGTCTTTAAAATAAATAAATTAATACAAAGAGAATTGAAGTTAAAAAGAGATTTCTTTTTATGGGAGTTTGTTATGTTGGCAATGGTCCGCAACTGCCCGCTCAAAAGAACCGTTGTAGATTTGTATTTACTATGAAACCGGTAGGTAATTTTTCAATAACATTAAACGTATTTTCGTTCGTCGCTGTCAAACCGAACTAGGTTTGCTAATTTTATCAACTTCTATTATTAAAAATAAATAATATTTATTATGAAACGTGGGGAGAGTTGGTAACTTCGCTCAGAGCAAATTGATGGATAAACCACGGTCCTCGTAAGTAGTCGTTTTTTCTTCTCTTTTTCTCCTTTCGTAGTACATTACAAAACAGGCGTTTTCTCCCATTCCAGGATTTCCGACGAGTCTAACAAGGCTATTGAAAAGGAAGCGAGAACGGCTAGATCTTCGGTGAGTAGTTATATTAGCCGTTAAAACTTTGTGCTTACTAACAAATGTATATAAGGTCCGGTTCACACGAAGCTGATCGGTATGAGGGTCGCGTATGCGATACCGGTAAAAGATTCAAAAAGCATCCAGGCGACAGAATCTAGTTCCCTAAACGGTTTAAAGACCTAGCTATTTGATTCTGTCATATTTTTACAATAGACGAGTTAGAAGCTGTAGTTCTTTGGCATTTAATTATACGAAAAATAAGTAAAAGTAGAGCTTTGTAGAGGATAAACAAGATACGGAGTAAGGCGACTGAATCTAGTCGCCTGGATACATTTTGTATCACATACGCATCTCTACCTTACCTTCAACTAAAACCTTTGATCTATTCAATATTCAGGATCACAATAAATGTATATTTCATTAATTAATAACTTTTATCGATAGATTCTAAAGCCACAGAGACCAAGGACGCCTTTCCAGGACACAACACTTGGGTATATAAATGAAGAATTTGATCTTACAAACAGAAGACGGCGAGTTAGTTTTGCGGGTGTAAATATCGTTAAGTAAGTTTGCAATAAAAATTAGATCTAATTATTAAAATCAGAACCAAAACTACGACAAATCTTTAATTTTAGGGAATTTTGTTCAAAGACTGAATCCCAGCATATCGGATATATCCAGGCTTATGAAGAAACTTTTTCCCTCTCATCTGATTCTTCTCATTTTACTAACAGGTGTGCAAAATAGGGCTTGATAGTGACAATTATTTTGCTTGATCCTCACCGATTGTTATCCTGGTCTGCCTATTTCCTCCAGTGAGTTGTTCCACTAAAGATGGCGAAATAGTAGTCAAAACACATTGATGATGGGCAGTCTAGGATAATCTGGGGCAAACAAAAGCTTCATATTCTAGAATACTTTTAAAAATTGATATATAATTATCATAAAATACATTTTTATTATTTCCAGTGAACCTAGTGCAATACCAGTTAGACCTTACTTAAACAATTTAGAAACTTCAGATGATTCTATCCTATCAGAAAAATCAATGGATTTGACTTTGAATTCGTTAAATGATGATTTGATTCAAAATTGTGACCAAGGTGGCAAAATTCCGAATTCTCTTCCAAATTTTGATATCTTGAGTCAAAACAGGTTTGTCATGGAATCAGATAAAGAAAACCACATGATCCCTATTGTGAAGAATCCCACTTTCCTTCCCAATGTGATGACATATGATTTCTCAGGCAACATGGCCGACGATAAAAAGATTTTGGATATTTCCGACATGAATATGAGCATGACCAATGTGCTTTACCGGCCTGACGAATTCACCGACCCTCGAAATAAAGATCTATTTAACTATCCTAATATAGGTGACTTGTCAAACAATGATATGGAGATGACTGAAGCTATTCATGTTCAAATTCGAAACCGATTCTCTGAAGATGATAACATAAAAAACTCAAGTGGAATGGAATTCACAGAAGTTCTGCCCACACTCAAACCAAGGAAATCCTTAGCTCCGCAAACCCTTGTTACGCTACCCTTGTGTAATGATGAAGAACAATTCAGAATTGAAAGTGATACAGAAAAATTGCAATCAAATCAATCTGCATGTAATAAGGATCTCAATAAAAGTTTATTTCAAAACCAATTTGATACTTCGATGGAGTTCACAAATGTTAATAACATCAGATCTTTTGTTAATTTCCACAAGAATACTGAATATGTGAACTCACAGCTTACCAGTGATCCTGGTGTAATTGATATGGAAAGTACAGAACAGGTGAACATGAAATTTATCTATGAGAGAAGAGACAACCTTAATCAAATTTACGAAAATAGTGAAATGCAATTCACTGAGGTGATTTCAAAAACTCCTCTAAATGAAAGTCTTGGAATGGAATTAACTGAAGCTGTACCACAAAATTTTTTAAACACTCAAGAAAATCAAAAGCCTTGTTTAGATGTCAAAGAAACAAATCCTATTTTGAGTGAGATGAGCATTCTCAGCGAAGTGCCACCAAAACAGGCTATCTTCCCGCAGATGTCAGTATTGCCAAATGTACTGGGAGCCTCTCAAGTAGAGACAGCTTCTTCTGTAGAGTCTGAATGCAATAAAGAAAAGCTGTCTCAACTGATAGGACCTTTGGAGTCAACTGAAGAAGAGTATAAACATGTTTCAAATGCACAACTGAGTAAAACAATGGTTGAAAAAGAAGATGATTTCATGGACCTTCCACAAAATAGGTTACCCACTTCACAAGAAGAATCTCTTTCTTCTGATGACAAAGAACAGATGTCAATTAAAGAGGGTTTGAATAATAAATTTGACATTTATGAGGACTTATGTGATACTTCATCAAACAACGATTTATCTTTTAAACAGATTGAAGCTACAAATCATAGAGATAAGAAACGAGAAAAAGGTTTAGGAGAAATTTTAGGCCGAAAATCTTTAGCTCCTGATAAGTTAGATGATTCGATGCTTGTTACTGAAGATTTTTCACATAAAAAAGCTTGCCTACGTTCACCTGCCACTTGTGAGAGAGTCATTTCTTCTTTCCGTCTTGGGTTAGATCATTCGTTAGAGCTAAGTAGTTCAAAGTCATCAAAATTAGCAGGAATTGCCAACTCTGAGAATTTAAATAAACCTGATAAAAATATTCCTGGTGTATCAGGTAATTATGAAATGTGTGATGATAATCCTTTAAAAGGAATTTTAGAGGAATCTGTACTGCCTGATTTTATGACGATAAAACACAGAGATTCGACCAAGTCACAAAACGACCAACGGAAGGAAAACGCTGCACCTAAATCGAACTGTCCATTGTTTACTGTTTTTCAATCACCTGATAAAGATAATGGAAATGAGGTTGAATGTGCACCAGGAAAACAAGCTGAGGCAGCACATTTAGAAATCTCTGATGAAAATCCATTAAAAGGAATTTTAGATGAATCAGAGCACACCTCTGATAAATCTCCTAACCCATATTCAACCTACAATTCGCCTCAAAATGAAGAAGCCGGTTCAAATTTATCTGCCAATGGTTCTGAGATTATTGATGAAAAATCTGAATTATCAACTGGGAAAAATAAACCTCGTTCTAGAAGGTTTACCCACTATTATTGCAACGAAGAAGACAACGTACAAGATAAATTGAACATCTCAGATGTATCTGACAATAAATTGTTACCCGAACAGAATTCAATGCTCTTTAATCAAGACGTATCGTCTGAAAATACTGATCAGGTTGAAGAAAATGCACACTCATTGAAATTCATATCAAATGATACTCTTCTTAAAGGTGTTTTGGATGATTCTGAATCAAAATCACTTGAGGGCAGTGCTTCAGAGCATGAAAGATCTTCCAAAATTTCACAGAAACCAGTGGAAATTACACCGTACAAGAATTCAATCGGAGAATTATTTGCAAAAAGGCGTTCAGATATGTGCAAGTCGTTTTCTTCTAGCAATGAGTCGAAACATTTCGAAAAGCCAGAAGACACTTCCCAAAGCACCGATAGAGTCCTAACTTGCCATCCTTTGCAAGAAGTTTTACAAAATTCAGTCATAGAACCTATGGAGTTGCAGGAGCTTTCGTCTTCTAAAAAAGGAGTCGGGCATGAAATACCTGTCGAAGAAGAAATTAAAAAAGCTTGTGAATCTTTATTTAAGACTTCTTTAAATGATGACATGGATGTAGTAAATACTAACAACCATTCAAAGAGCAGTAATGCCAAAATGAATCTTCTGGAAAAATTCAACAATAGCGAACAAAACAATACACAGTTGGAAATTCAGGTTCCATGTACACAGGAAATAGTTGAAATGGAATTAAGACAGACAGATGCTGACGCTCAAGAAGTTGTGTCCCATTCTTTGAATCAAATGCCTGAGTTAATTTCTCATAAAGAAGACGTAATAAGCACTGCTGATGTATTTTCTCCTTGCCCCATGGCTTTAAATGAGGAAGTTGATAAACAAAACTGTTTACAAGAAATGGATGTAATTAATGATGTCCAAATAGCTGATGAAGCATTCGAACCTAGAGCTGTTTTAACACCATTTGCTGACACTCAAAAAGAATATTTATTATCAACAGATTCTAAAAAGAGAAATATTACTCTGTCCTCTTTTATGTCTGGGGCAAACACACCTTATGAAAAGCTCTCTTACATCAGTGCAACTGCGTTATCAACACCTGGTGAAAACTTTGTCAATAGTAAGTTTATTTTTATAATTATAATTTGATTTCACTTTTAAATTGTGTTTAATTCACAGACCAGCGGTCAGGAAATGACAAGACTTCAGATAAGGCTTATGCAATCAGGATTAAAAATCGGTTTGTTTTTAATTAATAAATTTATATTACAATTTGCGAGTTTATTTTACTAATTTTTGTCTGATTGCAGAGATTTTATGGCAAGCCTGGGCTTCAAACGAATTACTTTGTCAACATGGAAATATAAAATTTGTCACCATTTTTACCTGGTTGTTGAAACGGGTCTACAAGAAATTTTTGAATTTACTTCTATAAAGAAAATTTATTATTTGAGAAAGCTGCAAATGGCTGGTGGGTTCTAAAAATTTTTTAAGAACTTAGAATAATCGAGTAATAATTTAATGCTATATATATTTGTTTTTCCAGACGAAATTCTTGATTTTATAGAAATAAACTTTAAAATTTCCTTTCCTGAGATTCATCTTGTAAATCAATGTAAGAATGTCGGCCAGCTTAAGCAAATTACATTTGAGATAAACAACTTCTGGAAAAAGTTGACACCACTTGTTGATGCTTTGAATTATTTGAACCAACGTTTTCCTTTCACACTTGTCAATCGAAAGTAAATTTAAATAAAATATATTTTTAAAATTGTCTTCCCTAAGTAAAAATACTATGCATTTTTTCAGGCTTAGCTTTTCAATAATCAATTTAGATGCTAAGATAAAATTTGATGTAATAATCAACCTTTCTGATTGGAAGCAAGGCATCGGGAAAAGGGATGTCTCTATTTCCCAAGGGATTGGTCAAGTCAAGTAATGAAAACTATTCATTTGTTGATTGTCATGTGTATAATGTATATGTAATGTTTTTATTTGTAGTGAGATGGCAGTGAAATTTTTATTCGATAGCAATCCATTTGAAGAGGACATCTTTTTCAAATACGTTACTGAACTCAAAAATCATTGTGGGCTGCTGAACAGAAATTTGAGCTAGCCATACGGCTGGATGGTTTCAAATATACTCTAATGTTTAATAAACAAAAAACAACATTTTATATATTTTATTTTATACTTGTTAACTGTATATTTACCATTTTAATATTTTGTTAACTACAGCATAATTTTTTACAAATAATATTTTAAGAAGAAAATATACATTTTAATATAGATTTAGGTGTATTTTCAAATTTTATGTACATTTTCAAGGTTTTATTTAAAGAACAAAATATATATATAACTTACAATAAGTAATGTTCAGTGTGTTATTTATACCTTCGTTGGTTTAAATTAATTCTGGAGCTTTTAACCTTCCGGAGAAATTTTGTCTTCTTGTACATTACAGCATTTCTTTAAAGATGACATAAAAGGTGTAATCGACACTTATCAGTGATGATAGTCAAGGGTTCACACATAATTAGTTGAATAATACATTATTATATTTTACATTTTTAATGGCATCGCGTTCATTAGAAAATGTTCACTTTTACATTGCTTTTATAGCTGTCTAGTGCCCACAAAAACTTCATTTCAACAAACTGTTTAGGGAGTTCTCACATTTCTCTGATCAGCTTGTCTGGCTGAGAGGACCACACTACCTCTTCTAGAAATTAGGCTTGGAGATGTGAAATGTTACTCAAATTTACGATACACCACACTCCTACATATCTATTATCTACTAATATCAACGAAAAAATTTTTTCGTTTTTCGATTTTTTTGTAATATTCTCTTTCAAATATCACTGGCTTATCATCTGGCCATCTACATGTCTTTTTATCACTTCGATGAAAACCTTTTATCACGATTGTCCTAATCTAACCCCTGGACCAATGAATTGAGAAAAATTTTGTTGTTTGCATGATGAAAATACTATCCCAATTGACTTTAAAAAAAAGGGAACTTGAAAACGCAGTTGAAGAGTTTAAAGAAAAGTGCAAAAACTCTGTGGGAATACTCCTTGCCCCCCTTCCCAAGAAAATCTTCCAATTTTTTCTCTAAAATTAAAACAATGCATTTTGAAAAAAGTAAGAAACCTTTGGCAACGGTATAGATTAATCAATGAAAAAATAAAATTACAACAAAAAAGTTATTAATAAGAATGGAAGACTGCTATTGTTATTCCTATCTTCAAGAAAGGCTCCAAGACCAATGATGAAACAAGTCTAATATACAAACCCAGTGAGAATATGAAGGCCAAAATGAGTAGTAATAGCGAAATGACGAAAAACGACTTATAGACCACCCAGTAATGATAGCCATACCAAAACGAGCAATGATGACGAAATGACGAAACATGACTTGTAGACCCACCCAGTAAGGATAGGCAGACCAAAACGAGCAGTAATAGCGAAATGATGAAACACAACTTATAGACCACCCAGTAATGATAGTCAGACCAAAACGAATAGTAATGGTGAAATGATGAGAAACGACTTATAGACCCACCAAGTAAGGATAGGCAGA
>CM077105.1:16603880-16621481 GCA_039619505.1 Cimex hemipterus | reverse complement strand
TAGACCCACCCAGTAAGGATAGGCAGACCAAAACGAGCAGTACTGGCGAAATGACGAAATACGACTTATAGACTAACCCAGTGAGAATAGGAAGACCAGAACGAGCAGTCATGGAGATATGACGAAACATGGCGGTTGCCGAGTGGTTAGCGTGAGAGACTCTCGGCTAGTAGACCCCACGGTCGCGGGTTCGATTCCCGCCGTCGCCTCTGGCTTTTTTTCACGATACCCTTCCCCTCCCAAAACGAATACGCATACAATATATTGTAAAAAAATCTATTATTATTTAGGCCAATTATTACTAACTTTAGAATGAGTTCTTAATGGGCAGATTATTATATTATTATACAGTTCACAAACCAATAAATGAAATAAACCATTTTTGTCCAAAAGTGGACTATTTTTGTTTTTCCCCTCCTACCCACCGTATGTTAAGATGGGCAGCTTTTGGGCATCATTTATCAAAAAATGCCCTACGGCACATACAACTAAAAAATAATCCTTACTGCCTCTAATAATAAAATCAAATCAAACAATGACAGAAATTTCACAAATTGATTATTTTTTCTGTACAGTTTATCCTTTTCATCAGCTCACGATCCCCGCCGTAACAAGAAATGGCTTCCCTTACAAATCTCGTCATCATCGGAGTAAATCACCAGGTATAATGAACGCTTAAGAAGTGATTGCTTTCTTCTTCATCCTGTCTGACATTTTCCCAGTTGCGTAAACGTCGATCCTCGTTAGGAATATTCTGAAACACCGGAGGAAATTAAAATACCAGGAAAAACAGCACGGCCGTAGCTAGATGACCATATTGGGGTTTCATAACCGACTGTGAAAAGGCCAAAACCTAATTTTTAAATTGATTAGTGATTTGTACTATTTTTGAGTTCAACTGAAGAATAAAAATCTAGTGAAAACAATTCAATTCTGGACAAGGAATTTTTTTTATAACTTGAACGTGAATGAGAACAAACAACTCTTTAACCCTACCTGCTTAGCCATAGGCCACTGATTAATACAATACAAAATATAATACATAATAACATAATATAAATACTGAAAAGTACTGTTTTATAACTGTGGAACTAACTGCAAAGTGGAGAGATGTATACAATGGCTGACGGATGACACTAGTTTGAATTTCGACCGCTCCATTCTTTTTTTATTTACTTATTTATCGACCTCAAGATTAATAAATTATTCTTTTGATAAGTTTCCGAATAATTTGAGGTCTAGGCTTTGTTTACGCCATCAAGAATGAAAATCCATGGAGCGGTTGTTCCGCATTTTGAAAGGCGTTAGGGCGTTCATCTATTCATTTGCTGCCCAATGGTAAAAAGCAAAAACATACAATCTGCGAGTATACAATTTTATATTACCAAATAAATTTCGCTGTACAACGAAGATTTGGTAAAATATCGATATTTCATGCGGAGAAATCACATCTCGTTCAACCAGTCCGACGCGGTCGGTTTCACTTTTGTGAATTATTTTCACGCTATTGAATATTTGATGTTCCCAGAAGTGATAACAACCTTTTCCTTCTTAAATAATTATATTAATTTAAACCAACAGGAAGTTTAACCGGTTAACTCATGCGGTTCGTGAAACCATCACGCTTATCACCTTTTGGCCTGTTCAGTTTCAAGTGCAGAGTTTATGTCACCCTGAAGCCGTAAAGTTATTTGATGATGGACCTAATATTTAACCAGAAATGTCCAACAATGGGCCAAGAAGAAAATTCGACTGATTAAGAATTACGTTGATGGGCAGGAAATAAATTTATTTCCGACAATGTATTACTTCCTGAAAATCAGGATGGACACTGTCAGCAAATCGAATAAGAATTGCTGCTCATATAAAATTATTTAAAAAAAAGAGAGATTCGAGGAACTCCTTGGCACGGACTTGCTATCAACGTCGTTGTTCATTAAAAAATACGCACCGGGGATCGCAACGTCATTAAAAGGATACTGAGGTTCTCTAATGTGCGCACCTTGCACATGGCCTTATTAGACGTTTAGTAAAGGAACACTGCCTTTAGTAAAGGAAGCCTATGAAGGCACCACTGAACAACAGGCTGTTCTCTAAGTACCAGCCAGGTGTCTCATAATTGACTAACTACCATTCCATTCCCACGTTGCATGCTACTGGGCTTGAAACTTATAACACTCTTACGCTTCCCCATCTTAACTGTGTCTACTGATGTTGAAACCCATGAGGATTTTTAACGGCCAGACTTATCCCCGAGGGGACTTCTCAGACGCCCAGAGTTCTCAAAGAAACACCAGGAAGATTTTTACATACACGAATTGTGACAGACCTTGGCTAACGAGGTGGTGCAAGGCTTACCAAGTTCAGAAGTACCCTGAAAAGAGCACATCTATACATGTGCTTTAAAAACAAGCCTTTCAGCCGTGCCCCCGGAGAGATAGAGAATGACCAGAATATCTCCGGCCCCGGCTGGCCTGTATCTTCCAGTTAAGGTCAAATCACGCCCACCACGAATTCAACCTCAATTATTAGAGTCGCTTTGATACTCTACTCGCGTAGTTCGGTATTATTGTTAAGGTGAGTCTGATTGCCCACCCTGAGTTCATACTTCATACGAACCCCCTGCTGATACACCCGTTGCCTGAGGGTTGCGGGTTCAGTAACACAGGAAGCTTCTCCCAAAGCAGAGGGAGGGAAGGATAGAAAAGAGAAGGGTAAGGAAGGATAGGGAAGGTAAGGGGAAAATTTTGCCTGCAGCATTGGTTACCCCTAGGCACCGGAACAGAAGGTAGGGCTTTCCTAGGAAGAAGGGTACTCTATGGGATGTCTTGCGATCAGGCACCCGTCGTCCGCGGCTGGCTCAAAAGTCGTATACATTCGAGAAACTCTGTAGGCGTATCTTCGCATCCTCACTCACTTTACTCTTCCTTCGTCCGATCTTCCATATTTATGCGGAGGGTGCTTACGGAGATCATCCGCACAGAGAAACCAAATACACCTCGTTTTTATATAGTGCTTTAAGAGTTTGCCACTTCTCCAGACTATACCAATATTTTGTGCCTTGAAACCTTACAACCAATGGTTAAGAGGGGACTGTAGGAAATAGGCCTTAGGAAAAGGATTCACAAAAGGAAGCCCGAGAACGCGGGTTCAACTTTTCAGGTTGCACCCCTGCCTCGGGCATAATTACAAAATTACACCTCGCTCCTTCGGACTACTACCCGCACTGCTCCAGTGTATGCATGTAAATGCTATATGATTTTTTTTTAATTTTCGGCCAATAAGAATTTACAGCACACTTTACTATAATACAACAGATTAGCTTTATATGGGAATAATTGCATTCTTCTCGGAAAAACATTTAATCTTCAAAATGCAACCTAACTCTAACTCTGACCCTAAATCTAACGTAATCCAACTCAATCCAACCTCCCCAAACCTAACCAAACCCAACCCATGCACATCAATGACGCGAAAATGGTCCCGAAAAAAATTATGTATTTAGTCAAAAAACATATCCATCTAAATAAATAAACGATAAAATCCGAATTCATCTTGATATTTGAAAGGGATCCTTTTATTGACTATTAGGCGTGTTCAGATGATACAGATATATGTGTTGCGCAATAGTTATTGTTGTTTTAACAACCTGGTTTTTTTATATAAATTTAACTTTAAATTTTTCCCATGGTATAATTGAATAAAAGATGGTAAATTACTTATTGTAAACGCTTTTTGTCGCATTAACTAATCAATTATTATTACTGTTAAAATTAAAGTTTTAATTAAAAAAACAAAAAACATTTTTGGTTGTTCCGGCGTACTATATATCGTGTAGGTTTTCGTTTGTTAAGCCGAGTATATCACTTATATAATAAATTGTTCATCTGTTTTTAAACTTTACCATCGTTTCGCCAACATTTGTTTAGCTGAAAAAAAGTTGCGAATTTCTCCATGTGGTTTGAGGGGCGATGAACCTGTAATTGGGTGTAACCGATCAATTTTGGTCTGACTATCCTTGCAGATTTATTCTGTCAGACGCATTTCGGCTGTGCACATGTAAAACTAAAAATGCTGCCTAATAAACAAAAAAATGTCAATTGTGAGTTTTAATATTCCTGATTATCGAAAGAGAACCGAGATGAATATATATACCATATAAATACCAAAGTTCAGATTTCCCCCCGATCTCCTCACGTGTTTTGGGAGACAAAGTCTTTCGTAATTGACAATTGTCGGCTTGTTATCCGAAATGACTTGGCCGTTTACGTTTCCTACGTCGTCAATTCCAAAATTACCCATTCTTTTTTTTAATGCTAAAAACCCAGCTTTTATAACGTACAAATTCACGTCTTGTTTTGTACAATCAACGTAATGATTATGATTTGGGTGTTTGTGTTTATGTGATTTTAGATTTTTAAAACAACTACTGCCAAACCTTCGACCTATTTTCAAGATTGGGGAAAAAACCACTTCAATTCATTGTGACTGTTCAAAATGCAGTCTTAAACTTTTTTTTGTATAAATTTTGAAGGGATCTATAAGAATCGTTGATTACAGAAAGTGGTCATGTCAATTTTTTAAAACTTTTTCCCACTATCTTCTATATTACAATTAGAGGTGCTAAAATGTGACATTTCACTCGATTGGATACAGAAGAAAACGGACCTTCAAATGTGGTTTGAGCGCAAAAAAGGAGTCTTTAAACAAAACAAAGTCCTTTGAAAAACGAAGACTACATGCAAAAGATCAAAAGCAATTCATGATTTCATGTCATTACTTTGTGGTATCATTCCAAGCAGCGGCACTATTAAAACGTCCAAATTCAATAATGGCCTAGTAGCCTACCATTTCCAGCTCAGGAAGGGAAATACTCCTAACATTGCGCTACCAACTGCAGACTCGTCCAAGTTAAAGATTCCAGTAAATGCTGCAAAATTTAATGATTTAAACAGACTCAAGCAGTACATCTCACAAACGGCAGTTGATACTCATTGAAGGCCATTTTACCCTTGGCCTTCAGCTCTTTAAAGCAAACTATTGGGTGAATTTTGTTCTTTCGGATCTCATGTTTTTTTTTTTGCTTTAATGGTGTTTGAAACTATTTTTTAACTATTAACAGAAAAGTGTTGAAAGAAAAACAGAGACTTGTCCACACCACAAAAGTGGCTAACTTGCTCACAAGCATTGATGAATTTGAGGAAAACCTCAATATACATTTATAGACTAGTCTAATTGAGTCCCTGTATTTAATTTATTAATTTATAATTTATTCAAATTTTTAGAAAAGAAAAGTCTTCATTAAGACTGTTTTTAGGCTCTACTGAAAAATCTAATTTTAGGGATATGTCCCATTTCTGCAATCGGTGGTTCATATATTTTTGTATTAAATTAGAGGATGTAATAAACTGGATTTTTGGTAATATATTTTTAAACAATTTTTGATAGACAACTAATCGTCTTTCTGTATCTTCTACGAGTTTCTGGATTTTATAACTTAATAAGACACATTTACAGATCGTTCTACTTATTTTTATTACTTTTTATTGTAACGAAAAATATTATTACTCAACTTGGTCTGCCAAAAGACGTTAGTTTATGTGTATAAAAGTGTTGAGACAAAAAATCCGGGCATTTTCTCTTTTTTAACCACAAAACTTCTACCATACAAAAGACATTACACTGAAACGTTTCAAGAAAAAGCGTCTCAAAATTTGAATTAAATGAATTTATGAAAATATATTCATTCTGCGCAAGTTCCAGATATAAAAATCAAATCTTAAAAGGGGTTTCACCGACCAAAAAATCCTCATCAAATAGCCAAGGAGCAGAGGCGTGTGAAAAATTCATATCTGCAAGACTGCACACAGGGTGTCCCCTTTATATACGTCAAAATTGTAGTAGTTTTTCAACATGCCACACAAGACTAAAACGTCCCTATTGTCCATAGTCTGAATATCAACTGTATTTGAGATATTTCACTTTTCATGTTACTTTAACCTATTACAACTTTTCCCTTAAAGTCTGTCACATAAAGTATTAATTCTATTGTAAATTTTTCAATGGAAAGAGATTTACAAATTCTATAAGAAACTTTTTTTTATTGTAATCTTCAGTAGCCAAATTATAAAATTAATTACAACATAAACTTTAACTAGTTTCTAAAGTTCTTTTTATATTTTATTCTAAGCAGAATTCCCACAACATCCTAACTCCTAAGACATCGTCACCCTTACGACCTTTTGCTCTCGTCCTAGCATTTCGATCCATTCAAGACCAACACCTTACCCTATAACCATCCTTAAATGGAGATTAAAAATAAATCAAATACCACTTTGTGTCCTTCCGACCACATTCATATGAATTTAAGTCCCATTCTCTGCCGCAGATCCTTCAAATTCTTGCTTCTCTTTGCTGCCATCACTGCAATAACAGACTGTTGATAGACAATTCAACAAAGAAGTTACATAAGAGATTTAAAATGACAGAATTAAAATCTAACTTAACTAATCCATGAAACCTTAAAAGGATCAAATAGCGCTAAAAAAAGGAAACGTTAGGTAAAAATTGATTCAAATGATAACCGTCCCTGACCAACACTCGCTTCCTCGTCTTTCATCATTATTTACTCTATTTGCTGTCACCATGCCATATATATATATATATATGCCTTCCATTTCGATGATTTTTCGTTATGGACGAGAAAACTCCGTACTTTCACGCTTGCTTTCTGAAGGGAACATTTTGCATCTTGTTTCTTAAAATTATTTCCAGTTTTCCAGGTCATTTTCATCCTACCATTATAGGCACGGAAGGTTGTACGATGCTCCCGTGAAAGAACCGCCCCTTGATCGAAGACATTAACAATGAGGGAAGTTTCGACTTATGCTATATTAGCGAAGCATATCTTCTTGAATTTATTTGTTTTATTCCTTTAAGATTTTTTTTTACAGCCCAAACTACTGCACGTTTAGCTAAATAAGTTAAAATGTCGATGATCCTATTCTCACCTTCACAATCGAATCAATGTCCTCAACTTTAATTTTTTAAAAATCACTCATTTAGTGGTCCGCTTGACCAATTGATACATTACAATTAATAAACGTTTTTAGTTGAGATGAAAAAAAAGCTAAAGGCACGAGCGTGATTCGAACCCACGATCTTCGGCTAGATGCGCCGCTGCTCTACCACTTGAGCCATCGTGACCTCGATCCATTCGGACATCAACTTCCTATCTCAACCTCGTTGAGGTCACGAAAAAAAGTCTAGATCCTTAGCTTTCTTAGAATATGGAAAATTGTCCTCGAGGTTTAAGATTATAGGGTTATTTTTCTTCATTAAATATCTTGTTCTGTTCATGCGTTTTTTTCTGTTTTGTATGGAAATATGGGGCACAGCCAAAATGTCCGTCTCCTATCGAATCCAGTCCTTCTTTCGAATCAAGTTCGAAACTTTGTATTACAAATGCTCCTATCTGCGTATGTCCTTCACTATAATCTTAATTTCCCTTATGTTTCCCTCCCCATCAAAATCAAGATAAACCAATTCCAGTCATCACTCACAGGTCATCCCAACTCCTTAGTAACCCCACTAACCCTCTATGAAATTAACCGATACTCCACACACGACTGAATCGCCGATAGCCTAGATTAACTTCTCCGCGCATGAAAATACAAGTCAATTATTCTTTTTCAACATTATATTAGCCAGTTGTAGTTAATTCTACAGTTGTTAATTTCAAATAAAACGAAAACAAGTGTTTCTTGGATGCTTGGGTTTTATAAATTATTTTAACATTAGTATTTTTGTTCTAACACCGGACAATATTGAATAGAGGTTATGTTTTATTAGCGTGAACATCTAGGCTTTTTACCATGTTTAATCATCGGACATAGTTCAGACGAAGTAAAAAAAAACTCGCGAATCATTACTGAAGTGTAGTAGGTGGATTTTTTATTAAAAAATTGTTTATAGACGGTGGGAATAAAAATTACCTAATACAAGAATGGCCAGAAGAAATATGTAATGTTTGCGGTGTGGAGGATTGAAGAAGAAAATGTTCGACAATACTTTTCGGTGAAATGCTTCCAACCATGAATAAAAAGTGACAAGTAACTAGGCAAACAATTTCGTCAGTTGTTAAATGAACATTGGTAACTTGTGTGCAGAAAAGAAATCTAAGTAATTAAATTTTGACTTGATATGAAACTTTTGGTCCTGATTCCTGAATGCAAATTAATTCAACTGTTTTTTTATTTTCGAGTCAGATTAGAGAAAGGGAGGACACGGCGCTCCTTTCTTGGTTCAACTTTACTCGGAAGTGGATTCAGTGAGAGGAAGGAGCTTAAACGGAGAAAGGTAGGAAGAGAGAGGGCCTATTTAAAAAGACGAGACGGCTCATCTTCTACTATTTGTTTAACACCACCTGAGATATGAAGATCGTAAGTCCGACCTTTAATCAATCCTGTTAACAATTTCTTACCTGTAAAACATTTTGCAAAGATTTAAACTTTATATAAATTTGTTTGCTGAAAATTATATACATATTAGTGGTTTTTCCGGCCAATTTTTCATTAAGGACAAACTGATGTTAAAAATTAACAATAATATTTTAAAATGAAGTCATGTTGGTAATGTTGTAAATTTTCATCCTATCTTCGATCACTTAGTCGAACTTTAAGGATCACATTTTGTAACAGCTTGTGATCCGCCTTGTATTGTTTTTTTCTTATAGCCTGCTGTTTTCATAAAACTGCCTTGTACAACGAAGGATCATTACATACGCTCATTAATATAGAATAGAAATGCTTTTTATTTGTTTTCCTCAAAATAACAACATACAAGTATGAACTGTACAAAAAGCATACACACATTTGAGATATCACCTGTCTGCGGAAGTTGGTACGCCTAATATGTAATAATAATACTACTGTAGTATGATATGAGAGACGGGTCATTGGCAATTCGTTGGTACTATACTTCCGAAGTGTAGTGGCCTGCCCAGAATGAACGTATTTATTAGGGTGAGTGGTAATGCGTCAAAGGACGAGGCTGTCGAAGAATGTCGAGTAGTCCACAGGCCCGTCGAACAATTTAGATTAGGATAGGTTAGTGTATGAATGAAATTTGTTAATACCGTTTGAATGTATTTATTAGTGTGAAAGGAAGGAGGATCGTGAAAGATCATGATAATCTTCCGACCTCCAATTTAGTTGTAGTGTAGGCTAGTAAATCAGTATGAATGTGAATTATGAAAATGTGTATAAATATTATATCTATTTATTAATGTTATATGTTCAGAATGAATGTATTTATTATCGTGAATGGTGATGCGTGAAAGGACGTGGTTGTCGAGGAATGTTGAGTACTCCTCAGTCCCGTCAAATAATTTAGGTTAGGATAGTTCAGTGTATGAGTGAAATTTGTAAATACTGTTTGAATGTATTTATTAGCGTGAAAGAAAGGAGGATCGGGAGGCAACAGTCGTTTAGTTAGGGCATAAGAAGACTTAGAAAAAATGTACACATAAGATAGCAGAGAAGAAAAAAAATTCACAAAATAAATTGAATTTGAATACCATTAACAATAACATGTTAAAGATTCAAATAGTAAAGCCCAGGAATAAATAAATGAACAGATGTATAAATAATTAAATAAATGACTTAGACTTGAACATTGAATGGCTTTTTGAATATAATTAATATGCAGGGAAAAAGTAAAAATGAACAAAGGTAATCTGTTAGTTTCGAGATAAAGTACATAATAAACCTAAGACATTAAATTTGTAATCGGTCACATTTCTAACTGGGGAGTCAAAAGTTGATTTCAAGTTTGCTGCGCTTTCTTTGTGTTTTAATTTTAACAATAATTCATAACTTTCCAATATTATAAATTGTACTATATCCTTTTCCGAATCCATCTGTTTTTGGCTTTATTGATCCAGTTAGTACTATGTAGGACTTTGCTTTTAGGGGACTGCGGTTCAACTTCTAGTTTGATCTTGTCCCATCATTTTCTGCTACTTTTCATATCTGCTCAAATTTTTAAAAAATAGTCGTTTAAAAAACAAACTCAACACCAACAGAAACTAACTACAGAACTGCTAAACCTAGGATGCTTTAGGGCTAGAATAATAAATAAATAGACTGCTGATTGAATACCAGATATTGCTAGGAAGAGGAATAACATGTCTTCTGTTGGTGCAAGTACTATGTAGGCTAAAAAGCAAGGAAAGTCCGGGCTGAAGAATACACATAGACGTCCTTGAAAAAGCTTGGAGAGCTGGTAAAAAGGCTTGACTTACCTACGTTTTTATTAAAGAGAAATCATTGGTTTCGATTAGCGTCTTTTTCACCACGATGATCGGATCGAAAGTGATAATTCGTCATACTGATTAGATCTTATACACTTAAAAAATGTATATTGTAAAAAAGGCCATTTTGATATTTTCTTCAAGAGGAAATTTGAACTTTGAACTATCGAGTTCCAGATTTACTCATGTGCATTAGTGAAAGTTTAAATAATAGGTGTACTTTTTTCGATATAAACACTTTCATTAGTCAGTTCACCCTTTCACTGTTACCTTTCTACTTATCCTCACTTTCGTGTTTTTTGTTTTAGTTACTTTTCGTAATTTTGACCTTGGTGAGTCAAAGCCTCGCAGGAGTTCTATACCACAGACAGCACGCATCGGCCGTCCAGGCGAGCCATCATCCTTTGTCAGGACGAGGAAACGAAGATTATCACTATTCCAACAATCATATCTTCGGAGGCGGCCTCTTCGGCTACGACGAACCAGACGAGTCTGTAAGGGTCATCAAGATCACAAGGACATACGCCGTTCCGGTCCCGGTCCCGGTTCCGTACCCGAAGGAAGTTCCCATCCCTGTCGCCGTACCGAAACCCGTCCCGGTACCCGTACCGCATCCGGTACCTGTCCCGGTCCACAAGGCTATTGTAATCCCTCATCCCGTCGCAGTGCCCGTACCCATAGATCATCTCTCTCCTCCCGCAGAGGACCAGGACTCGCATTACCAAGACTTGCAGCAATACCCGACGCAAACCGGCTCAAGTTATTCCCAACGAGAGGAGCAGTACCACCAACATTAATCATTTTAAAACGTAAATCATTTAATTTAAAAGGGTTATAATAAAATTAAAACCCATCGTCTGTAAATCCTAAACATAGCAAGTACCGATTAAGTACGAAATATAGTCCAATTCGGACTCAGTTTCGGGGTAGAATTATCCAGACTTGATATAAACAAAATTACCTTCTGAGAAAATTAAAAGAACTTTGTGAACGTTTGCTGACAGAAAACGCAACTTATTGTTAGATCTAGTCCAAACTATTTTTTTCAGTATTACGTAAATTTAATATTTTTGAATGTATTAGCATTTCACAAGAGATTAATGTAGCAATTTTTAACTACATCAAAAGTAATAAATATTTAAGATAATTAATCTTTGTAAGTAGCACAGTTGTATCATATTGATGGGAAAAAGACCAATTTTCAAAACTTTTAATAATAATTTAAAATTACAGTACATTACAATGCTAAAGATTTCACAGACGACGATCACACTTATAAAAAAAATATTGATAGCAGTTGTAAAAGTAGTCAAACTTTTTAAAATGATTCGATTAAAAAAAAGTTATAAGCACATTATTTCTACTAAAAAATATTATTTTAGTTTTGACCACGTTGAGATCCATGAGAATTTAGCGAAAACTTTTTTTTAAACAACAAGAAAGGTGCAAATTCACTTTCAGCTGTGATTTAAATAAACAAAAAGATATATAGTTAACAATTAGATCATTATTGAACTCATGTTTCTCTTATTTTATTTTCTGAACGTATCAATTTGATAGGATAATCATTGAATTGCCAGTTATTTAATGATAAAAATCGCTAACAAACTACAAATCGCTTATCATAAATTAGTGTTGTTATAAATAAGTGCATGTTCTGCCCACCTATATTTTTTACTATTTAAGCTTATTGTCTACATACAAGACAAATGTTCGATGGTAATGCCATATAATAATTAAATCAATCAATTATTTGTATATATGTATCTTTTGCTTGTTCATGAACAATAAATACATTTTTTATATTAAAATAAACGTTTTTTTTTTTAAACTGACGTATTTTGTGTTATTTTAAATTTCTGACTTAAAAATTAGGTGATTTCCCTAAAATAATCCCAATAAGATTATTAATAACTGTAAACGTTATGTGTCTGGATGTTTTGTCTGTGTGCATGTATTTATTAGCGTGAATGACGAGGGGTGAGGGTGAATATAACGTCATCACCGCCCCTCGAACGATGAAAGCGAATGAGTGTGTGTTCGGGGTCGATGGTGAAATATTGACAAAAGTACCTCATCGACCCCAATCTAGTTTAGTTTAAGTATAGGTCGGTGGAGGAATATCAAGTACTCGACCGACCAAACGGAATGAGTGTACTGTATGGATGTATTTAAGTGTATGAATGTATTTATTTGTATGAATGAGTGTTTGAACGGGTATAGAATATAGACTTAGTGGGGGCTGAAATGACCTAGATGTCGGCAGGCCCAGCAGAAAAAAACACCCTGTAAACTGACGCTATTGCTGTCCGTGACAGGTTCTCCGTCGAACCTCTCGTGCTCTTGGAGAGACACAATGAACTGGAGCGTCTAGGCAAAACGGTGGTTGTTTTGCGGGTACCGGAGACATGTCTGTTAGTAAAGAAAAGACGCGCTAGGCTGCAAGGCCGGGACTTCCCAACCTCTGGACTTCACCACCGCGATTCAGCCGTCTGTCACTAAAACTTTATTAAAAAGAAAAAGTGGCAGCGTCGATTGGTTTGGTCGGCAGTGAAGCTATAACTGTCGATAAGTGGACCCTGGAGGATCTGACTCTTCCCGATTAAGAATAAGCCATGACCGACCGACACACGGATACTCGCTTTTGGGGCAAAGCCATGTCCGACATGTTGACAAAGGTTGCTCGATGTCTCCCACCTAATTGAAGGGTGCGATTTCTTGAATTCATATAGAGAGCGCGAAGGAATGCCACCCAATTTGAGAATCGTGCTTGACCGACTGGAATCCTTTTCTATTTTTGAAGGAAACAGGATTTCTTTATTACATATAGTATTGATATTTTTGTGTTCCCCAGTTTATGCTGATAGTGAATTTATTAGCGTGAATGTATAGTGTGCCAGGGTCTTTGGCGGTGTACTGAGTCGTATCGATACTCAATTAGGTTAGTTGTATAATCTGTATAAAGGATACAGGAATGTCAAGCGCTTAACCACTCTAAGGCCTGTATTTAACAGTCAATGAGAGACTGATTAAATGGAGGCTAAAATTACCTACCTATTGATATCCCCTGGAATCCAACTTCGATGTCTGGATGGATAAGACCCCAGGTCTGATCTCGCGTGTTGGCATTTTATAGTAATTATTTATTCTAAATTACACAAAAGCTGGGCTGCATATAAAACCGTTCAATTTAAGTATTTGTTGTACGGCTGTCTTGATTGTAAATATTTGCTACTTTGTTCAATAATCCGTTGTAATAGAGATTATTTGGTTATGGACTGTACATATCTTTACACTTGAATATTTTTATTTTTTGAAATAGTTTTTTTTATTTGACGTAATCTTTCGGTATTGGCTTTATCTGATTATTAATAATAATAAAAATCAAAATAAATTGTGAAATTTAGTGGTGTTGATAACAATCTTGCCCACGAAAACAACAAAGAATACTTTTCTAAAAGTTTCTTTTTTAGTTCTTTTGTTCACTTCTTTCACCACGATTTCACATTCCAGAAACAAAAACATACTTAAACAAGTTTAAAATTTATTTATTTATACCCACGGAGATTAACCGAGTAACAATGTACGAAGAACATAATATTATAAGCAACAGAATAATAATAATTTTTATTATTTATAGTTGTTTGCTACATACTGAAAGTACTTGTAAATTGAATAGGTATGAAATGAAAAAAAAGAGAAGAAAATATAGAAATCGAAAGAAAGGTCAAAACGATTGTTAAAGGAAAATTTAAAGTACATAACAATAATCGGTAAGAATCACCAGAATTGCTACTCTTAGATTCAGGCTATTCAACAAATTAATAATAAATGGTGCTCGATTCTTCACTGAAGAGGCGCAGTGCCGAAACGCGTTTGAGCAGTCCAACATTCCCGGTACTAAAGACCGAAGTAAGTGACCCAGGGCCGGTCCAGTGTTCACCAACTCACAGACCGACACCCAAAATCAAATAATTAAGTATTACATGTTTTTTTACTGCAAGTAATGGATTATTATTACAAATTGAAAATATGCAATAAGGTTGACCATCCTATCTCGTTATGGAGTCGTTTATAAATAAGAAGTAAGTCTAGTTGTCTTCTGATAATAAGCAATGGGTTTCCAAGAGAATGTCATGATATTGGACAGCATACTCCTCATCCTTACGGCATCATATCAAACGTGAAAATATTTCTCGAACCATTTCCAGTCGTATTATACCAGGCCTGGTATGAAGATCGCATCTTGGTGCTTGAGTTGGTAAAACCTTGTGTTCTAAGAGCTTGTAAGCTTTACTGAACACAGAAATTACATGATAGTTAAAATAGTTAAAAATATATTTACAAGTAAAAGTAACTCAAAAAAAAAAGAAAAGAAAAAATGAAAGCTAGAAGCTAAAACTGCATTGATAGGTCAACCAAAATGATCCGAAACTAGATTAAAAGTAGATTATCACGCTTGTCCTATGTTTTCAAGCTTTCTAGCTTCCTTTTGCATTATTAAAGCTATTCAGCTACATTTTCAATCTACATTTTCAATAATTTTCAATCTACATTTTCAATAATTTTCAATCTACATTTTTGCCAATTTGAACAAGGCTTAGTCCTAATGACATTGGAAAAAGCTGGACTGTTTTGCAAAAAAATTGATTGTTCTCAATTTAATTGTTAAATATGCTTATTCCTAATTTTATCACACAGACATAACAAACTTAAATTAATTTGCTCATTCGTTCCTAATAATTATCCTCGCTCTATAATCATCTTCTTTCGTCTGTCATTTGGGCTTCTCGTATTCTTTACTGGTGGGACTTTGGGGTTTATCCCTTTATTTATTTATTTTTTGTTAGAACGTGTTTCGACACTAAACAAAAATCAGATAAATCCTACATTGAAGATGACAGACAAAAGACTGGCAGATCAAAATGATCATGACTAAACTATATGAACTTGTTCTCATTACATCCATTATAGCCTGAATGCCTACACGACACATAAGCGTGCTGTATGTATGTTCAAGAGTGGAATTTTTTAAAAGTTATATTCTAATCGATTGTAAAGGGGGGCGTCGGTGACCGGAACTGTTCAGGCGTTGATACAGCGCTCATTACTGTAAGATAAAGATCCAGCTGCCCTGCATTCGAACCGGACATACTTACAAATGGCCTTTTTTTTTTTAAAAAAAAACACCGGCATCGCGTGGGTTGATATAACCTCTGCTGTTGCGTACCCTCGTAGTACAAACTATTTCTTGAACCTGTGAATTACTGAAGTTTAATTTAATAATTGTGATGTATTCGTTTAAAGTGTCTATGGATCTCAGGATCCCGTAGAGATCGAAACATCTAACCAAAATAATTTTGTTTTGGCTTTATTGATCCAGTCATAAGCTTCATAAGGACTTTGCTTCTAGAGGATTGCAGTCAAACCTCTAGCTTTGATTTTGATTTGCTGGTTTTCTCAAAAATAGTACTTATTATATTTCTTAGTAAAAGAAACCCAACACTAACAGAAACTAACAGCAGGACTGCTAAATCTATGTCGCATTAAAGCTGCTGATTGGACAATGGATATTGCTAGGCAGAGGAAGAGACAGCGTAACATATCCTCTGTTGCTGCAAGTCCTATGCAGGCTAAGGTTTTATTCCTAGGACAGGACAAATCCAGGTTGAAGAATACACATAGATACGTTTGAAAAAGTTTGGTGAGTTGGTGGAGCATTAAAGAGAATTAAAAAAAATCAGCTATAGTATCTTTCATTTTACCAGACTCCAATGGATTATAAAAGTTAGCAACAGAAGAACTATAAGAATACAACATAACTTTACACTTGTATTTGTCTTATAATTTTATGTTTTAATGATATGAACAGTCAATAATGTCACACTTCGCAACTTTATGGGAACGGCAGGAGGGCGTATTATGTGAAAATAACGAATGCGCGCAGTTCAGGCTTAGGAATAGTAAAACAGTACATTTTGACGAATGAATGATCGATCCTATGGTGTAAAGAGATGATGATTATAAAAAAAAATTACACCAAACCCACGGTACCCAAAATTTCCTTGGTTTAGAGTTTTTTTTTTTTTTGGTCTTAAAACGGTTGGACAACTTCGTCAATTGCAAAACGATAGGAAAAAATAAAAGACGGCGTTACCGTCAAATCGGCGCAATGTTACGCCTTTCGATTATGTAGGTGAGTCATGAAAAAATATTTATATAAAAAAACAGCGCATATTTCTCTATTAAAATAACACTCTCCCGGAAAAGGCGAAAAAAAACCTTTGACAGCGGCTTCCTGAAAGTTAGCGACGCCTGGGAGGTGTGACGGATTGGACCACGCCGCCTGTACCGAGGGTTCATTAAACACCTTTATGTAGTTGGTCACTTTCTATACCACAATATATAGCTGGAGCTATAGCTTTCTCGGCCGCAGTCGACAGCCTTCTCGTAACATGGACGGACGCATTGTAAGTAGACGAGACGTTTTGACAGTACTTTTGTTTATGTAGGATAGCCTAGGTGTCAAAGATCTTCGATGTATTCACTTTCCCTTGCATATGAAATTAGATTTCCAAACATTTCATTTAAGAAGTATACATTTTCATTTTTATAAAAATTCACTTACCTACGCAACTAATATTTATATATATTAATATATTTAATACAAACTTAGCATAAAAAATATATTTCTTAATTAAATACCGATAGACATTTAGTTCAAATAGTTTTTAATCCAAAGAAACAAATACACATGATATAACATAGGGTAGTTTTCTCATATTATCAATTGTTATTTTCTTCAGCCAGTTGAATGTTTTGCTTTTTCTGTGTTTTACAAATCTAAGTAATATTTTTGTCAAAAACGACATTTTCATACATAACCAATGACATACAGGGTGTCCTTTTTCGTTAGCCCGGCTGAATTTCTCATGAAGCAATCATGCTATAAAAAAAGTTTTTAGTCTAGTTTCAATTTTTACCTTTTTGTTGGAGAGTTCAAGTTCAAAATATCAACTTCGACCCTGCAAGTCCTGACACATGGTTTTAAAGTATTTTTTACGGTGAAAATAAGGGTGCAATTGGATTTTAAATTGATCATAAAATGACAAAGTTATGGCAAAAAGAACCCGGCAGCGTAATTTCGACGGGGAGCTGATTATTTCTCTTTGTCCGAATTCCTCTTTCCGAAATGGTGAAATAATTTTAAATAAAAAAAAATATATATATATATTTTAAGTTTATAAGTTTTTATTTATAAGTTTATAAATTTATAAGTTATATATATG
>CM077105.1:16564502-16593523 GCA_039619505.1 Cimex hemipterus | reverse complement strand
GCGTGAACTTTTGAGTTAAATGTGACTGTGATTGTATCCGGAGTATTTATATAATTTCGAAAATCCAGGTGACTTCATGATTGTGTAAATGTATTTATTTGCGTGAGTGGTTAACTGCGTATGGGCATGGCCTGTGTAAACTCGAATACCTTCGGACCTGTCGAACCAACCATAGCGAATGCGTGACTTTTACTCGTGAATGTATTTACTGGCGTGAACGGAGGTCGTCAAATTGAAAAACGCCGAATTCTAAGTGGTTGGGTCTCAGAAGTACATCGAGAACTTTCGAGTAGCGCGAAACTTATAATAGATTAGGTTATCATCTTAATAGTATGGATTTGTATTTAATCACAGTTCAATAGTGTGGCAGAGTTAAACATCAAAAATAGAAGCATAACTCTCAGGGGAAATCATTGCCTTATTAAAAAAAGAAAACATCTTTCCGGAAAACCGTCATCAGATATCGGACACAAAGAAGAAGGGTGGAATCCTTACTACAAAGAGAAAAAATAAAACTATATAAAATAATAAATATATAAAATATATAAAAAAACCAACAACATAAAGCAGAAAAAACGTTTTTCTGTTTTGTGAAATGACTTAATATTACCTTTTTAATTCTTTTCCTTTATTTGCATCTTGTCATCACTTTTCTTAAATTGTCTGTTTATTTTTCTTTTTGTTTTCTTATGTTTTCAGGCTAAAACATGTATTGGCTATCTTGATCCCTCTATGCCATACACCCAGATCCATTTTTTATCTATCTCGGTGACATCCACCTCACTCTGAGGGATAAATTTTTAACTTTTATATTTTCTCATGACGAGAAAAATTCTACCATAATGAGTGCAGCAGAATAGGACAAAAAGTAAGGAAAATAATAGCAGATGGGCCCTAAAAAAGATGAAACGATGGATGCTGAACCGACCCACAGGCTCATCACCACGTAGACCATAAATTTTATAAGATATACAAATTTACAGTTTCACGTGCATACTAGATTGAAAAAGGAGAAAATTACATTACTCAATTGAAAATAGACTTTTCTTTCTTTCCATAAAGATCAAAATATCGAATGATTATTAGTGAATTGACTTTGTTAATCGAATCGAATGCTCGCGGATCAGGATTTACATAAAATTTAAAATTTGTATCCATAATAATTTAAACAGATTAATAAATAATTGTCCTCCTTTTTTTATTAAAGGAAAGAAATATATTCAATATTATTTTCAAACTCTAAAAATTACCGCATTGCGTGTAATTATTCTTTCTGTTTTAGTTTACACGAGGCAGCCATGTTTTGCACTTCATTGTTGAGACAAATTAACATAATTACGCCTAGAAGTGTTTGTTTTATTTATTCTCGCCTTGTATATTAGTGTTGAAATTAATTCAACAGGTTCAATTAATATTATCTGCACTGCATTATCTTCTTACAAATCGAGTCGCTGTATAGATTACATTTTTCTGAATCGCCCTCTGCCTTTAGAGAAGAGAACTTTGAAGGCGTTTACTTTCACTTTTTGTCCAGAGATGGAGTATACCTTATTTCTACTGCTTCACCAGGGATTTTTTTTTATTGTTTTCATAAAATAGACATGTACTCATTACATACTAATTAATAATTAATAATAATGTCATCGTACATCCTATTACAAAGAAAAGATTTTTATAAGGAAACCGGCCCTGGGGATGAGATTATGTACGTCTAAAGCTTGGAGACAATTCAAATTTATATTTGTTCGGTTTCCTAATGAGAAATATCTTACCGAAGTGGCTGTACCGTAAACGGGCTAACGCTTTTAATTTCAAATTTCGTGTGTGATTTGTGCGTATGTCTCTGACTCCTACTGACAAGTCTCAACTTTGCCCATTTCCTTATGATATTAGTTAAGAGGGCAGATGCCTCTAATTCTCCTCACATCCAGTCTGCTAGAAGAGAGGAGTTCCTTCGCCTTCCGCTTTGATAGATTTGTCAATTTCTTAGCCTGCCTCATACCTAGAGTGGTGGTTGAGTTTTTCTTTGTCCAGTTCCAACTTAAGCCCAGGCTCGGAGTAGTTGTTAGTTGTGGGTATGGTCCCATGGGAGATTTGGAGTAGTTAGTTGTGGTTATGGTCCCATGGGTGTGGGGGTTGCCCCACATACAAGTAGCGCCAGGCCGGCTCATTTCCTTCTGTGCCTTCGTGTCCGGAAACCCAACTTTAAAGTAATCTTGTTTTGCTTTCCTAGAGTCATTAGCAAGTTTAGACACTCTCAGACAAGTTTGGAGTTAAAAGCATTGGTTGCCTGTGTGTCTGAGTGTATGAATATCTGTCCATCTTTCATATTTTCCTCATTACCTCCTGTGACAACTAATAGAATGGTATTATATTAGACTTCAGCTTGAAAAATCGTTAGGGTTGATGCAGGTGGCTTTGCAAGGGTGATCTTTTTTGACTAGCCTACTTGGAAGGGTCTGTCAAAATTGAGCTTTTCGTCTTTTCGACATGGCAGCCGTTGTAACCATCCTATTTATTTTAATTGTTTTAAAATTTTTGTAGTGACTTCTTAAATCTGGTTTTATTTCCATGTATCTCAGGAGTCTGTTGATACTCCATGGAAATGCAACAACGATAGGATGCCTGCCAACTGGATGCTAGGCTTGTAAAGGTTTTATATAATTCGATAAAATTCCACTCAAAACTTGTGCAAACACGCCAAAGGTCAGGATTGTTTGTGGGAACTTTAAATTAATTATCAATCCAAGAAATGCGGAAAAGAAATAATTCTGAGTGTAGGGTAAAATACACAAAATCCTTTCTGCATAGGTTTCTTAAAGTCGGAAATATGGCCAAAAATTTCCACGCAACCAGCACAATCATTAGATCGATTTGACTTTAACATATTTCTCTTAGGCGTGTAATAAGAATAGCGCGCTATGGAAATTTTGTGTAAGGGGTTGTGACGGTTGATGCAGAAGACAGTTTTTAGCTCCACTGCTACCTCAACAGGTCTATTATGGAACATCTCCAGATGGGCTATAAGCTACTGTGGTCCACAATAGACCTGTTTTGGTCGCAGTGGAGTAAAGGAACGTCTTCTGCATCAATTTTTTACGTAATTGTATACAGAGTTAAAGACAAAAAACGGGCATTCGTATTTTGTTTTCATTACAAAGTGTATGCATTTTAAGTAACTATAACACACTTATTTTAATGTAAACTAAAATAAAGATCAGAAATTCATTAGCTTTAATGCAAATTTTAAAAACGATCGAAAGAAAATTCACGATAATACCGGAAAATCATCCGGTGATAGATTCAAATTTAAATAATTTAGTAAATAAGCGATCGGATTTCGTATTGGGGAATAAATTGCATTTTTTAAAAAGACAGATTTGAAGAGGATCAACGATTGTTGGAGATCCTTTAACAACGAAGTCTGACGTCTTTATGATATTGCACAAATGTTCCATAAGATTCATGTCAGAAGAGAACGTGCTGCAGTATTATCTCTACATCCTCCAAGTGATGCATACGGCCGGGCATTATCATTCATTAACAATAAAATAATAATAATTAAAAAATTGCGCGAAATGGATCCCAGCTTCCAGAAGGGCTTCTTCAATGTACCTTAGTGTAGTCAAACATTGATTCTTTATGCTAATGAGTTCGGTAGGGGTTTGGATTCCACTCTATCCCATAACTGTTTGTCTTTCAAAATATGGCACATGATGCAAAGCTCTCTGTCTACAATCACACGGTTCCGGTCATCTGAATGCCACAAATCAAACCGTCACCCATCTGTGAAGAGAACAGCTTCCCTTCCCATTCTTCAAGTTTCCAAGCAATATGCTGATTGGCAAACAGTCGCTTTTCTACTCGATGCTTCTCCTGTAGTAACTTGATGCAAAACGCCTAGAGACAAGGCTATTCTCACGAAGCCTTCTTATTACTGTTTTCGAGTTCACCATTACATTATGGACCAATTGGAGTGGACTACCTTTTAAGGACGTCGTTAAATTAAGGTTCCGTGGTCGATAAGAGAAATAAAACGATCGTCTTTAGCAGTCGATTTAGACTTGAATTCGTCCTAAACCGGCTTGGCCGGATGGTACAGCGTGGCACATCATTTTGAAATTTGGACTATCTTACGGACGTTTCACCCAAGAAAACAATTTAAAAATCCAATTAACTCCCTCGATAAGTTCTCTTTGAAACGGATTAAAATGAACTGATTTTCTTTATTTTTTATCTAAAGAGTGCAAAAGTTTTAGTAAGACTATAAAGGGAAAAACAAGACATTATTTTGTGTTTAATTCGACTATTAATCTTTATACCTAGTTATTAAGGAAAATAAACAAATAAATACATGTGGCCAGACTTTGTCTTTGACTGTATATCTTTTTAAATGTCTTATTTGTAAAATGTTTTGTACCGATATTTTGAAATTGGTTCAATTTGAAAATAGTTGGTAGAATGTCATATCAAAATTTAAAATGTTTGCATTTTGCCTGCACAGGCAGATCACTCTACATCAATTAGTCTGACTATTTTTTTTATAAATTCAAGTCTAAGGATCAAGAACTGGAAAATCTAGGATTTTAACTTAATTACTTCATATGATAAACATTTTATAAAAAGTTTATAAGTTATTTATTACAAACAAATTTGTAAGAGTTTTCTTTGCTGTCTCGTAAATTTTACATTACTAGTATAATTTAGTGATTACTTTTAGACAGCGTGTTTGACGACCTGCATTACAAATTTTACCCATTTTTTAAAATTATTATTGGCCTCATGAACTATGCATATCTATCTGCCAAACTACTGTATATATTTTTATTGTGTTATTAGTTTTCTTTGGGGGGGGGGGGTCGTGAAAAAAGGGCCAGAGGCGACGGCCGGAATCGAAAATACATTCAAAAATTCTACATTCAAAATGAAACCAAAAATTCCTAATAAACTAATGCCTGAATCTCAGCAGTTTCGCCGTTATTCCCCTTTTTTATGATTTTTCAAGATTTCACGACCTTGCTTCAAATAAACAATAATAACGCCAAAACTAAACTGTTTTGGACAAAACCGTTGATACCAGTGAAAGATAGGTTAAATTTTCAATAAGATATGATCAATAGGAAACTGATATATGCTGGTGAAATAAGCGTTTTAGTAGCCAGAACTTTGAAAAATATTTATTTTTCAAAGTTGAAAAACGTACTATGGTGATTGTAAGTTACTATTTCCAAACCTAGAGAGCAGCAAATTTCATAAAACGTACTGCATTTAATATCCTTTTTAGTGGTGTAATTGCTATTTAAATTTCTTTTTCAAAGATTAAAAAAATTGGTAAAGGAAATGAAAAACCATGGTTGACAGATGATAAGGTAGAAAGATTAAAAAATTAAAAATATTCAAGGAAATTTTGAAGGACTTTATTTAAAAACGTTTAATAAATTCATTCAAAATTTTCGTACGTTTTTTTATTTTTTTAATTATCCACCAACGTCTACAAGTTTAGTCCTGATCTTATCGGATATTTAAGGTAGTTTTCAATGGTATAAACGAATTTGTGCAAACCTGATAGTTTTAGAATTATCGTTTTTATCTGAAGCAGGTCTTGAAATCTTAAAAAATCAGAAAAACGGAAATAACTCCGAAACTCCGAACCGGTCCATAGTAAATTAGGACTTCATTAGGACTACTGGCAAAGTTTGTAACTCGAGTAGCCGAACACCCTGTATGTACCACTTCAATAACAATCTGCAGACAAAGAAAATTGTATGACTGTGTTATGAAAATTGAGGTCAAAAATTTCAGATGTGATTACCAACAGAACCAAATAAATTTAAGACACATTAGATGTTTTATTTTGTTATGACATTTTTCGCTAGTTTTGCCTTGTTTTTGTAACTTGTATTTTTGTTCTTATTTTATTCATAATGTACTATTATAGTAATTTATTAATGTAATATTCCTAACTGTTATTTCCATTGAAGTTTCATATTGTATATATGTATATTGTATTCATATTGAAAATATTTTCTTTCTAACGATTTTATTATGCATGTTTGTTAGGGATGTTAGTTTTTGTCTATGACTGTTTACATACTAAATCTGGGTCTTGTCGATGTTTCTTGCATTAGTTTGTTTTTCTTTTGATGTTATTGTTATTTTAACGGAGTACGTAAATGTTATTTGCTCGTGTTGGTCCAAAGGTTCTAGTAGTGGGTATGTTCTTTCTGTGTATCTCTACGGTTTTGGATGTGCCAATTTGCCTTCGTATTTGTGTTTGGAAGGAGCAATTTTAAAAATTTCCTTGGTTTATAAGTGGCCATTTTTAACTTTGCCGATTCTGTACCGAAAGTGTTTTGTGTGATTTCTTTGTTTTTCTATCAGTTTGTCCGGCCAATTTTCCCTTACTCTCAAGTTTTGTCGATATATACTTGTCAGTGTTTTCTATCGCAGATATTCTTTCTAAAGAGTCTGTAGTCTCTAGTGCTGTATTTATGGTTGGTTTATTTTATACAAATATTTTCCTGCGTTTGTGAATACTAGATGCTTTTTTTCGTGTGTGCCTATGTTGCATTCGATGTTGTACGCTACGTTTTTACTGTTTGCTTGTTTATATTTCAAAAGTTGATTGTATTATCTTCAATACTTTCAATATTAAAAAGCAGGGATGAGGCAAACTCACATACTTTTTATGCTTTCGTTTAGATATCTGTTAATTTTCTACGATTTGTACATTTTTAACTTAATAGTAAATATGTAAGCAGTTCTGTATCTGTTCTGTATAGCCAACATTTACCTGGTCACTCATTTGCAATTCGAACTTGCTTTTATTCTGTATACCATGGACGTTTTGATTGTTATTGGTATGAACACTTGAAATTTTAGGTGTTTCTTTAAACTTGTCATGGTTGTTATTTAATGGGAGATTTGATGAGTTATTACATGTTGGTTTTCATTTTTGCTGTGGTTGACGATAGATTTTATATAGGTTGTCATGGTGAGCTTAACTGCCGTTCGTTTCTTTTTTTCATGTTGAGTATCGTGTACTCGCACCACTGAAGTGCTTTCTATGGGTTTATGGAATAAAAAACACATGTATTATAAAAATTTGATTTTATTGGTACAAAGATTAAACTAAATGTTTGGCAAATAAACGTGACTCAAGTACTCGTTTTCTGGATATTTGCCAGTCATTTGAGGCACAGTATGGTAACTTAGGCAACACGTTGAAAACATAAATAAGAAAGAAAGAATGGCTTTGATTCAATTCTTAGTATAAAAACTTGTTCTTAATTTTGTTTTGTATAAAAAAAGGGCTGTTTTGATTAATGGTGGTAGTGGTCGTAGAGTCCATGTCCTCCGAAAGATTCAAATCCTCCCAAGTGTCCGCCGAATCCGTAATGGTGGTCCTTGACGAAGACAGGGACGTGTTTGTGGACGTAGACAGGGTGGGGGACAGGGACTGGGACGTGCTTTTCAACAGCAACGGGGTAAGGCTTGGGTACTGGGTATGGGACGGGGTGAGCGACGGGTACCTTGACGGGGACTTTGACTGGGTATGGGACTGGTTTCTCGACCGGGTAAGGGACGGGCTTTTCGACTGCGACGGGGTAGGGCTTGGGTACGTGAACCGGGTAGGGCCTATCGACGGGGACGGCGACTGGGACTTTGACAGGGACGGCGACGTGCTTTTCGACGGTGACTGGGTATGGAGCCGGGACTGGAACGGCGACTTCCTTGTGGACGGTGACGGACTTGACGTGTCCGTGGCCGAGGCCGAGTCCGCTGAATCCTCCGAAAGAGTGACCCAGGCTGTAGTCGCTGAATCCTCCTAGGCCATATCCTCCATGCGAGTCGAGGGCGTAACCTCCGTAACCTCCGCCGTAGCCGTACCCGAGGCCGAAAAGTCCTCTCTTGTCTTGCTTCTTCTCTTCAGTAGCTTTCTTGGTGACTTCTCCGGCGTAAGCCGCTACTACCAAGAACAAGAGGCCTGCAAGCTAAAATCCAAAACTTCAATTAAAACGTACCAAGTTACAACATTAATTACAAGACTAAGGTCACCCATTAAACTTTTGTGAAAGTAAAATTTCTTCTCTCAAAATAATTACATCATTACATCGATTTTTCAAATAAATAATATTTGCCACTGTTAGTATAAATCTTTATTTGGTTTCAGGTAAATAATTTTGGAAAGTAACGTTAATTCAGATTTCCAGTACTTTCAGGACGTATGGTTCATACGACACTCCCTTCTCCTTTGGACATGGTTTTCTGATTGAACAGAATACTAACATACTAAAAGGTCTTTCGACACATTTTCCCGCCTCAGTGAATTTATTACACTGCTGTGTGCATAACGTTAATTTCGTTTTACATCATTTTACCGGACGATTCGGATCGCTTTTTCGACAAAACAATAAAAGACAAGGGGTTTCCATTTGAAATAAAATTACATGCTCTCATTTTCTCTTAACTTGACATCTATAAAAACTAACACTATTACATTACTGATTTCTATTGATTTTATGTTAAACTTAATGCTACTTCTTTTCACGCTAGATATTCATAAAAAAACAATGTAGCAAAGATGTTTTCCCAACCAAATACTCTCACGAAAAGAAGAGGCTCCCCGTTTTTCAGTTTTAAATGTAGAATGATAATGAGATCATTGGACTTAATGTTTTTTATTTTTCAAAAGTAGAAACTTTCTACAGGTTATGTTTCCTAGTTTGCCATATTCTTGCAATGTCGAAACTCATTTCCTAGCACGCAATTCTATTTACGGACTTATTTCAGGGTTTTTTTTTTGTAAATTGAATTATTTTAGAGCTCTGACCATCTTGTATATTACATTATCAAATGACAAAGGATTTTAAACGTAAATATACTAATTATTTGTGTACAAATCCATAAATTTAATTAAGCGCGAATGCTTTATTGTTGTGAAAATGTGATAATTAAAAAAAATTATTAGACATAAGGATCTCAAACAATCGTTTTCATTATTTTTGAAATTTCATCCAATCATTCATTTGAAAGTAAAAAAAAATAAATTTCTTTATATATAAATCTTTATAAAATACATGACGAAGTTTGAATTAAAAAAATATGCTTGGTCTGGGCTGGATTTTTCTGTAGTAAAAGAGCGAATGGCCTAATATAGCTTAATAATTTCATAGTTTTTAATGAAATCTGGGTGAATAATAGTTTATATTCGTGATGTGCACAGCATCTCAACAAAGCAAATTTTGTAGCGTTTCCTTAAAAATTGAAGTTTAAATGGTCAAAAATCTTTTGCAGTAAACAAAAGGAAACAGTTTGAAAAATTAGTAAAATTAGTTTTTTAAAGTTAGACAGTACATTGTTTTGAAAGATTAAAAGTCTAAATAATATTACAAGAGAAATATTGAGTTTCAAATTAAATTTTGTGGAAATGGTTTTACCTGAAGAGATTAACTCGATTTTATGTTAAAAGTTAAAGTGGAACTAGGAAAGTGAAAAATCTTTGTTTTTGGCTATACACGATCAACGAATAATTTTACTAGAAGTTGGGAAATTCGAAAACACTTTTTTTAACACATTAAATCCCTAAAAAAAAGAATCAAAATTAAACAATGATAAAAGTTTGAGAAATTCATAGACGAAGTTAGAATATATTGCTATGTAAGACCTTTTAATATATTGAAAACAACATTATAATAATGCTGCTTTTTGAATTTTCATGATTTTCGTGAACAAGAAAGGTATTTTATTACAAATAAAATTTTATAAAAAAAAGTAAGAATACCAATTTTGCCAGAAGAGTTAAATTAAAGAGGCTTAGATTGTAGAGCATTTAACAAGAACAAAATTTGAATAGAGCAGTGGTGAAATTTAGAAATATTGCTTCTTACGTTAAATTCAAATTTAAAAAAAGTTTGATACCAATCGAAATGTAACAGTAACAAAACAAGCCTGCAAAGTTAGTGTGTAGTTAAAAAAATAAATCGATACAAAATTGTTTTTATTGAAAATAACTTTATAGTTTTGTTTGAATTTTCGTAACTGTAGTGAACTGGAAAAATGTTGTGTTGAAAAAATAACAGTTTATAAAAAAACAAAACATTTTTGCCAGAAGAGTATGTACTTCGAATTTGTAAAAAATTTAGCAGCAGGTTTAGATTGTAAAGAAGTTTGAACAGATTTTGAATAAAGAGCACTGGTAAAATTGGGAAAAATTGGTTCTTACGTTAAATTCAAATTTAAAAAAAGTTTAATACGACTAGAAATGAAACAGTAACATAACAAGCTTTCAAAATTACTTGGTGGTTCATAGATTATTTGATATACGTTTTTTAAACTGAAAATAATATTACAGATTTTATTTGAATTTTTGTGTTTTTAATGAACTGATGTTTTAATGAATTGTGTTGAAAGTCAAATTTTATAAAACAAAGAACACTTTTTTGCCAGAAGAGTTAGGTGCGTTAATATATTATACGTTGCAGCAGTTAAAATGAAATTAAACAGGCTAAAAAAAAATTTTGGCGTAGAGAAACACGATGAATGAAAAGTCAATTTTGTCCGAAATTTTAAAACCGAAATTAAATACTGCACTGGAAAATTTTATTACCACCGCCCCCTCACTTTTCTACCACCGTTTGATCCGAAACCGTAAAAAACGATATTTTTGTCCATTCCGCATCACAATTTACCTTGTAGCTCATGATGGGTTGCTTTGATCGAACTGTGACTGCTAGGGGCTGCTCACAGGGTATTTATACACCGAGAGGGGGTCGGCTCAAGGCTTGGGAACGTTGGATAACGTAACATGCTTGCCACTTCCTAAGCACACGCCCTCCCCTACCAAGGTGCCAGGTGAATGTTTTAGGATTATTATAAGTCCGGCTTCCTGAAGGGTTGAGGCAATCTGTCGTTTTTCGGTTTGGAAACTGTTGGGTTTCGAGTGCTGGAATTTTTACTGCAGTCCCTGTCGGCCCACGTCGTCCCAACCCTTGAAGGGGATAACACGAAAATTGTCATTATTCATATTATACACAAACATGAAGATGGTATCTAAATGTACTTTTCATTTCAAGTGAGCATTTAGAAAAATGTCAAAATATCATTATATACAATGAAATGTCACAGTAACTAAAATCGCTTATATAATGTATTCAATACATTTTAGCATATCATAAAACATGAATCCTTCAATAATGCTTTTTTAATTTTACTTCAACTTTTTGCAATTATTTTCTCACCTGTTCAAATACAGCCGAACGTTTGCCATTTTAATTTATAATATTCAATTTATTATTAATGCCGAATATTAAATGAAAAAGTTAAAGTTAATATAGAAAATTTTGAACAATATTTCTTGAACAAAATATATCATTTTTAAGTCAATTTGAACCTTCCCCAAGTGAAGGGGTTGTTCATCTTTAACCAACCCCTTCCAACTTGTAAGCAACCCCATCAAAGTCAAACGTAACCTTTTCCATATGAGTTAAAACCTTTTCCAAAGTATATTTGAATTTTAAAACCCCAATTGTTACGCGTTTTATTTCAATTGTAACCGTTTCCAATTCAATTGTTACCCTTGAAAAAAATTAGTGTACTGTAGAATCGGTGAAGTAGGGGGCCACAGAATTCACTGGATAAAATAACCACAAAACTTCTTTTTAAAAACATTTATTAGCACAAACGTACCGCAGACCAAGGAAAATTAATTGTCAGAAACCTAATTATTATTGACTATAATTTTTTTTACAAAAATTGAAAAAAAAAAATTAAAAGTTGATTGTTTTGGGGTTTCATGCGACTTCAAAACGGGTACTGACGTGAAAATAGTAAAAAAGTAACAAAGCGATACACTATACAATATACAATATTTTTGTTATAAATTTTGATTTAACAGAGTTGTGTAAAATTTGGCTCATGATTTCTAGAATCTTTCCACTGGAGCCTACACAATCTCCAAAGGTTGTTTTTCACGTAGAATCTGTTATTGCTGTTACAATTTTAATAATTTGCACGTCAAGCTGACCTGGCGATCAACAGTTTTCCAAATGTAATCCCTATTTTCTTTCACATTTTGAAAGTCTTTTACATTAGAAAAATAGCAGGTTACTCAAAAACCCGTGGATTTATTTTGGAGATATTGAATTTTTTCACCAGAACAAAACTGTACTGTAACTGGTTTAATATGAAGAAAATTGTAAATTTTTTTGTATTTATTTTTCCAAATCTAACTTTAAACACAAAAAGAAAAATTGCAATTGTCTAGTTAATTTTTTTCTTAAAGGTTAATGCCCCAATTTTTTACATTTTGAAAGTCTTTTACATTAAAAAAAATACCAGATTACTCAAAACACTATCGATTTATTTTGGAGATGTTGATTTTTTCTACAAGAACCCAACAATTTCAATTTATCGTGTAACTTGTTCAATATGAAGAAAATGTATTTATTTTTTAATTCTAACTTTAAACAAAAAGAAAAATTGCAATTGTCTAGTTAATTTTTTTCTTAAATATCAATGCCCAAACCAATTTTTTCCATTTTGAATGTCCTTTCTGTTCTAAAAATTCAATCTCAAAACTCATCAATTCGTTCTGAAGAATTCAGGTTTCAGACTCGATAATTCCAATTTATAGTGTAACCGATTGGTGTTAGGTTTAAAAAATCAACCCAAATAAAAGTTTTATAGTTAATTAAATTTTCAGTTTTTATCTTTTTTTTAACCAGTTACACCATATCATCCACTATATCCATAATGCAAAAGATTTTCAAAATGTATACAAATTAGGGAGGTATTACATTTGACAAAAGTTGATCATCAGGCGGCTTAACGTCTCAACTTATTAATATTTTATACTCGAAAAATTACCTTTAGAACTATACTTATTGTTAGTAGTAGTTAATAAAAGGGCCATGTCCTTTATAAAAATTCATACCGTACAGGGTCTTTAACTTGGTCCGCCTATTCTCGTTTGTTTGTTCTTCCAGACGGGTTTTAGTCTGTATTCTGCCTATGCGTTATCTTTGGTGTACTGTTTTGAATTTCAAAATATCGATTTATTTTGTTGGCACTATTACTCTCTAAATGCAAGGAACTATGATAATAGCACCAACAATTATTTACATCATTGGTTAAAAAGAAAAGTATAATTTATAATCTCGTGAGGTAAGTCTTAAATTTTATAAGCTATATCCTAAGGATCAGTATAAATAAAATAATGCTTATATATAGGGTGTCAATTTGCATGGTATGATTTTATTGACATATATCGAAGAATTTATAATACTGTTGAAGATGCTCTGATGAATGATGAATTAATAATTTCAGCTGAGATTTATTTTTGTTGGATGCGGTGTGAAGAACTTTTAATTTTGTCGCCTTTGATAAACGTGTGCCATATATTCTCGTTTGTTCATCTTCTATTCATTTGACCACCTGCGTTCTGTTTTATTGATATGTTTTGAACATTAAAATGCTTTTTTGTTGTCCGATAAGTGTAACAGGGAGGGTTTGTTTGAACATTTACACCATCAGTTAAATAATGAAGCAGCCATTTGTTTTGTAACCGTGGTACTGCACTCTTTTAGATTAATTTCTAGTTGTAAATTTGATTTTTAATAATATTAGCTTTTTATATTTTTTTATATATTATATTTTTAACTTATGCCATGTGGGAAAGCTAAAGTTATTACAGTTTGGTCGTGTACGACCATCTTGGCCCGTTTATCCTCGCTTGTTTAGTACGATATGCTTGCTTAGGCATTTAGCTTTATTTGTTTTTGATTATCTGTGTTATCTATCTATTCTGTATATTTTATAGCATTAAAAACAAGGTCAGATGAGTGTTTTGATAAGAAACTCTTATCAGTTTTTTTTTCAATTTGTGTTTTTAATTGAATAAATATTATTTTAAGTTGAGCAATTGGTGTAACTTAATTTAATATAATTATCTAAAATTATTCCAACACAAAATTATTAAAGATACGACGATAATTCTAAATTGGACAATCGAAAAAAAATTGAGTTTAACAGTAGAACAGAAGACTTTTGAATTAATTGAATTAATTAGCTGTAAACTTATTTTTAATTGTTTTGCCATGTTATAAAGCGATAGAATATTATTATTTTAAAATATTTAAAAGTTTGGCAGTCTTTGATCATCTTGGTCCGTCTATTATCGCTTTGTTGTCTATCAGGCGTCCTTCGTCATTTGGTGCAATAGTCTATGAATGTGTTTTGTTTAGGTATATTTTCGAATTTCTTGATAGTTGCTTTGGTGGTGCTGTTAGGCTAGTTTCTGAGGGGAAAAGGTTATACTTGATGCCAAGAGCCATCAGCATAGAAATTGATTACATCATCAGTTAAATGAAGAAATAGATTTAAAACAAAAAAACCTAAGAGTATAACCGCATAACAGAAGCCTTTCAGATTAATTTCAGGTTGTACATTTGAGTGATTAATAATATTAGCTGTGAAATTTATTTTTGAGATTTTCCATGCACTAAACATGTATTTTAAAGATTCTAATTGTTTGACCGTCTTCTATTTTTGCTTGGTTAGTTTGTCAGGAATGTTTCGGCATTTCCCCAAAGTCAATTTTTGGTTTGTGTGCACCAATTTTCCGAAATCGAGAAAAATGCCAAGGCATATTCTTTTTGAGAAGAATCACTCATGTTTTGTTAAAGAATCATCCATGTTAAGTATTTCTAAGAATCATTTATTGCTTCTTATGTTTTTAATTATTTAACTATTATTTTTAGTAGGAAGGTTGTTCTTATTTTCAGTACAGTTTGACAATCCTGACGCACTTTGTTGTTTTCAAAATTCCCTGGCCACTTTAACCAGACTGGATCACTCAATGAAACGTTTTTAGAAATTAATGTTTATGTAAAGTATTGGTTGAAATGAAAAACTTAGTGTCACGAGCGGGATTCGAACCCATGACCTTCGGCTAGTTGCGGCGTATTTAGCTGAAGGTCTTGGGTTCGAATCCCGATCGGGACACTAAGTTTTTCATTTAACCAATAACTAACATAAAGAATAATTAACTGAAAGAAATTACTTGGTCAATCGACCACGAAATAGAATTTTAGAAATTTGCTATCTTGGCGGTCTTCTCAGCTAAATTATATTTTTATGAAACCATACCCAAGTTTCCCCTTCATAACTTTTAAATTATTTATACTCAATGTAACTCATTTTGTTGATAACATTCCTTCTATGGCCGTGGTATAGACATGTTTTGACCAGAATGTGTTTTCTATTTAAGATTTCAAAATATATATTATGATAGGTGAAATAGGAACGACCTGTTTTAGAGGTACTATTAGGCTACTTTCCGAGAGTCAAAGTTGATTATAGTCGATGCTTTGAAGAGTGATGCAAGGTTGCGGGATAAGGTTTAAGCTTGTGAAGATTTCTTTAACGTAATTAAAAATTAGCCGGACCGAGATGACATAGTGGGAAATCGAACGGTGCTTATACGCAACCTCGCTAATCGGCCGTTGCGGCAATTTATGAGGAAGCTAATGCAAGTAGTCGCGGACCGCCGTACGAGTTAGGAAACGTTCTCCGATGGTCCGAGCGGCGATAAAGACAATGGCGAAGGTGGCGAACTGGGTCGGACAGGTTCCCAAATATATAATAGCCTTTTGGGCCTAGACTCTCATGGGATGACGACACCGATTTCGCACTAACCGTTCACCGATGGGAAGCGATTCCGGACAACAATACAGCCGTTCATCCATTAATCGGACACCTCAGACGCGAAAACGAATTTCAGGAGTTTTTTCAAAACAACACAACTTATAAAGCCGACAACTTGAATTATTTATCTATATTTTTCCTAAAAATATTGGATAATTTTGAAGATACATTTTTGTTTTTTGTATTTTCAATTTTTCATCTTGTCCCAACAACTTTCCTTACTTCCAAACAGATTCACATGTCAATAACATGCTTGAAAAGTCTTAAAGGTTGTGTCGTTATATAACAAATTGTCCCCGGTCGGTTGCAGTTTTGATACTATTTATTGATACAATTGTAGATTGAATAATTATCGGTCGCTATTTGAAGAAATCTCCTAGGAACAACCTTGATCCAGAACGGTATCCTGTCTATTGTGCACTAACCGTAAAATTAGAGTACAATTTCTAGCCTGTTACTTTTAACAATTTCTTTCGTTGGTAATTTTATTTTGGATTGGAAACAATTTTTTTTATTTTCGTATTTCTCGCCTCTACAATCCCACCTAGATTTTCTAAAATCACAAGCGGTAACTCGTTTTGAAAAGGCTCCAGCCTTTTACAGGAAACGTACAGAGGTTTAGAACCATATGAATTACAAGCAATGACGCAAACCTGGCCGACATATATAAATCCAAACCGAAGATGGAAAAAAATAAATTAGGAGTTACGTTGATATCATCCTTATTTTTCTCACTTGCAATGAACAAATTGAAACTTGTGTAAATATAAGTACAAAGGAGGCAAATTCAACTTTCAACTATTTTAATATCGTTGACATTGGATTAAAACCGGAGGACCTATGAAGTTTGAAGTATACCAGACTTCCGAGAAAAAATTATATAAACCCAAAACTGTATATTTTGTTATTTGTTCGAAAATTCTTATATAAGAGTTTAAAGCGTATCTTTTAAGCAAAAATATTTTTGGTTTATTTTACTCGAAAGGTCTTGTGGGTTTTGTGACTTTTTACATATATATGTAGTGATTAGTGACCGTTATTTGACGGTTACATACATGCATTTGTTAATTGTAAACAATGTTTGTGAATCCCAGGCCCTGGAGATGATATGAATAAAGATCGAAACGTTGGCAGGTTAAAGAAAATATTTTTGTAAAACCTACATCACACCAGAACGCATCTCACGATTTCTGAATAATTATTTTTATATATACATTGTGTCACGGGTTTGAAGGTCAATACTGCCATGGTGAGTTCACTAAATAAAACATAGTTCAGTGTCACCAGAACGAGGTCTCTCTCTTGGCTCTTTCCTGAGATATACACATTTTTGCGATTTAAGTATAAAATCAGATTTTTTTAAACATAACATCGTAATGTCTCAACTTTAGCTTCATTAAAATACAATCTGACTTTTATTTCACTTCAACTACATTAAATTTTCCCGTAACAAAATTTCTATTGAAAAACTCGCGCTTCTGAGTTCATAGTAGCCGCTCAAAAAATAACAAATGTTTTTTTTGAAATACCCAATTGTGACTCGTGCAATGACTTTTCCATAAAAATTTTCTGGGATTTCACCATTTTCTCTTATTTTATAAGTATTTCCTCACACTCATTTTACAGTTTTTAGAAGTTTTCTTAGAGAAATACCTTTTGTAAAGTTGAAAAACGTGTTATCGAACCCTAGGAAAGCAGCAACACAAGAACATGTCATATTTTTAATGAAAAAATTATTAATTGTTAATAAAAATCAGATCAATTTTTAGTTTAGCACGCTTTATAAAAAGAATCTGATTTTTGTTACCAACAGGGAAATGTTTTAATTAAAAATGTAACATATACGATATTCTTGTTTCACTGATCTCCTTCTTAGGTTCTCCAGGTTTATATTGGGGTATATATGCTTGCACAAAAAAGACAGTATCCCATAGTTAAAAAGAAATAGTTTAATTTCGTTTATAAATTCCTTTTCTCACCTCTTAGGGTTCATTGGTAAAAGGTTTCTAGTGATATTTTGATCTAATATCATTAAAAAATATTTAATTTCAAATCGGTGATCCCACGTCCTTACTTCGTTTGTCGTAAAACGCTTTTGTGTAAAACTGAGCAGGCCAGGACAGTGATAAATACCAAACCAGCTGATATGTATTCAACGAATTTTATTATAATAAAATATTGAGATTCTGTTGATTCGATTTATAAAACACTTCCTTCCAATATTTTAAAAATTCTAACACCATCACTGTAGTATTTGACGTTTCAAGTTTGATAATACAGAAAAAGTTGGATTGAAAAAAAAAATATTTTACGGATGTTATAGGGAAGATAATTACAAAACTTTAAATGTAAATTGAGGAACCGAATGAAAGTTACAAAACTCTACATCTCTTAAAACAAAAACTTAAGTTTTATCAATTTCCAATATATATTTGTTTTTTGTACATAATTTATCAAAATGGAGTCAGGTAGACCATTTAACATTGATAGCGTAGGAATCTGGGGTAAACGACAATTTTTTTCTCCCAGTCAAAGGCGTCCAAAGTATCCATTTTTTCCACCGCGACCTATTGTGGAATTGGCTCGACTTTATTTCCAACGTTCCAAAAGTAGTTAGCACTTTCTGGGATTCCTATTCGCTTGTTTCCTTAGGAATTAATTTTGATTTTAAAAAAAGCTTGTACCGTTGTTTTCCTGGTTGAGATTTTAAGAAACTTGTTTGATGTTACAATTATTTTAGTTGATTGTGTTATACATGTAATGACATGCGCTCTAAACATGTACACACCTATATATTTTTTTTTTTTTTCTCGGAAACTTCTTGTTTTCACTTTTACGCTCTCCCTCACAGTTTATATCCAATACTGCCTTAAGACTTATCTCTTCCAAATTTACGTCTTCCCAAATTTAGTTTTGCGAATTGAAAATAATATATTTTGGATCCAATAATAAATGGCACTGTCTGAAGACATTCTTGTCACTTCTTAGGTACTACAAAATAAGTATATTTATGGGGGGGGGGTTGAAATACCACTTCTCCCATCTAAAATAAGTAGCGTTGAGCATGAAGAGTGGAACATTTGTAGAAACCTTTTGTACATCAATTATTATATAAAACTATTACGAAAAAACTCGTCGCAAACGAGTTATACAAAAAATCTGTTAGATTATAGCTTGACTCCACGGTAAGTTAATGCATTTAAATTATAAGCCATGATTAGAAGACATATTGAGTACTCGCTTTGGAATTTAAACAATCGAGAAAAGTTTTATCAATTCTTGGGCGTGTGTCCATAGATGGGGGACGTAATTGGGACGTAACGGCCATTTAGTTCAGCAGGAAAAACCTGTCGACGATAGAAATTATCTCATTTTTTAACCGGGCAGACTGATGTTCGACCTTTAATTAATTATACCTGGCACTCCTGGGAAGAGAGATTTGATTGGTCGTCAGAAATGTAAAACAACCGCATCATTTTCTACTACAAACTTTGTTACTATATGTATCAAAAAAATGCTGTACTAGTTTTACTAGTGTTTGATAAATCCATAAATGATGCAATTATTTTTTAATTAATATTACATATTTTATAGACTGCTAATGATTATAGTTGTTTATATTCGTTTTCTTCTCTATCTTGGGGGGGGGAGGTAGGGGCAGAAGTAAGGAGTCATTCCGTATATCTGCGCAAACACATAAAAATAAAATAAAAAATATTATTTTATAATAACTTTCTTCCATCAGGTTATCCTTTTGTAATTTCATATTCACCATTTTATAAATATATTAACCTTACATTAATACTCTCAACACAACACACAACAATGGCACAATTATGCAGAAAACAAACTCTTTGAACCCTGAAGATGATATCGATAAAGGCCGAAACGTTGGCACGGCAAAGAAAACGTTTTTCTGATACCGCAACTCACGATCTTTTTTATTTTAAAATTACCTTTTAACTTCAAATTAACCCTTTTGTAATATCAAATTAAGTCATTATTTAACCTTTACAACGCTTAGCAAATAACATTCCTGTATATGTGAGAATTAAAACAAAAAAAAAAAACATATAAAACCAAATGATTCGTCTATTAATTAAATATTAAAAATATAAATAATTATTTTATAATTTCAAAATTCCACGTTACTAGAATAAATATTTGACTATATAAATTTTTATTTTGATTGCAATTAATTTCCATGTAGTATTTTATATCAGATCACATTTTTTATATTTTTAAATTCTCATGTATAGAGAAATTTTACTTTACTTGCTTATATTTTGTACCATTTTTTTTATGTTTTTTAATGATTTAAACAAAATGTCAATTTAAAGTTAAAAAACGTTAATATGATGTTAAAAGCGGTTAATAGTTGGAAAAAGCTATATTTATGCTTTTATTATATGTTGGAATTATTAGTTAAAAATCCATTTTTATATTTACAAAAAAATTAATTAATTAAAAGAAGTTTTTATTTTTTTTTTAATTTGTTTTTTGGCTGAGGCTTCCGACAGCTAGGTCATTTCAGCCCCCAACTATGTCTATATTCTATTCACCCTTTCAAATAATACATTCATATAAATAAATGCATTCATACATATAAATACATCCATACAGTACACTCAATACGTTTGGTCGGTGGAATACTCGATATCGTCCACCGACCTATACTCCTATAGGTCTACTATAGTTAGGTACTTTAGGTGTAGTAATGTAGATTGGGGTCGGTGGAGTACTTTTATAAATATTCCGCCATCGACCCCGAACACACACTCATACGCTCGAGGGGCGATGATGACGTTATATTCCACCTTCACCCCTAGCCATTCACGCTAATAAATACATTCACTCTGTCAAAACATGTAGACACACAACACATAGAACATATGATATACAATAAAAAAAAATTCCTGTAGAAAGCGGAAGAGGGCACCCAGAAACCCGCTGCAGTTCGCGAGTACCATTTCCAGATTGGATGGCATGCCTACACGGACCTGCAGGGAGCCAAGGCGTGACATGTTTCCAGTGCGTGGGACACATCGATCAACCTTTCTCTGCATAAGGGCCACCTGAGCGGGCTTCGGTTTATTTCATTGTTAAGTCCAATTGTAATTAATATAATTGTATTTTCTATCAGGTTCCAGCTTACGGGTTTTAAAATTGCTCAAATATACAGAAATTTTATTTCACATGCTTCGACCTCCTACCATCTCCTTGTCCAAAATTTTGGGGTTTGTGAACAAGTCCGAGAGATTTATGCAGGAAGCATGAACCGGACGTTTTAGGGATGGGGTACGAGTCTACCCAGGCATTTAACCCTTTGGGTGTTGGTCGCCCACCCTCCTACCATCTCCTAAGTTTATAATAGTTCAAAAAATTGTTAATTTAAAATTAAAAAAAGGTTAATTTAATGTTACAAAGGGTTAATTTATAAAAAAGTTTTTCTTTCTGCCTTTAAATCAGTGGTAAAGATGGTGAAAATATTATTTAAATTGTATCGAAGACATGGAATTTGGATTAATACGCACATAAAAAATTTATGTTATGTGATTAGTTTTTACCTAAATATAATACCAAATAATAGAATTCAGAGAGAACTTTGTCAACATAGTAAGAAAAACAAATGATCCATATTTTTTAAATGAGGGGTGAAATGGGCGTACATTTCTTAAAAAAAATTAACATTCCACACCTACAATTTCAACATGAACATAATTTGCGTCCACTTTTTATAATAACACGACATCAAAGGTTACAACGACACCCATTTAAAGATTGCAAGAATCGGAATTCCCTCGCCGGCTTGTGTTGTAAATGTTAATATTCCACATATTCTTAGCCGAATTATTCTATTTTGGTAACAATGCACAGTTGCAACATTCAACTGTTATCTAAACCACACAAAATGAACCTCTTTTTAGGGAATAAATAAAAAACATGAGATTTAAAGGTATTGAGATAAACGTTAATCTTATTTAAAGCATTGAAAGAAATACGAAGTTGATTCACCGATGAAAAGCTATCCAGATCTAGAAAAAATATTATCGCAAAATATAAAAGAGTAAGATATGAATTTGAAGGAGACCTTAATTAAAATGAGTTCAATAAACTACCAGATGACCCGTAAATCCGAAATTTCGACATTGTTTTAAATTTTATTCTCTTATACAACGCCTATACAAATCAAAAACGGCCTACGTCTTTCCCACTAGTCCGTGATTTAACGACGCAAATACCTTAGGCGGTTCTTCACATTTTTACTCGCACAATGCCGATAAAATAGCCCGACAAATTTATAATGTCATAATTCGTATAGTCACTATAACGGTTCTGTCAAAATCATGGAACTAGGACGAAAAAATGAAATAAATTGAGATAGTATTAACTTGCTGGTGTACTTTGATTGCATCTTCACGCTCAGTTAAAAATAGTGTAAATGAAGACGTATAAGAAAAATTTCTGGAAAAAATATTTAAAAAATTGAATTATATCGTTGATTGTGTGATTGAAAACAAAGAATTTTCCTACAGCTCTGAAGTAATTGAAAAAGATATTACATTTTTAACTGTTATTTTTTTTATAGGAGTTTATAATTGCAGAGTTAATTTTGATATATTCTTCATGGAAATATGTGCGCAGGTCACAACCGATGAAAAGGATCGGTGTTATTCGAAAGAATTGCTGCAACATCTGCAATTGTGAAGATGGTTGTTTGCGTATGAGGCGAAATGTTAGCTGTGTATGATTGGGATAGGTGGATAGGATAAAACAATAAGGATGAAGAAATATGAATAAAAAGAAGAAAATTAAAAATATTCTAATATGTCAAATTGGGTGCGTTTGTTGCTGCAGTTGGTTATATTTTGAAAGAAGTAACATTTTAAGCGTTTTATTGTTTAATATATGAATAAAAGACTGGCTAGAAGTAGGTCAAATTTTATTCCATATTTCATGATGTTCTACTACTAGATTACAATATTAATAATAATAAAAATATAAATATTCAAGAAATGGAAAGCATTGGGGCATGGTGAAGAGTGGTTAGGCCGTCCGACCAATATTTATCAGTTAGCAATCCTAGGTTCGAATCCTGGAAGTGAATGTGTATTTTTCAGTGCATATAGTATGCCATATGTATTAAAAATCCCAATGTATAGTTTGAAGTTAAACCCTCCAGTATGACGGGAATTATTTTACTCAATTGAAGAAAGATTTCTACTTTCGTAAATTTCAACTAAACAAATTCTGGATTTCCAACGTCTGGCAGGTAATTATTGCGTGTTTTCAAGTGGTTTTTCAACTATCCAACACTTTCGGAAAGCGTTGAAATCACCGAACTAGCCGACCCCGTTTATTGTTTCCGAGCGCGTTAAAATCACTTACAACGCGTTAAAGTCTCTCGCGTCGGCTTGTTCGATTGCAATTATTTTCACCGTCTCGAGAACTAAAAATTGCAGTTTTAGTATCATACACTGAAAAATAGAACCGTGGAAAAATTTATTTTAGTTTCTACGCGGCTGAATAAGTTGTGATGAATATTATGATCGGCCTAGTTGTCTTAAATGTACTCTGATAGCACTCTACTTCGAAATGAACAAAGGATAAGAACAAATTTCTATTTAATATTTGAACCTTCTATTTTTTAGTAGGCTTCTTTATTTGTTTATTAAAATAAATGATGAATAATAAATATATGAGAATTTTATATGACCTCTCTAAAACACACACACACACACACACACACACACACACACATACACACACACACACTCGTATACAATCCAAGTAGTTGGATGTAAGGTTGGTCGAATAAGATCAAATTCTGCGACTACAAACAAAACAGTATAGGAACAAAAATTCCTGTTAAATATTCTTCTCTTTTGAGAGCAGGTTTGTTTATTTGCTTATTAAAATAAATGATAAATAATAAATAAACGAGAATTTTATATCCCCTATCTAACACACACACACACACACACACACACACATACAGACTTCAAGTGATGTAAGATTGGTCGAATAAGATCAAATTCTTCGACTACAAACAAAATAGTATTCTTTCATTTTTTCTCTCTTTTTATTTTTTATTACGAAGTGTACGAAGCAGCTGTTAAACCTTTAAACTTATTGCAAAACATTTGAATACTTTGTAGTTATATTATTTTGTTTGTAAAACTATTAATTAAAGACTTAAACGTTTGACTAATTAAGTAATGTGAATTAAGTCTTAAATTTTTTTCTTCGACTTATGCTTTTTTTCTCTCTCGGCGAATTTGGTGGGAACATACTTTTGCATACTTAATGACACGACAGGTAAGTGGATAAATTCATCTCAACAGGTGTTTGTGAAGTTGTTTGATCAACTTCAATATAATTCCTTGTATAAAGTGTGCCAATTCTAATTCAGGGAAGGTAAATGTAGTTCTTTATGTTAAACGAAATAATTATGTAATATAAACTGCCACATTGGAAAGATCATTTCTTAATTCATTTTTAATTTGCATTAACTGGTTTTATGGCGTTATTTGGGCGATTGTCCAATTTCTTATTATTGTATTTGTCGTGTGCATTTATATCAAGTGAAGTTCTACTCTTAGTTATATGAATTGCGTCAGGTTTTATTTGAAAAATATGAAAAATATCATATAATAAATTTTGAGAATTAATAAAAGGAATGCAGTTTAAAACAAAATTCGTGCGAAAGGAGAGAAAAAAAAGTAAAACAGGCGGATCGGCGAAGATCTTAACTGTTTGTCGGCCCATTAACTTCCAACTTTATAATAAAAGGAATGAACCGAAACAATCTTACCGAAAAAGTTATCCTTCGTTAGTATCATCCAAGTTTTATTTTCTCCTAAAATGTAACTACGCGAGAACGGCTGTGTACTTTTCAGCGAGTCGTTGAACAACGATTAATCATGGTCCGCTCATTTTCGCCAGATTTTTCTATTGGCCCAACGTGTTTTGTCATTTCGCCAATTTTTCTGGACACATCACCACAGGGGAATTGAGACATTTGAAAATATTCGTATTAAATTTACTATATATTACAGTAGACTGCAATTAAACCTGAAATCACATACATACATTCATTCCTATACATATACTTTTATTGTTTAAGAATTTTTGAATAAACTTTATCTGGAAAGTTGAAAATGTTAATAAAAACGTTGTTGGTTGCAAAACTTGTTAACGTAAACAGTTTTTTTACGATCGTTATAACGACCATCTCCAACGACAGTAGCAAAGGCCACTGACTGTCAAGGGTAATAAGTATTGGAAACAATTGCAGTTCTATCTTGCAATCACTGTCACGATCAAACACAGAGGTCAGAGACTGTTTGGATGATTTTTTTTTCATAATTGGATAATTGACTGCTAATTAGAGCAGAGGAAGGAACTAAATAAAGATTTAGTGGTGTAGTTTCTTATATTGAAAATTTTACCACCTTGGAGATTCTTGAAAATAAATGCAACATACGAACAGCAGTGAAGTTGTTTCAGTGCTAATTCTGCTGTCTACTTTTCAGACAGAATTGTAAAAAAATATAATACGCTGCTCAATTTAAACGAATTTTGAAATTTTCTAATTTACAATGTTTTATTGTATCTGGTCATTGTCAAGAATGATTCATAGTTATTTTTTGAGTTAGTTCATTTTAAGTTTTCCCCAAATAACATTGATCTACTTGAATCATTACAACTATTTCAAGTTGACACCAATGGAAAAATGTTTCATCAGACTTAGCGCAATTCTAAAATCAATATTGGTTTTAATATTATCGAATGAAATTTTCTTCAGGGTGAACTGCGCGTTTGGACAGCATGGCTTAATTGAAAACCAGCCAGTCTAAACCACAACAAATGTTTGTGTGACTTTGTATTATTGAGTTTAAGTGCCAGCTACATTTGCCATGCTTATTATTAAATTATAATAATAATAGAAATAGATAGACAGATAAATATATATATATATATATATATATAGATAGATAGATAGATAGATAGATAGACAGAGGAAGAAAATGAAGAAGAAGGAAAGAGAAAAAATTGAATTGGTGACTTTATTGTTTTGTCAAGTACCCTACCAAGATAGGGTAGAGCAGAGAGATCCAGGTTTTTTAATGAACCTAAAGTAGCTAAAATTGATTGTAAACTTACATCCTTTCTTAACATTTAGTTTTCGTTGTTGCTCTGTTTATTGTGAAATTTGAATTCAGTTTCGAAACGGGAAGGGCCAATATTGAAATTTCTCAACCAATTGTCGGATGAATAGTTTCTATCCCGGCATCCGCTCATGGCGTTATTACACACGCGAGTAGAATTGCTTTTTGCCAATTGGGAAAAGTCGATTTGAAGTTATCGCCAATCGAATTGAGAAACTTGGATTTCAATTCGACCCAGCGATGTCAAAAGCTGAGTTTCTGATTTGATCCTTGTTAAGGGCAATGCTCGAAAAATTTAACAGCCAAAGACTGTTATCGACGAGTCATGACCCGCTTTGGATTATATCATAGAATAACCCGAGCTGCTTCTTATCGATTGACGTTATCTCCTGTTTAACATATTTTCCGTTATAGTTCCGCCTTTCGTCTAAACCTGGGCAACGTTCTAAAAGTTCTCATCGAACTAGACAAATCTTTGATTATCTGGATTTATGAATTAAACATTATATAATGTCAAACTTTTGCTTTATTGTCCGGGATATATGTGGTGTAAATGACCAGCCTGAATTTCTCTTAAACCTTGTAAATGACTATCAAAAAACAAAAATACATGTTTAATATTTTTTAGTCTAGTTTCAAATGTTTACTTTTTTGGAGAAAAATCAGGCCCAGTTCTACTTCAAAATTTAAACTATGATCCTCTATATCCTGACAGATCGCTTTAAAGGATTTTTACGCTGAATACAATAGTGCAACCAAATTTTAAATTAGTCAAAAAATGACAGAGATATCGCAGTAAATTTGAAAAAACGCGTTTCGTTTATTTCATTGTTAATTCCAATAATTTTCTTCTTCACTAAAATAAAGAGCAATTTTTTACGAGGGTCGCAACAGTAGAGGTCATGTAAACCCTCAGGATGCCGGTGTTTTTTGAAAAAAAAAAAACAAAAAAAAAAACCTATTTGTAAGAATGTTGGATTGAAATTCAGGGCCGCTGGATCGAACCCGGGACACCTTACAGTGATGAGCGCCGTGTCAAAGCTTACGGCCACCGACGCCCTCCAATAAAGAAAAATTGTCATTACTGTTTACATTATGTCATTTTTGGTCAAATTCATTTTATGAGACTACATCTCAATACCTGGAAATAAATAAATTTTGCAAAACTATTTATTCGTCGCACTCAGTATTCCATTCAAAATGAACCGAAGAGTACATTTTTCCGATCAACAGACAATTGGTATGTACGACTGCGTCATTGAAAGTGGTGATATTGGGCGTCGTGAAGTCGAATTCTACACCCAGAAATTTTCTTACCGCCGCTGAGTAAACGACAAAACGGTTATTCGTGTTGCTCTCAATATGAGGAGATACGGATCAGTTGCTGTTCTGTAGTCAAGAAACCAGCAGCGTAATTTGTACGAGGGGATACTGTGTGCTCGCAAATAATCCGAATTCCTTTCTTCGAAATGTTGGAAGGATTTTAGGTTTTTCATAAAATAAAATTTGAGCAGTACTCCTGATTACCAATTTTAAACCGTATCGGTCTCATCTTCTCCAGTGACTTCAAGAATGATTATGACAGGCGTCTAACGTTCTTTGCAGAAATGTTGATTTGGAAAGCTGAAGAAAACATTCTTTCGTACATCTTATGGATTGTTCCGTATTGATGTTCACCTCGAACGGTACACTAAACAGTTGTAATTTTTGAACTTGGGCCGAAGAAAATCCGAGAATTTCGTACTCTTGTCATCATCAGGGGGTTCACAGTTCAACGTTTGGTCTCGGCTTCTCGCAAAATGGATTAATTGAAACTTATTATTTGCACAGTTCATGAATTTTTTAATGGAGCAATTGGTGAGGATCACCAACACTCTTAGATGATGTTCGTCTAAAGAACGACACAAGAATGATTCACCAGCTTTATGGATAATCTGGACACAATTGTTTAAAGGTGAGTAATTATTTCAATCGTCACTTCTGGGATAGGAGGATAGGACGTCATGGCCAGATCTGTTGGCCTCCTCGGTCATCCGATTTAACTACGCTTGATCATTTTTGTGGGGCAAATTAAAAAAAAAAACAAAAAAAAAAAAAAAAAAAAAAACAGTTTCTTCTCCAATAACTCAGCAACCTCAGTTGAAGAACTGCGGCAAAAGATAGAAACTTCTTGACAATACTTCACCCCTGTCTATATTGCTCTGAGCACCGGTGAAGAGTTGTTAAAAAAGAGCAAATCTTTCCATCTTAAAGCACAGGTGACCGTTTGATCATGAAATATTATTATTAAATACCAAAAAAATGACTTTTTTCTAACATTTGACCATAACTTTGTCATTCTTTTGCAATTTAAAGTCCGGTTGTACCAATGCTTTCAGCGTAAAATATCCTTTAAAATGTCACGCCGAGATGTACAGGGTATTTTAAACTTTGAAGTTAAACTGGGCCTGAGTTACCTCTTCTCAAAAAAAGGTAAAAATTTAAAACGAGGCTAAAAAATATTAAACATGCATTTTTTTTTGGATACCGTCTTTGGTCCAAAAGAAATTCAGTCCCTTCTTTATATAAGTAAAAACCCCAGACGTGCAGAGTGTCAAGTGCCGAAAGTGTGTCAAAATAAAAAATTCGCAATTTCCGACCGTTGGCATCCAGTGAGGTCACAGCGCGGTTTTCTATATCAGGGACGTTTATAAATAATGTTAAATTGGAAATGAACGGACGTCGGATCGTGCATCACACACTGGCCCAGTTCTTGCCATTTACTTTTCTTATGTAACTGGGACTTGAGAGCCGCTCGATCGAGCTGACTTTCATTCTCGTGAACTTGCTACCCTCGCTGTTACACGTCCGGTTTGGTTCTGCACGACAACTTTGTTCTTGGGCGACGAAACTCGACGCCAATTACTTTATTCAAATTTCTTATTATAATAATTAAATTAAAACTCTCGAAGTTGATCCTAGCTCTGAAGAAGATGAAAAACGATAGGTAACATTTCAATAAGTGTACAAGTGAAGTTATTTTTTCTTTCAAAATTGAAAATTAATTTCTTTAAATTTAACTTCCTTTAAAGTCTGTCACTCTACTCTCTCACTCTCTCTCTCTCTCTCTCTCTCTCTCTCTCTCTCTCTCTCTCTCTCTCTCTC
>CM077105.1:16531868-16564102 GCA_039619505.1 Cimex hemipterus | reverse complement strand
TCTCTCTCTCTCTCTCTCTCTCTCTCTCTCTGTAGTTGTTTCTCTTTCATTGTAGTTATTGACTTAAATTACTGTTTTCCTTGGTCCACTTGATCAATTAATATCTCGAAATTAATTGAAGTTTTTAGTTGAGATAAAAAAGTCAGTGTCACGACCGGGATTTGAACCCATGACCTTCGGGTTGATAGACGCTACTCTACAACTTGAAATCACGATAGCTCAAGTGGTAGAGTAGCGGCGTGTCAAGCCGAAGGTCGTGGGTTCGAATCCCGCTCGTGACGCTCTCATTTTTATCTCAACTAAAAACCTTAATTAATTGAATATTATTGACTTAGTTACTGACTCCAATTATGAATTCAGAAAAAAACTTGATAAGCGCATTAATATGTGTGTGTCATACTAAATTTCAAGTATGATGTTAAAATTTGTGACAAATATAAACCGTTAGGCATCCTTAAATTGAAAGATGTACAAGTTTTACTAATCGTTCCTTTTTTTACAAAATAATTAAACATAAAACCCCACAATATTTACACGAAAATTATAAACATTTTTATATTGTACATAATATTAATACTCGAATTTAAATCAGTTGTTAATTTTAGAACATGCGCGCGCACACACAGACACACACAAAGTTAATAACTCTTTTTTACTAAAAAGCATTACGTTCAAGAACAATGAAAATTGAAAATATCAGCAAAAATAAATTAAAAGAAATACTAATTTCATAATGTATATAATCATCTCCTGTGTTTACCAATTTGAATATATGTTGTATATCATGTTTACATGTTACATTATGTTAAAAAAAATTCTCTACCAAACACTCCTTGAGAACTACGTTCACCAAATCACTTGCTAAATGTTTAATATATAATTATACATTTTTAACTTTTAAAAAAATTCTTTTTTGTACCTGCTTCAGGATTTTATGTTTATTCACAATTTTTCGTTCCTTTTTATTGCAGGTATTATCATTTGAGATCTTGCGTTGTTGATAACACAATTAAATTAGGCCAGATATATCTTGCAAGCACAACATGTTAAATTTATTAAAAATGGTTAACTCTAAAAATATTTATGTTTCGTAATTATTTTTTTCCTATAATTGGTATTTTTATATTTTTGTAAAACCGAACTCCTTGATTGACAATATGACCTAAGTTTGTGAATATTATAAAAGTAGCGTTTCAATTTAATAAATTTTCCTCTCTCTCTCTCTCTCTCTCTCTCTCTCTCTCTCTCTCTCTCTCCCTCGGTATGTTTTTTAAACTTTTTGAGTTTTTTGGAAACTACTCAATCTTCCAAATAAAATTTTAAATGACTACCAGAAAAACTGAAACTACAATTTTTAACTTTCTGTGTTTAGAAATGTGTAGAGATTAGTTACCGTTAATAGATAATTATTCAGATATCGCGAGATGCGGTCTGGTGGTATGTAGGTATCAGAAAAACATTTTCTTTATTGTGCCAATGTTTCGGTCTTTTATTGAGATCATCTTCAGGGCTCAAAATGCACTCTCAACACGACACGCTGAATGGCACAATTACACAGAAGACAAACACTTTGAGCCCTGAAGATGATCTCAATAAAAGATTGAAACGTCGGCACGATAAAGAAAATGATTTTCTGATACCTGTATCACACTGACCGCATCTCACGATATCTGAATAATTATCTATTAACGGTATCTAATCTCTATGTTTCTTTTCTATGTTTAATTGTAACATAAACAGATTGAGGCACAAAATATTGTACAGGTTGACACCAATAACCAACCAAATAAAAACCTTTTGCAAGGTACAACTTTAAATAATTTCTCCTTGAATAACCTATCTTTTAGCAAAATTTATTCTCAGAACAAGAATGATAAAATAAACACGAAAAACACCCTTTGAATGTAATAACAAATAAAGACCAATGGTTGCTTCTCTCTACCTTTCTCCATCCCTCACTTCTCTCTCTCAATCTCTCTCTCGTTTATTTCCTCCTCTTTCCCTTTTCTCTCACTTTCTCATCTCTCTTTCCCTCTTTCTTCTTCCTTTCCGTTTTCTCTCGTTCCTTTCTCATTAATTGTAAAAGAGCACTTACGCGACCTAAATTCGACTCTCTCTCCTTCTCTCTTTCCCTCTTCAATCTCTTCTCGATATGACAGACTGCACTTTCAATAAATGCATACTAGTTTTTTTTTTAACTTGTTAACATAATCTGAACAGTAGAATAGAAATTAGATAATATTTTCTTTGGTGATCGCTCAGCTTTCCCAGTTTAAATATTTTTCTTTCCAAAAGGATATATCGCCTTCATCAGAACGTCGAAAAAATCGTTATACTGTACGAACAGGTTCTTGTGTGGATAACAACGGATCCCCTGTAGAACCTACCCGTAGTATTGCTTATAATGCCATGGCAGGAAAATAGCAATACCTAAAACACCAATTGTTTCAAGATTAAATTGGCCAGATGTTTACGGTGGAATTCTTTTGATCATTTAAAAATTGGCAGAGTGTGATTGATAGTAACAATTGTCTAGCATCAGATGCGAATTCGAATGGCGTTGTTTGCAATGCTCCTTTTGTTCTAGTAGGCAATCTACGGCCTCCTAGAATACGTAATGTAGGATAATCCCGGGCTTTCTTCATTTGCTGCATATTCAGCCTATTTCGAGTTACAACACAATATGAGAGCAGACGTGTTTCTCTGTTGCTATTTCAGGAATCAGAGTATGAGAACCAGTCTATTTCTTTTTTTTCTTCTTTTTTTTATTATATAACGTCGCTTAACTGCTCTTTGCCCTTTATCAGGAGCGAATTATAAAACACTTGATTATGAGAACAGCGAGTATTGTTTTTTAAAGGTTGTAAATAAAAACACACGTTGATAACAAAATATCGCATGTCTTTTGTTAATCTGTGCTGGTAGAAATCTTTAAGAAACAACAGGTTGGAGAAAAATTTTTGAAAGTGACAAAAGTAACATTTCTTGTTTTGAAATCTGCTGGTAGTGGGAACGTAAGATTTAAAACAAAACTGTAAATGCAGGCACGTAACTTCTCGAGTCTTTGGTAAAAACAATAAAACTAGGAAAATACGCCCTCACCGACAAAATCCTAGATAACCCATCAGAAGAATATTTAATTGTAAAAAGCAAAGAAATCTTTAAGGAAAACCGTAAGGATAAATCGGACCCAATATACGAAAGCAGCAAATGAGTTTTGGGGGCCAATAAAGGGCCAAAAAATAAAACAAAGGCTTTTTTTTACTAAGAGATAGACGGTGAAGGATTTGACACGTAATCAAATCAAACCCAATTCTCTTTTTTAATAGAGCAAGTTAGAAGTCATTAGAAAACTAAGGATTAATATTGAGAGATTCATAAAAATTGCAAACGTAGATGAAGCCAGAAACTTTGTTTTGCCAATTCACCTGTTTGCCTTATTTAAGGTAGACCACATACCAATAATCCACGGTCATTTACCTATTTCTTTCCATTGCCAGAAGCTTGTTGATCTTACAGCCATCCTGAGACCTTGCTCAGAATAAAAAGGAAAGGCCAAGGGTTGGAAAGAAAAGTGTTTTGTTTTGGTTGAGCTATTCCAATAAAGCCCCCTCGCTAATTCCTCCTTGATAAAAAAAAACTTTATGTAACGAGATATATTTTGGAGTAGAATTGTAAATAATTACGGACCGATTAGTCTTCTAATCACTTTAAGTAAAATGGCGGAAAAATAATGTTATATGTTATTAATTCTCACTTTGTGGGTACAAATATTTTAATAAGTGGACTGTTCGTTTTTCGAAAAGTCCTCCCAAGACAGTGCAGTTGGCGCGACTAGCCGACTAAAGAAAGAAAACTGTCTGATCACAGATCCTTATTACCAAACAACACACGCCTTTCTGTTCTATGTTGTTCGACTGGTCGGACTGGACAAACAGAACATTTCTAGATTGAAAATGTACTGTTTGTAAAAAAAAAGCGTCTATCTGCGAATGTACCTCAAGGCTCACTCCTTGGTGTGGTATTATTTATAATATTTATAAATGGCGTGCCCATAAAAGAAGACGTTGTTGCCACTGTTCGCTGACAGTAGCTGCAACGATTTAGGCGTTGACATAGCGCTCATCACAGTAAGGTAAAGGTCCCGGGTGTCCTTAGTGTCGGAATTTTTAGTCAATTTTTCCCCAACAGAAAAGAAATTTATTTTAAAATTAAAGTTATGTTATATATGGGTGTGTGAGAGGTGAAGTTTTAACCTGGTAGTCCGAGCAAATATGTAAATATTGTATGTGGACTGAAAATAAAATAAATTATGATTATATGGTTATTGGGTTAGATTAGAAAAGGAATAACCATTTGCATTTTGTCTATAAGTATATCTCAAAAGTTAAATAGGAAGATAAATGCTTAAAAAAATAAGTTGCTTGTAATGTTGCAAGACCGTACAATACAAAATGTCTTTTGTTGAATCATTTGAAAGCGTGTAACAATACAAAAACCAACTGTTTTTCTAATTATAATATCAAAAAAATTAATTAATTATTGTTAGTTTCTTTCCTTTAGTTACATATTTTTTTTAAAGTGATTTTGTAAGTACGGAAATCCGGTGAGGCCTATTTTTCACATCACCTTAAATCATCCACCTATCCCAGTTGGTTGTCAAACGGGTTCGCTCTCGGGCGGCATCTTCGGTGAAACACTAGCATGTAAAATGATGATTAGCCCAGGAATAACAATTAATCAATTTTAGCAACTTTAACATTCTCGTATTCAAAATTTTGTTTAACATCATTAACATAATTTATAATTGTAAATAAACACTGGGTTGATAATGGTTTTACCACACATCATTTAAAGCAATTACACAACCCAACGTTTGTTTCAATTAAATATTCAAACATCGTTTAAATTGAAACATGTGTATGCGTATACTCGCGGCATAATGAAAACAAACATTGAAAATTGTTTTTTGTATGTACATCTATAAATTCCTACTCTGACAACATGGTTACCTATAATTGTCCCGTAATTGATGTAATTGAGACGAATTAATAATCTTATAATGAACGAATAGATTATTTATCTAGTATATTTCCTTCATTGCCAGCACATCTCGTGAATTCGAGGATATTCCAAAATATTTATAAATGGTCGACACATTCACTTGATTGTACCAACTACGTAATTTCCTCTTTTGCAAACCTGTCTTCATTGCTGAAAGATTAATTCAATTCGCCGTTTAAGTTATAATTCAACGATCTTAATAGCTGTGCAGGTGTATTTATTCTATCAAGACTGCTTTTCTTGGTGTTGGTAATTAAATAAGAAGAAGCAGACACTTGTCTAGACATGTTGCCATTGGAGGTCACAATGTCTTAAGGCAATGAGGTTCTTTATCGTGAGCACCTGGCACAAAGTTACACACGTTTAGTTTCTCAAGTTAGGAACGACTCACCTCCGCTCACGGTAGATAGAGTGAAAACCGTGAGGTTCGACGTAGAAGCCACCAAATTCACAGACTGATCAAAAAGGCATACCGAATTCTCCCCTTGCACGTCCGAGAGGTGGGTTAACATTGTGCATGTGTATGCCGCACGTAAAAGGATACCCGAAAGGGTTGAAATGCATTAGCCGAGCTCCCAACGAGCTCCCTAGAATGAGAAGATCCAGATATCTCCCTGGATGTAGGGGCTCCGCCATCATCAAACCCTCCGGATGTGCCCCGGCCAAGGTTTCGTTTTAAGTGGAATCTCTAACCACACCAAACAACCTGCCCGGTAAAGAAAGCCCATAACCACCTAACAACAGGCTCTTCTCTAAATGCTCGCTTAACTACAAAACCACTACGAATCCATTCCCACGCAGCTGAGATTTGACTTGAAATGATTTTTCGCTGCCCCGTAGTTCAGATGTTTATGCTACCTCGGCTTTGCAGATTAAGGACTAAACCCCCATGCTCTGATGCAGCAATGGCCATTGGTCCCTGCTAGCCAGCAAGACAATTCCCTTAGCGCATTTCCAGGCATTGGATAGGCGTAGACTTCCATGCTATACACCTCCTTCGTCCTATCTACTAAATGCATCAAAGGAGATCATGCGCACCAGGAAACACGAATACAGCTTGTGCTTTAGAGAGAGGGTCAAGTCCTCAAGGCTATTCCATTATTTTGCACCTGGAAACCTTCCTTGCAACTAAGGAATCCACTGCAGTCCCGGGAATTTGAGTGAGGGAAAAGGACATCCAGAGGCCCAAACTCAACTTAGCAGGACACCCAAGCTTCAAAGTTGATCTACTGCTCATCTACCGTTGTCCCTAATAATTAATGCTCCTTTGAGGCATACTTATGTCCAGACAGCTGTAGATTTATAAAAAATTGATTTTGACTCACTGTTCAATTCCATACTAAGCGTGCTTTTAGATGTTCTTAGTTTTGGTTTTGGCCCAAAGGGTTTTAATACTGAGGACTTTTTACAAGTTTGTCAGATTTCTTACTATAAAAACCCCTCTTAATTTTTCAGATATTGCAGTTAACAATCACTACCAAATTCCGTGACTTGCAGTTCATTAACTGTAAGACCCGCCTGACTATTATTTGCGTCTATTTTAATATTTTCCGCGGACAGAATACAATTGGATCACTACTCGTTTGGAATATTCATGAGATAAGTCTCAGGGCTTTTTCTAGGGAGAAATTAGACCGTTTTACTCATTCTTCCCACTGAGTACACCTTAATAATTAAGCCAGTTAAAAAATAGATTATTAACTTTTTCTAGTTCTTCTTTTTCCAAATTCCCCAATTTTTCCCAACAAACAAACAAAGATGATGAAAAAAAATTTTTCATGGGGTACTATAAGATCAATAGTACTGGCATGGGTATAGTATAAAATATGACTAATGTATTTAGGGACTTCCAATCCAATCAAATCTGTAGAAAAGATCTTGTACCATCAACCATCCCTTCCGGCATGAATCCTATATCAGTACTGACTTTTAAGCTTAACAAGAAACCTCTCAGTATCATATTTCAAAGTCAGAAAAGATTCAATTAAAGGAAATTTACCAAACACGAGAATTTACTTAGTATGGAAGTCTTATCAACCGATTTTTCTACCTCGTTGACGGGAATTGAACTCGTAATTTATCCTCCCATAAGACGCAGATATATAGTTCTGTATATTAACCAATCGCCGTGCATATCCCCCCCGGTAGAGCCTGCTCTCTTTTACGTAATGTGCAAGCTACGAAAATGCGGATTGCAGTCCCGACTTGAACGAGCTCGCTGAGGAATTTACAGGGAGCTGGTTATGTCATCTTTTAATAGTCCCTCGAGTTGGCATTGTTTGCAACATTAACAACCTCGCCTGCTACAGGGCGTCTCTGGCCGGCCCGTTTCGACATGGAAATTTCAAAGACGGACCAGGGTCGACACACGTGAGCGAATTCACATTTCGATTAACTTTTACCTCTGAGTCGTTCATGAAAGCTTTCATGTGCCTCATAATTTTAAAAATATTAAAATATTTGGTTCAGAACTGCTTGTTTATACGGTTAAGCCTTTTTCCGATCATGATACCAAATACTAAAAAGGTATCAATGAAAGTGTTGATTCCCACACAACATCGTAATTCTATTTAACATAAATTTTTGTAATAAAAGTTTATAGATAAAATCTATTCATTTGGATTAGGTTATTATCAAATACACAAACAGGCAATTTCACCGTATTGATCGTTTTCATTTTCTAGATAAAAAAAATTCTGCTTTTCATTTGTCATATTGTTTTTACCATAAATATTTGTTTATGCTTTTATTTATATTTAGAATATAAATTAAAGGTAAACATTCCATTGTAGTTTTCTGTGTTCTTTTTCAATGGTTACTTTTACGGAATTTAAAATGCTTATTCAGTCCCATTTGAATTCTGAAGCAATAAACAGTTTAGCTTTCATCTTTGCTTTCTTACTTTTAATTTTTAAACTTAAAAATGTTGCTTAGTGATCAGAATGTTGGCACTTTTTGATGAAGGATCCCATCGGAGTTACCTTCGAAATATACGAGAAACTGAGTCCTACCATAATAGAAGGTCTGGTTCTAGACGGCCGAGAGCAACAGAACCACAGGATGACCATTTTTTGACTGAATTTTGTGAAACCGGCACGTTGCTGTTGATCAAGCGATTCATGAATCCAGGAAGCTCGAGGTCCGAATTTCAAAACGCCCTGCTTGAAAAAGATTAAGTGAATATGGACTGATGGCATTTCTCCACAAAAGAGGACCATTTGCTCGAGAACACAGCCATTGGTACTTTTTACAGATGAGTGTAGATTTGCCCTACGGTATCCAGATGGCCGTGAAAGAGTGCGAAGGAAGAGACATGTGTACGAAGATTGTAATTTTTCCCAGAGCCGACTTTTTCAACGTAGATCAGTGATGGTGTGGGAAGTTTTCATTGGAGAGCCGCATATGGTCGCTGTTCGTAGAGGGTCTTTGACGACCCCTCGCTGTGTGGATGAAATTTTGGAACATCATGCGTGGCCTATCCTCAATGAAATCAGCGACAATCTTATTCTAAAGCACGATAATGCCCGTCCACATGTTGCTAGCATTGTACAAACTTACTTTCAACAGGACAACCTCAAAAACAAATAATAGCATACTTCCTGAAACACCCTACGATCTTGAAAAGACTCTCGTAAAGAATGGGCTAACCTCCACCAAAGAGACATTTCCAGACTGGTGAAAGTATGCCGAGGTGTCTTCGAGATTTAATTAAACCAAGAGGAAGGAATACGCGAAATAAAAATTTAAAACAAAATAATAACAAATTTTATCTCTTCATTTTACTTAACAATTTACATTTTTTACCATTTTCGAAAAAGATTTGATTAATATACAAAAATATAAACAAATACAAGTGAGTGGAATTTTTTGCTTTTCAGTGTAATTTGCACCATTTAATTTAAATTTGTTTAAAAGAAAATCTAAAAGAGGGAGGACGTGGGGTTACAGATTTCAATGAACTTGTTTTTGGTTAAATTAAAGCAAATAAGGTATTTCCTGTCCTATCCGTTGAGAGTCCTATAGACGGGGGGGGGGGTCACACCAATTCATTTTTTTATACTTATGGAACTCAAAACCTACGGATTCGAATTTTCCTTTTTTTGTTTTAAGCACAGCCAAACCTCTGATAAGAACATCTCTGATTGGGAGGAAATCTCCGTAGTGATTTCACAATAAATTTTTAAATTAGTTTCCATGACTGTATTATTGAGGAAGTACAGTCTGTTGTTCTCCTAGTACTTCCATATAAAAAAGGCGTTTAAATTTTGAAACGTACGAGAGGACGTGTAGAAATCAAGAGAGGAATCGTGTGAAAGGAACGTCCATGACCTTGTAGCCCGTTCCAAGTGCACCTCCTCTTCTGTTCATTGTCTGCAGAAGAGAAGACAAGGGTTGCGTCAACAACGGGAACTTCGCGGCTGCCTCTTGCAACTCTGTGAAAATTTCCAAACAACCCCTTCTTTCGGATACAGCTAATTTTTCTATCAACCGTCAAAGAGTGTCGCCCGTTAATTCCACGCTGGCCACCGGCAGTTAACGCTAATTAGGCGGGTAATGAACTAATTTTACCTGGTAAATTGACTGGATTTCGGCACCACTACTTTTCATTTTTTTGAATTTCGACGAACACGTTTATTTTAAAAATTACATATCACAAGTGTACTATTTAACAGTGTATTATGAAAATTTGACTTTTGAAAAATCTTCTTCTTTATAAAGTCTTCCTTTGTTTCATATTTGAGAATAAAGAATAATTTTAGAAAATGGCCAAAAAGGTGGGAAAATTCAAAAGGTGCGCTTGAGATGGGAAGTTTGTGTCCGAGAGGATCCAAGTCACTATAGCTCAAGTGGTAGAGTAGCGGCGTGTCAAGCCGAAGGTCATGGGTTCCAATCCCTCTCGTGACACTGACTTTTTCATCTCAATTTAAAACCTTAATTAATATTTATTGGTCAAGCGGACCACGAAAAATAGTGAACTTTTAGAATAAGATTTCTTTTTATCTATCTCGTCCAACATAATGCATTATTTTAATATTGGTCGTCTTTTTACAATTGTTGAAGTAAAAATATTCAGGTAGCGCTTAGCACATTTTTCACCTTTTTCCGAGCCTACAATTGATTTTAAGACAATTCATGCAATCGTGAGGGTTGCACTGAGCAAGAGAGCGTGACTGAGGGTTTTTGGATAATTCAATTCCTTTTTTTTTTAATTAAAGAACATTCCAACGAGAAGTTTTATGGTTTCCAATTAGATTTTGTGCAACGGATTGTGTTATTTTTAATTCTTACAAAATTCGAGACGATTTTTATCATCGGCTTTGGTCAGAACAAGGCTGGACAAAAATTCACACAGGCCAAAAACGAGGTCACCCACTTTTTTTTAGAAAATACTTGCAATCCTTACAATTTTGTTTTTTGTTTTACTGGATATTTAACAAAGCATTATAAAATTTAGATCTAAATAAAAAACTTTTTATATTTTCAATTCCTGTAAATCCTCTGGTATTTATCACTCACGGACTTTTTACCCTCTTGGACAACTCATCCCAAAGGGTTTTCGATAGGGTTTAAGTCGGAACTACATTTTCGCCACTCCAAAATTTGAATTGAAGCGCCATCCTAGTCTGTGTAGGACCTTGCAGTGTCACGCATAAAAATAAAACCGTTGCCAATTGGAGGTCCCAATGGAACAACCTCTTCCGATAAAACATCTTAAATATATCGCGCAGATGGAACACTTGAGGAAGATCATGCCCTTCCATTGAAATGCCCGCCCAAACTATAATACCACCACCTCCATAGCTTTTCCTGGGAGAAAAATGTTGCGGGGACATATCGTGCTTCTATTCTTCTCCAAACCTTCTGTTAAAAGACATCAAGCAAAACCTCGACTCATCGGGAAACAAGATTTTGTCTAATCTTGCTCGGACCAATTGATATGATTTCTTGAGAAACTTAACCGAACTGTTCTGTGCCTTGTCAGAAGACCAGGACCATAGCAAGCCTTCTCGCATAATTCTTCTTCTGTAAGTCTTCGCCTTACAGTGCGTAAACTGACATTAAAATTTCTAACTTGTTGAAGTCGTTGCTTGATTTTAACAGGGGTAGAATGCTGATTTCGGAGTAGTACGAAATAAAATTAATAAAGATAAAAATATAATAAAATTATCATCTCTCTGGCGACGTGAAACTGGACGAGACATCGATAAGATTTGGAGGTGAATGTTAGGTAGGTTAACAACGGAATATTATGAACGGGTAGGGTTAGATTAAGAACGGCCTATGACAGGTTGGATATGGTAAGCGGTTTTTTTATTAGATCAAGAAGGCTTAAGGTTTGAGTTTAGGTAGGTTAGGGAGTGGGGTATGGTTTGGTGTTTGTGTTAGGAGGTTTAAAAAGGTTCAAGGAGTGTTTACGTTAGAGTTGAGCTACGTTAGGGACGGATTAGGGTTAGGGTTAGATAGGTTTGGTTGATTTAGAGACGGCCGAATTTAGGTTAGGTATGGATCAGGGTTTTGGTTAAGATTTAGATCGGTTAGATTATAATAATTGATTTAATGTTTTTCTGTGAAAATGAGAAAATATGCGGGTGCAAAGTCTGAATTTTATTTACGAAGATGCCCAGTCCTTTCTTTCGTTTGATAACTTCAGTACATGAATATTTACATCATTTTTGTGTGAATGCTAACTTTCATTCTAGAGCCTTAGGCAACAATTTATATTAATTGACTCTCAATTTTTTCAAAATAAAATCCATTTTAAACGACATTAATTTACGGAATTTACATGATCGCTTGCTAGCGAAAAACACATTAATTTAGTTGGACGTCGTTACATTTAATCGTCTACAGTTCACGAAAAAATTTTTATACTCGTTATTTTTTGATTTCCTTTAAACAAATTGGCTATGGTTTAACTGTGATTTTTCAGCAACTGAAGTAGGGCAATGAAATGCAGGTTTAGTAACTCTGTGACTGTAATTATTATTGATCGCGACAATGTTATGAGGTCCGAGTTGAAGAGGTTATCGTTAATTAACTAAGTTAATTATTTCCCTTACAAGGAATTTTTCTATAATTAACTCGCTAGATAATGGTTATTAGCGTGGTGGTGAATTGACAAAGAAGACAAAGGGTTTTATCGACTAACTCGGTAAAAGAGAATTTTCCTTTCGCATGCTTTTTTCTCTCTCTCTAAAGGTCAACCTGATTACCAAACTTATGTTTTTTAACAATTCATAGAGAAACGGAGGAATAATGCGGTGTTTTAAGCAAAAAGACTGATTTTGATGGCTTAATTAGAAGATCTTCTGGAAAATCCTTTTAGAAAAGTGAGGTTACTGAGAGTAGGAATTAAATTTTTAAAAGGTTTGAACACCCCACTCATTCCACCATTCATAATTTCTATTGATTTGCTAGTCAAAGAAGTAACGGATTATAACACAATTAATAATATTATCTCCACTTACTTAAAATCATCCAGTAAACAATTACTTTTAAATATTTATTATAAATTAAGACTTTCCTGCTCAAAAATCAACAAATCATTCTGGTTCTATTCCCTATGTTTGAAATTAAATCTAAAACCAAAATTCGGTTTTGGTAAATTAAATATTAACAAATGTTCATCTATTTTACAACCAAAATGCCAAAAAAACCATAATTAAATAATGAATTACATAAACAGTACAGTCAAAACGTTTTTATCAAAATATTGTACTTTTTTTCCGAGGGTTCTCAAGATCAGAGGTAATATAAACCCTCAGGGTGCGTAAAACCATGATCAATCCAGTGTTTATTTACAAACATAAATTATTTTTATTTACTGAAAATGTTAAACAAAATTTTTAATAAAAAATGTTTAACAAAGCTTAATTACATTATTTTTAATACTTTTATGTTACATTATACTGTTCTATTGTAATTTCAGTATTTTAATACAATACTAAAGAAGTCGTCAAAAGAATAGAGTATACATTTTTTTTCTTCTTTTAATAGGGTTTGCAACAGCAAATATCACCTTCGGGATGGCAGTGTTTTTGAAAAACAAAGCCCATTTGTAAGTATGTCGGGATCGATTGTGGGGTCGTTGGATTCGAACTTGGGACCTTCATCTTACAGAGAAGAGCGCCGTGTCAACTCCTAATCCGTTGCGGCCATCGTCGCCCTCCAAAGCCTCATTATTGTCACCAGTAGAATGGGATGAATTCGATTATTATACGCGTTCAAATGTTAAATGTATCATTCATCAAAACAAGATCAAACCATTAAAAACTTAAAGTAAGGTTTAAAATAAAAATACTCATAAAGACTAAAAAAAACTTCAGTTAAACTTTAACCACTTACACTTAACAAACACGGTACTTACTGCGATTAGGAACTATGTTTTAAAAAGATTGAGTACCGCACTCCACCATTCATCATTTCTAATGTTTTCGAATGTTGTCAGAAAATGAAAAGTACATAATATGAGGGGAGTTAAACATATTTTGAGGCATTGTTACACAAATTTTCGTAGTTATTGTAAAATTAAGTAAAAAAATTGAATAGTTTCGATGAGAACGCCGAAAGCATTTGTTAACGTGTGATTTTGAAATTAACGAGGTAACTGAGAAATGCGCAGCGGGCTTGGAAGAAAACAATAGTAAAATGGTGGGTGTATTCAAATAAAAACTTTCTTCTTGAATGACCGTGCTCAAGGGAGGCTAATGACACTAGGTCCGTTTCGCCACCGTTCCTTCACCAAATGTCAAGTCCATGCGAAGACGATCGTGACTCGATTTTCAGCAAGACGATAATTTTCCTGTATACTGGAGCAAAACGGCTGTTTCCGTTTTCGTTTAGTTCATTCCTGAAATTAAAAAAAAAAACCATCGGGATGTTCAATCTCAGGAGCCCTTGACATATGAAAGAGGCTAATGAACGCATTGTTCTTCAGCCGATTTCCAATTCCCTCGACGAACTGTACCGAGTCGTAATTTGAGAAGGTTGCCTAATGTCTAATCGCGTCTCGATGGACAGTACATATTTAATGAAACATTTCCTCAAAAATGTGATATCCCGACGTCTGAAGGACGGAGGGAAATTAGTTTCGTAAGAAGCCATCTTTGAAAAGGCTCCTTGCCACGCGTTAACACGAATTTCCGGACAATGGTTGTAAAAAAAACCTAATTTTCATACTGGAATCGTTTTTCCGCTCGTTTTGCACCTAAAGCGATAAAGTCATACCTTTTAGAAAATCTACAGCTTTCTTTCTTGCGAACTGATAAAAAAAAAATTCTTTTCTTTGTACAACATATTGTGAGTAGACCCATTGTCGCTTAAATTGAACCTTCTTTTGCAGTGTGTAAAAATATCCCAGTCATATTTAAAAAAATAAACCTTCGATACGAAAATATATCCAACTTTAAAATAAAATTTTACATATAGGTTTTAGAAAACTAAATTAAAGACAAATTGAAGGAAAAGAGAGTTCTTAAAATCGAGCAGTCAACAAGGATCTAAATGTTTAAAAATTTAATTTAATTTTTTGAAGTAATTTTTTTTTTAATTTTTCCCCCGGGGGCAACCGACATTGAAGTCATTTCAGCCCCTCACTATGTTTTCACCGAGGAGATACTAAATTTTCCACCATCGGTTCTTTCATCCTTAATCACACACACCCAATTTTAAATTATTTACAAATACATGCACATGTTATTAGTATAATGCATATACATACATAACCACACATACGTTTAAATATACATACATTCACACGTATACATATTACATACAATTCTATATGTGAGGAAACACCCCGTTTCTCTAAAGAAGTGGAACAAGCGACCCAACAAAGGTCCGGCCATGCATATTCGCTCCCTGTAAGGGCCACTCTTCGATCAGATGTGTCACACTGAGCAACAACAAAACTATTTTTCACGTTTTAAAATGACTCAATCGACTTTAACCAACCCATAACGATCGATGGTCACCAAACCAACAGGAACAACGAGAAAGAAACTAATTAAAAAGCAAACAGACTTAGTGTTTCAAAGTCACCTACAAACAAAGATAACGCCTTACACTTCTCAGCCTTATAAAAGAGACTTGAATTCAGAGAAATTATACAGACCTAACATTAAATACTGCGAAATAAATCCTTCCTACCAACATCAAAATGATCGGTAACGACAAATCTACGCATTCGTTATCTAGATATAGTTGATATTAGCCACTGATATTATTATTTTAATATGACAATTCTTGTTTTATATTTCATGTTTGAATTTTGTAAACCTTACTTGCAACCTAGTTGTTTTATTGTCAACTCTCAGCACGACACGCAATAATGGCACAATTACACAGAAGACAAGCACTTTGAGCCCTGAAGATGATCTCAATAAAGATCGAAACGTTGGCACGATAAAGAAAATGTTTTTCTGAAACCAACATCACACCAGAGCGCATGTCACGATTTCTAAATAATTTATTGTCAACGCGCAACTCGGTTCATAATTTTTCTTTGATCTAAAATGGGAATTTGTTTTAAAAAGGTAGTAAATGATTTGTCGTTTGCCAATATTAATCATCGTAATATACATTTATATGGTGTTTTCAGCTGTAAAAGAACGAAGCTTATTATTTTAAAATAATTTCGAGCAACAAAATGAAATGGTTTTCCCAAGGTCTTAATAAAGGTTTTTACTCCCTTATCGAGCTTCGTGTCCAAGTTGTGCTTTCCCTTTGTAATTGTTTTTCAAGGTTTGTTTCAGATAAAGTGAAAAATGAATAGGAATCGCTGAAAACAACCGCCGCCGCGCAACGCCCAACTGAGCGAAACAAACGCCCCGGATGAAGAAATTGTCGCCTTCGGTCTTTAATGATGAAAAATTAAGATTGTTCACTGTTGAAAATAGCCGGGCTGGAATGAAAACATTCAGATAATTAAGTGTCTAGAAAAAGCTGAACATTTGGGTATTGGGTCAATTCCTGGTTAAAACTTCATCTCGATAGAATTAAAGTTAATTTGTTTTGGGCAAAGCTGCACTGTATTTTATATCTTCAATTTGCAAAATTAAAAACACTTTATTTAAAAGAGTAATGAAAATCTCAGTAGATATATCACAATAAATAGAATAGTGAATAGAAAAAAATTATGTAGATGAAGAAAATACCTATTACAGTAGAAGCTGTCAAATTTGTTACCTATCATCGTTAGTTTCTGCCTTAAAAACACAATTACAACAATAATTACTAATATTTATGGCAATTAAACGCCGCACTTTTACAGTACAGGTCATCAATTGTGACCTCAAATGCATAAAACATTCGCTATGCATAAAAAACTTAAAAACAGTCTAACCACACAAATATCGATAGGAAAAAGAAAAACAACGATAAAAAATTAAACATCAAGGGCAAAACTACGTTTGCCGATTTTTAAAAATGGATAGCAAGCTACTGAAAAACATTGATACTGAAATAATTAAACTTTAACCCAAAAAATCAAAACAATAACCAAACACAGAAAATCAACAGAATGTCGCGATGTTTTCAAAGTTCAGATGCATGACAACTGCAAATTATCGAAAATATAACATAAAACTTTAATTTCAAAACATTATTTAACAAACACCGAACATTAAAAGCAATAGATTGATGCGCACACATTGAAAATCATTAGCAAAGTATGGAAAGATATTGATGGATCTTCAAAGGAACCGAAAATAAAAGAGAAAACATTAATTGGAAAAGGTTAATGGCTAAACATAAAACGTTATTAACACCAAAAAATCGGTAAGCGACTTCAAAATCAAAGCAACAGTGGTTAATTATGAATCTTCAAGAAGCAACTTTTCACATCAAGAACAAAACATCGACAGTCAAACAGTGTCCATCAACAGGAAAAAAAGGAAAATTTCGAAGATCGACATAAAAAACCAAAATAATAGTGAAAAAGTGAGCCGTACATATTGAAAATCAATACCAGAGTGAAACATGTTGCGGATTCGGCAAAAAAAAAAAAAAAAACGCAAAAAGGGGGACAATTCGAAAGGTTGTAGGTTGAGATGGAGAGTTGGTCTCCGAGAGGATTGAAGTCACGATAGATCAAGTGGTAGAGTAGCGGCGTATTTAGCCGAAGGTCGTGGGTTCGAATCCAGTTCGTGGCATAATTTTTTAATTTCAACCAAAACCTTGCATGGAAATAATAATCATTGTAATAAAATAATGAAGAAACTTGATCAATCGACCACTAAAACCTAAATGGATGTATGATAAAAATGTTGAACACCAACAGCCGAAATATGAACATTCGCACCTTGACCACCAATATCCCATTATGTTCGTTGAACATAAACTAGAAAATATCAAAAATAAGTATCAATAAAAAACAGCAAAACATCGATGGTCACATAAAAAACAGCAAATGTAGCTATCACTATTCGAAGAAATCAAGAAATCAAAAGAAAAATATCGTAAGTCAACAGAAAAACAGAAACTTCATCAGCGAAGCGTCAAGCTACTCTAGATATTCATGGTGTTATGTTTGACGTTATGTTTCTTGTACGACATAATACCTGGCCATTTTACTAGGAAATTTTCGCCTAAACTTTTTGTACTGTAATACGTTAGTGGAACACCAGGCGTTGGTTTTGTGTCTCCGTTTACTAACTTCCCCGTCCAAAAATGTAGAAGTGAAGTGTTTTAATTAACTAGGTTTGGCCTCGTATTTCCTTATCATTGTAATAAAATAGAAGAGGTTGTTATTTCGTCACGATGTGTCGCAATGGATTCGTTAAAAGAGAAAATGTAACCGTGCCTCTGTCCGAACAGGACTAGCTTCACAGTCAACTTTCCTTCTCGTACGTCGCGACGGTCGGTTATACAACCTAGAGTTTTTCTTTGGAAATTTACAATTAAAAAATCTCCCATCGGGCCAACCAGTTTCGGGAACACGGATCAAATTGCGACTCGGAATCGCATGTTAAACACCTTTATTGAAACCAATGTTTCATAAGTTCTGGACGACCTACTTGCCATTTCCGCCGTGTGGCACGGCCGTTTGTCCACTTAATGAGAGTATGATAATTTAGAAAAAAAAAAATTAAAACCAGTTTTTTGTTTGTTTGCTAAATGTTGAATAACACTACTGAAATAATAGTGCATATTTTCTGTCTTTTTAGCAAAGCACAGCATTCTAAATTTCAAAATAGCTGTGTAAGAAACTAAGAAAAGAAAGAGAAAGAAAATAAAATGAACAGAGAAAAGCTCCATCTCATTCATTCGTGTAAGAATCACCAAACTAGAAAATATTTAATATTAGCAACGTTTTAAAGATGTTAATCATCTATAAACTCGTAGTTAATTAGCAATACTTTTCCATAGAACTACCAAATCCCTTATGAACAGACTATTTAATTTTTTAGGTGGACTAAATGATCTTGCTTGACCATCCCTCGGTAGTGTACACAACAGATCCTAAGACACTCCGCTTCATTGGAAGCCCATATGCAAATAAAACACCCTGGATTGTCAAATTGGGACCGCCATTCCTACGTTTAATTTGTCCGCCTCCTTTTATACACCCAACATTATAATCGGCCGACAAGACGTGATAGAAGAAAGAGAATATGCAATAAAATGCTATAACGTCATAGCTACAGTGTTTTTCGAATTATACAAAATTATACTGATGGTTCAGAATCACAAAATGAAGTTGGAGGATTCCTTTACATAAATAGTAAGCACGCGACTAAGTTAAAACTACCCTTCTAATAAATCTCGACCCAACCAATGCTCTAATTTTGTCGGATAGTCGGACGGACTGTCCTTTCAGTCTTAAAAAATACGGCTTGTCCTCAAGATCCCATAATCTTAGTAGGAGTAGATAAAAGCAGCATGTTGATTGCCAGTAATCGTTTCATCAATCACCTGACCTGGGTGAAGGGTAAGTGATAATAAGTATAATAAACAGGTCGATTTAATGGCAAAAGCAGCAGTTTCAACAAGTCGTAAGAAATTTTGGTGTCGAATCTCATAACAAATCGATTCTGAGAAAAAGTGACAAAATTAATTCAGGAAAACCAAATAATTCTAAAGATTTCTGGTATTCTAACGTACAGCCAACTATCCAGTCTTTAGCGTGGTTTTCGATTGTGAGACTACTGAGAAAGTTTTCGTATGTATATTTAGGCTTAGATTTAACCATCACCGACTTCCATTCCACCCACACAAAATGGGCATTCTCCCATACAACAAATGTTTATATGACAATTCTACAGTATTCATTTACTTTTACCCTGCACACTAAAACTGCATGGAAGAGAAGATATTTTCAAAACACTTGTGATACTTGATTTTAAGTTGTATTAAGAATATTGAAAACCTGGATCCCATTTTTACATATAAAAAAAGACATAAACATTTAATCAAATAAAAAATAAATTTGATCATGTTAACAATGGTTGGGTGAACACTTTTGGCCTCTTGGGCGAGTTTTGCCACGGATTGTGTGATAGATGCGGACTTCCATGGGTCCTAGGTGCTGTTTACGTGGGTTTTATCAAGTAGAACAGAGTAAAATAGGGATCGAAAGATGTTAAGCAGGGAAGAGGCTTGGGTGTTCTGCCTCGTCGGTGCTCGCGCGTCTCGATGGGGTCGGTATGAGGGCTGAGGACGATACACGGAACGGCTAGGTGAACAAATTTACAAGCCAAAAAATTTTTTTAGTCGTACACGTTCATTTCATATTTCCAATTTTCGAAAAGCTTGGAGATCCTCGGAAAAAAGGTGGTACTCGCTTGGAGACGCGGGCATGGTCCTCGGCTGGAGGACAATGATCATGCAGAAATGGCGAAAGCAGGGGCGTCCGGCTCCTCAAGGAGGAATGGGTCATATCGGATTGGCCAACGGACTTCTGGAGAAACACAGTTATCTCGCTCGTAGAGAAACGAAGCTCTGTGCCTCACTTGGAGGATTATTGTCAGGCCTTGGTCCCTTACAGGGATAGAGTAGGAAAAGCATCCAATATAAAGACAGTTCTTGGGCCCGAGAGTAAGTTATTGAATCCCACGTTCTAATTTTTAAGGTAAACAATTCTTCAATTTGTACAAATTTTATATGATTTAATAATTTAAAAAATTCTTCCGGAGCCATAACTCTGAACAGCTAGATAATCCATAAACAGGCTACTAAAAGCAAATTACGATGCTTATGCTCAATCATTGAGAAAAAGATACTGAAGAAAAAGAAGATTCGTGTAACTCTCTCAACTCAATCATTGAAAACATTCCTAAATTAGATTGAAATGTCCCAATAAAGCATAAGAAATGTGTGATAGCGTAGAAAAGTAGTTAGTGGAACATTTTTCAGTGTACAGTGATTTAATTGAGCACTTAACCTGATTACTGTTATTTATATGTAACATAGTGTATTTATGTTTAAAGTTGAAGATATGTAACTTTAAAGTTTATTTTCATGTTCTAAAATTTGTCTGATATTCTTTTTATTGACGAATTATTATAATTTTTTTTGTATTTCAGATCAGTATTAGTTTTAAAAAATCGATGTCATTGAAGAAAAAAAAAAAGAAAATGAAACGATGCGTTTTGTACACAAAGCCACGGCAGCCGTTGTAGGTATACAGAACCAACGGTCTTTCTTGTGCTAGGAGAGTTTGATTCTGTATTGAGAGCGTGTAGGTAGACTCGGCAACAGAAAATACAATAATAGCTTTAATGCCGTTCCTGTTAAAATTTTGAATTTATCTTTCCTATCAATTTCCATTAATTTTTCACTTATTACACTCAGGTAAAATTTGAATGATTGCATTAACTATCAACAATTTCAAAGAAAACAAGTAAAACACGGTTTATTGTTTAATTTGACCCAAAAATCAATGTTATTTTGTTTGACTTATTAATTTTATAAATTCAAAGTAAAAATGAGCTTGCAATACATAATCGCGTTCCAGTTTTTCTGCAGGTTTATGATATAACATTTATATGCAGTACGCGTCGTCTATTAAAAATTTCTGTAAAGCAACAGCCAGGTGGGGTAAATGTTGTAATTTTGTCTTAAATGATAAAACGCTTCTTTTAAATTTACGATGATATTGTTTTTCCCCCGTTATGCTAAACGGTTAACCATCTGTGCGAAGAAAGTGTGGTTTCGATCAATGCTGTGCCCTACGTGTTGTTTCATTTTCGTTTATTTTCAAATTTTATTGTCAAACTATTCGATAGAAGCGGTTGGTACGTTTTCAAATTACATTTTTTAAGCACAGATGGAATTTTGATTTAAGGGAAACAGGTTTGCCATAAAAATGGCCGAAATCTTCTACAGTTCAACGACCAAAATTAATAGGATCGTTTGAATATTTCCGCTGGGAAATGTGAGGATTTCAATCGTAAACACGCTTGAACTTATTAAACGATAAAATCAGCCAAGTATAAACGACTTCCGGACGGAAACCGGTCGCTCCGACCGGGTGACCCGATTGCGTCACGGTCGTGGATACTATCCGTGAGTCGTGACCCCCAAGCCCGGTCTCTAGCATCGGATAACTGGCCCTTTATGGATTCTTGAGTTTCTTTGCTCGGGGCGGCTCTTATACAGTCGTAGCTAACGGCATCAAGCAACCGAGTTCGAACGCGGCTATAATTATTTGGCCTTTTGTGTAAAGGTGCGGGATAAAAAAGGAGTTGTTATAAAATAATTAAACATGAAGAGCGATGCTGATATTTGTGGCCTGTCGGTAGCTAGCGGTCTCTTCGATGAGAGCAGCGATAAAGTCGAAAGTCGTCTCAGATCAGCCGAAAAACATTTCATGGTAGCAATCGATCTACTATAAGAATTTCCCAATCAACCGATTTTCCCTTAAAATGGATAGGTTTTGGCATACTTTGAGGATAGTTTGGTTTGTGACGTAGAAATGACTGTTGAGGATGCGACAGAGGTTTTTTTTTTTCTGAAAAGTTAAGACTTTGTTAAACCTCAAAGCTAGACTAGATAAACCCAAAAATTTGGGTCCACGTTTGTGCCTGAGTTGTCCATTTCTTCGGGAGTTCTTCTCTTGTTGTACGTGTGTCTCCCATTAAGTAGAATGCAAGGTAGCGGATTTGGTTATATGAAGGGATTACCTAGCTGAATATGTGCACTAGTGGTCAGGTACGTCTTCAAAGCTTGCTCTTTTTTTCGTTTACACCAAATACTCCAGTCATAGTGATATTGGGTCTCTTTGGTAGAAGGTGGATAAGGATATGGATGAATAGGTATATAATCTGAATGAACTGTGTAAACGGGGATCCCTTGGGGAAATGTTCGAAAATTCAGAGCCATTTCTCACTTTGAACCAGCGACTGTGTAGGGTCAATGTTTGACCCATGATGAAGTCGGACATGAAAAAGAGGGTTCGCGAAAGCAGTCCAAGACCAAGTTATTCCCACAAGGGCTTACAGGGGAAGGGAGTGTCAGGAAAATGTTGGAATAAGGATAGAGTATCCAGCGCAATGTCGAGACGCGGCAAATATATTCAGTTAGCAGTTCAGGGCTCCGTTGGTGACTACTCCTTATTACAAATATCAGTCCCCTGAATTCCTCCCAAGGGATCAAGTAAAAACCTATTCGAAAACCCAGTTTATCACATATATGACAATCGTTCTATAACTGATAGAAAAATATTTCTTAATCTTGCCAATTTTAATAACTTTTGACATATTTTTATTATTCTATATTCCTTGTTTCAAATTTTTTTTTAATATTCAAAAAAATTAAAAATTTTCTAATACTTTATTTGAATGACCGTTATTGTGGTCTTGATTGTTTAAAAACAATCTTGATTAATAAAAAAATGCATGCAGTTTCTCTTCTAATTTTAATATATCCTATAGGAATCCAGTTTTTCGATATAATATTTTCCCTAATAAGACAAATAACGTGATATAATCATAATAATATTTTATTCGGTTTGGTCCGCTTGACCAAATAAATTCTTTTAAATTAATTAAGGTTTTGGTTGAGACAAAAAAGTCAGTGTCACAAGCGGGATTCGAACCCACGACCGTCGTGTAAATGCGCCGCTGGTCTACCACTCTCAACCAAGCTCTCCGTGGCCATTTCATTTGTCGCCGAGAATCAAATGTCCTGTAATATATTTGATTCTCGGCGACATGATTTCATGTTGGAATGAAAACATACTTTTTATTAATAATATAATGTTTGAAACCATTGGGTTAGTGGTGGTTAGGGGCAGCTCGATCTACAATAGTTCAAGCGGTGGAGCATCGTCGTATCTATCCGAAGATCGTGGGTTCGAATCCCGCTTGTGACACTCTTTTTTGCTTCAACCAAAACCTTAATTAATTGAACATAATAATAACATAAGGTTTTTACCTCAAGACTTAAACTCCATTAAAATGTTAATTCAAGTGTAGATACGTAAATAAAATTTATTTTTTGAAAATGTATAGTGTTTAAATTATTTTAAAAATTTATTTTCATTTATCTAAACTGACTATTCCAAAAAGGAACTACTTTGAAGATAGCAAAGAATTTTTTAAGGGAGGTCACTGCAACAGAGGTCACATCAACCCCGGGATGCTGGTGTTTTTAATTTTTGAAAAACTCTCATTTGTATGACAGGTTTGAATGCAGGGCAGCTGGATTCGAAACTAGGACCTTTGCCTTACAGTGATGAGCGCCATGTCAACTTCCAAACCGTTGCGGCCACCGAAGACCGCTTATTTTAAGTTTGAAAAAAAAATTAATTTATAGTTATTTCTCTTATGTACAAATTTACTTTTGGTAGTAAACTTTGCTGAAGAGACGCAATCTCAAAAATGTTGCAGGATTTACATAATAAAAAATTTAATCTAATGGTTGACTTAGTTCATCAATACCAGATTTCACAGACTGAAAACTAGAATAAACAGTCGAAAGACAAAGATACAATAAGTAATTTAATTTGGTTTGCATTTAATATGTTTTGCTTTATTCGTCTAAATTTTTTGCGGATAAACCTTGACATAGAATGTGCCAATTGAGATTACATGAAATCATGATTTTTCCCGTCTCGAATTAATTATAATTCTAGGTCGGCCGATTTATATTTGATCGTAAACGAATGTAAAATTTCTGGTCGTGTTACGATCCTCATCCCCTTTCTCGAACGAGGAAATGCTGCAAGGCACCAGTTTTTAATTATGTGCCCTCACTCTTTCTCTCACCAGGAACACTCACACATAAAAATATTATTGAACATATCTGGAAATATTTTTTTTTTCTTTAGTGACAGGAAATATTTACCTAATAGGTTTGTCAAATTTTGCAAAATATGGCGGAGTTTTGTAATGTTACGCAAAGATGCGTGATTTCTTTTTACACACATTTTTGCCACTTGGATCACATTTCGAGCTTTACAAACTGTTCCACTTTCATCCTGAGATTTTTTTAATAGGCGTATAGACATTTATGGAATTCCTTTAAATCAAGTCGTCCTAAATTGTTATTTATATAATTGACTAAGTTGATGGTACCGAACAAGAGAGTCATGTCGATTTCTTCTATTTCGATCATTTTATCACCTTAATCAGTGACAGTACAAAAAAAAAAAAAATAAATAAAATAAAACAAATTGCTCCCAATCTATAAATTTTACAATTTTCCCTGGATACTTTCAAAAATCAGCGTGTTATACAGGAAAATAAACAAGGGTGAAGGGTATGAACCGTGATATACATGAACCAATTAATTATACACCTCACAGAATGCGATAGGTACTCTAGCTAGGTCTAAATTCGAGACTTTTGAAGGAGACATCACCAAAATGATGATGAACCACTCCCCAAACCACCCAAAAAGTCCAAGAGGCTATATACTATATATATAGACGATCTGATAAAATCGTGGTATAGAAAATTCCTTAGTATTCTGGTAGGCCTAGATAGAGCATTTGATCCATTTCTGATACTCCTTTCTGTTTTGAAAAAACGAGAGATTATTGAAATATAGAAAAATCATCCAAACTCATTGACCTAGACAAATCCTTAGTATACCATGTATTCCAATGTACTTGCAATTTTAAGTAATAGTGAAGGCTAGTTTCTATATAATAAGCCAATTTCAAAGCAAAGAATAGTAATCTGTATAGTTTTGAACCGCGTTCAACTTGTTCTATTTTATAACCCTGGCCATAACGAAAAACTTGCTTAAACACTTTTATAGAACAAATCAAGGAGAATAGTAAAATCTGATGCTATAAAACGGAAGTAATAAAAAATATTATATAGAGCAAACAAATAAAGCCCAACACTTTCAGTTGTACTTTGATTGTTTGTTACCGGTGTGAAGAATGCAAGGTCGGGAACTTGAGGTTCATGTAACTAGTTCAATATCGAATGCTTATATTTATATGACGCCAGTTAAGGATTTTCTCCCGGTGCCAAGTAGGCTGAGGTCAAGAATTTTGTTATACATCATTGATCGTCTCGGCTTATAATCTAGATATCACCAACAAACTGATTTCTCACCATGAAAGGAAAAAAAAAAGACTTTGCCTTTTTGATTTTTGCTCTCTTCGTCCATTGGGAAATACACGGAATCAACTGAGCCACTCTCGAAGCGTGATAAATCGATAACTTGCCCTTTTTTGTAAGGCACGTTGTTTTGAAAATTCCGATTAAGGAACTTTTCGCCAATTGAACAGAGGGCAAGATAATCCAAAACCGGTGTTTGGTGATAGCCACCGGACGGAAGTGGTTGATTTATGCTTAACTAGATTACAAGGTGATAATAGGCGCAGCATTTCAGGCTTTCAAAAGAACGATGTTCCAAGTTGCGCCATTTAACCTTTATACTTTTATTAGTAATTATACATTACATATTATGAAGATATTTACAAAAATATTAAATTCAAGAAATCTTTTTTTAAACTTTTATTGTATTTATTTATTTTTAAAAATAAATGTTGAAATACATAAAATGTTGTAGCTGATTATTCTCCTGTTTTTTTATCACAAATTGTCACGCTTGCACCAAATAATAATATATCAATTAATAATGTAAAAAAGTAATAATAATATAAACAAATCAACTATATTTTGGGTACATTTGTGTTTGTTTTTTCATGCATGCAAGTTAGTCAATTTTATTTTGTATTTTGGTTTGTTGTTTTTCATCATAATCATCGTTATTCGCTCATTAGCATACCTATCCAGCTAATCGGAATGACAAAAATAGCAGGAAACAAGAGTTTATATTTTGGCAATAGAAAGGAAAACGAGAAAAAGAACTAATTTGTTAAGTAAGAAAAAAATCACTGGTTTATACATTTAAAAAACAACCAGAAAAGTTCAATCAGATTCATCCACAAAATATTCTAAATCATCTGCAATCCTGTTTACTAAACTTAATAGCAGTTAGAAGATTATACAAACGTACGTCCCTATTACAAAACAAATGAATGAAGACCACATAAAATATATGCTGAAAAAATGTACATATAAATTCACTTTTTTGCACATCCTATATTTTTTGGATAAATTAAACAATGTTTGTAAATCCCCGGCCCTGAAGGTGATCTCAATAAAGGTCGAAACGTGGGAACGAAAAAGAAAATGCATTTCTGAAACCAACATCACACCAGGCCGCATCTCACGATTTTTGAATATTCATCACAAAACGGTCACTAATAACGACAAATTTTTGAAATGTTATTTCTTAACTAAACTAGTTCAAATTTATTTTGAACTTTCAGAACTTTTCGAAGCTGATTTGTTGTAATTTAATTTAAAATGTAAAAAGCACTTCAGTTATAATCACTACCTGCGTTATTTATCTGTGGCCAAAATGTTAATTATTTTAATTTCTATTGTTTAATCTTTTTTCGATCCGATCAAAGTTTAAGTATATGAAGACATTAATTCCCACGGAATTTCATAATTATGACATCATAGTTGATATTGTGAAATCTGTTTTAGACGTGTGTAAAAAACAAAACAAAAAAAACCAACTATTGGGTTCCAATAAAAATTGTTTGTATGTTAATAAGAATCATATTGGTCTGAATGCACAAAATTGAATAGCCTAAAATTTCATAAAAATTCTGTTCTGAAATCTAGTTAATAAATATTTAGTATACCATTTGCCTATGGGTTGGACAACTTTCTCGAATAAAATACTACATAAATATTGCAAAATTACCCTATTGAAATAGAAATTATTCAGGAATTAAATAAAAATGTTTTATTTAATACATGTTGTTTAATCTTTGTCGCTGAAAGCAGTCGATGATTTTCAACACAAAGAAATAATATCATAGTAAGGACAGTTTTTTTTTTAGATGGGGCAAAATAGTAGGTGAATGTATGGAAAGCGGAAACGTATGCCTGAGTCAAGGCCTGAAGAAAATTCACGGCCATTTTGTAAAGCTGTTTTATTATTTGTACCCCTTTGAAAATCACCAATTTGATCACTGGCGAATTAAAATTAAACTACAGTGTCCGATTAACTTTTAATTAATTTTTCACCAGCTCTAGTTAGTTTTCTAAAAAACCGATTAAAATATTATGCCTACACTTAATAATTGCAAGCATCGTTCAACAAATAACTAGCAACATTGGAACTAGATATGTACCAATAACCTGTTTTGTTGACAAAGTTCGTATTGTCTGTGGTATATTACTTTATTATAAAATATAAACTTATTAATAAAATCTGACTTGAAGCTAATAAAAATATTGTTCTTCCTTTTTCTTTAGATTAGGCCGCGGTAGCCGAGTGGTTAGCGTGAGAGACTCTCGGCTAGTAGACCCCGCGGTCGCGGGTTCGATTCCCGCCGTCGCCTCTGGCCATTTTTTCACGATACCCCTCCCCCCAAAAACTAACACGCAATAATAAATAATTATAGAGAGTCTGGCTAGATATGCAATATTCATGAGGCCATTAAATTAAAAAAAATCCTTCAATAATTGAATTAATTATTATAATTAAATTATTAATAAAATCTGACTTGAAGCTAATAAAAATATTGTTCTTGCCTCTTTCTTTAGATTTTTTCAAGAAAATATGGTTTCAAGTGCAAGGAAATTAAATATTAACTAATAAATAGTAAATTGCTTCACCCAATCTATTGTACTTATAGATGATGATACATTTTGGAGCCAATCTGGTATTCGTTTTCAGGGCTCATTGGACTAATAATAAAACTGAAGCCTGCTGAACCGGCGTTAGATCACTTATTGGGTCCGTCTTCACCTGCGGGTTTGTTGAACCAGGAAACCGTTTAGGCATTGCACCCTCTTCAGTGAGGAAAATTAATTCCAATAGTTCCCATCTATCATCGAATAGGGGTAGTAATTTATTAAATATTAATGTTTGTTTCTAGTTGGCTTTTTCCTGATTTGATATTCGGTATTTAGTATTTTTAACAGTTTATCACTCGATTTTGTTTGGTCCATCGATACCAATCGCTAAAATTTGCTTGACTAAAAGCCAAAAAATTATATTTTTTGCACTGAAGTCAGCAGAAAATTATATTTGATGTCAATGTACTTTCTAGTCACCGACTACTTTTTGGTACTGTAACGCACCAGCTCAAGGATCAATATTTCTCGAATACCCATAACTCTACCTAACCGAAATAATCCCACTTCGAACGAACCCGAATATCCTAGCTTACTGCCGCTTACCCTTGACTAAACATAAACCCTCACTACCATTCTTAACCAAACCCAACCTAAACCAACTCATATGCCCTACCCGATAACGCAAAATGGAAGATGCAAAAATGCTCACATAAAAATTTTTGTTTCCAGGCCCAAAACCTTTCCATATTAAGTAGTATTAATTTAAAGCTCACTCTATGTCACTAATTTATGAGTGTATTTAAACATACATATATGCTTAAAATTTATGTAATATTTTATTATGAGATTTTATGGCTGTTATACGTTTAAATGTAGAAAAAATAAAAGAGTGGATAATTCAGTTTGTACTGTTCTCAGGTATTTCACGCGAAATCATGTGAAATATTAAAAAAATTGTTTTTATTAAACGCTACAATTTGATATTTTCCTTTAGGAGGAAAAAATGAGTCGTGGGATGATCAACCCGAGTTAATTGCCAGCAAATTAACCGTTTCTTGGAGGACTAGATGATGTAAACTTTTTGACTGGTGGCCCAGTGGCCGGTACAAGAAGAGGCTCACGAATTAGTCACGCTCTACGCGACTGTGGAATCGGGTCAGTGGTGAAGTCTGCTTTTACTTTCTGACCGAGACCTGCAGGTGTGCACAACAGATTTCTATCGGGCGATTTGGGTTGGGCCAAAAGGAGAAGAAGATTTATCTTTTCGAAATTACATAATTTTACACGCATGGTTAACCACGGTGTAATTTGTTGAGTTGGGGAGGGATTGGATATGAACGAAGATGGAAAGTAGCTCTACCAGCCATGAATAAAGTTAAATCTATAAATGCCGTATAATTACTTTTTATGAAAAATAATTTCAGATCTAACTACACAGATGGAACTAAAATGGAACATGAAGGGGGCAGGAATTTTCCATGATGATGATCCATGCAATAAAACAACTGTGGACAAGAAATAATTAAAATGTGGATAGAGATCCAAATTCTCAGACAGCCAAGCAGCACTGAAGGATTTAAACTCTTCCACCTTCATGCTTAACTTCCGGACTCATGGAAAATTGTGATCAGGTGACATGGCCGAGCGGATTGAAAGAAACGAATAGGATGACAACAAACAAAAGCAGGATCCTTACACTCTTTCGACCAGGACCGCAAATGGGCCCGCTCCAAAGCAGGCTAAAAGTTGAATTGAACAAAGGAATGTATACAAAAAACACATACTGGATGAAGTCTCCGTGTGCAAAAAACAAAAATAAACAAAATCTCAACCTCGAAAACAGAAATCTACCGACCTCTCAGTAGACAAGAATTAACAATAGGCCTTTATTCTAACCATTTTCTTCAATAATCTGGTCAAAACTGAGATAGAAACGTGCCTCTGTCATGAAGCATCATGTTTTTGTGACGGTAAAGCATCAACCCCAAAAAGGCTACAGGTCCTTCTGAAAGGCAAACACGTGAAGAAATAAGCAGTACGGGTTCAACTAGCCTCGAGCTAATTTGGTACTTTCCGCGGTTTGGAAATTAATGTCCAATTCCACAATAAATCGTTTAGGTCATAGTGGAAGTAATGGAGACTGTGCACCAGTGACCCGAAGAAAATGAAAAACCTGCTTTGTTACGTGGTCCGATCACAAATTATTTACCACAAAATCAACGGTAGAATGACTATAAGTAAATGTAATACTGACTAAATGGCATAGATTAAAGTGGTAGCGACGAAATAAAAGTCTCGGATTCATAGAATTATTAAATTAATTAATTATTCATTCACAGAGAAAACTAACTATAAAAGGGTTTAGAATTCTGTAAACAATGTACAACTGTAGAAACGCCTGTAAATAAATTAGAAGCGGATATTTACCGGTTTTTTGTTTGTTTATTTACCATGCCATAAAATCCAAACATTATTGACATGACTTTCAGGGCAGCTGAGATTTGAATTCATGACCCATCTAGTGATAAGCTGGCTTCAATAACTGTTACCGGTAATAACTATAATTTTTATGTTTCTCGCATAAAATCAGACAAAACACAGTCAAAACAGTCTAAAAATAGAGAAATTAACCTTTCAACATCTTGTATTGTACTTAAATTTGGATAGAATCCAAATGGTTTTGAAATTTTTCACTGAATCACCGGACCGCAGATTAAAGTGCCTTTGGCTCATCCAGCAAAAAAAGTCTTATTTTTACTGCCATACAAATGTCCATTTAAGGGCTTTAGATGGTTGTTACAACTAATCTGAATTTTTAAAAAACCAAAATTTAGTATATTTTACAGTACGATTTGATTTATTTTATAAATGTTTTCATTTAATATATCCAAATTATTTTGTTCATTCTACGTAAAAAACTAATCTACTGATATATAATAGCATTGAAATATGCACACGAAAAAGACAGAAAAGTTTATTAAATGATTAAAAACGCTCGAGCACTTGTCTAATATTTTTCGACTTAGTACCACAAAAATAAAGCTCCATTAAAATAGGTGATACTATGACCGTTGACTATTTTTGAAGAGTTATAATGATTTTCAAATCCAATATTGTATGTTTACATAATCTCCAAAATATTCAACTCTGGCTTTTATGGACATAGAATATCAGAGACTACTATCATTATAAAAATTACCATTTAAAATTACTATTATTCAAATATCGTGAGATGCGGTCTGGTGTGATGTAGGTATCAGAAAAACATTTTCTTTATCGTGCCAACGTTTCGATCTTTTATTGAGATCATCTTCAGGGCTCAAAGTATTTGTCTTCTGTGTAATTGTGCCATGTCGTGTTGAGAGTGCCAGTCTAAAGAAAATGTTTTTCTGATACCTACATCACACCAGACCGCATCTCACGATATTTGAATAATTATCCGTTAACGGTCACTAATCTCTACACATTTAAAATTACATTAGTTATTGTATTAATGTTTAACAATGTTTGTTTATAAGAAAACATTTAAAAACTAATTAAGGTTTTTAGTAGAGTTAAAAAAGTCATTGTCACAAGCGGGATTCGAACCTACGACCTTCGGCTAGACACGCCGCTGCTCTACCACTTGAAAAAATGGCAGAAAGGTGGGAAAATTACCGAAAGTTGGGTTTAAGATGGGAAGTTAGTGTCGGAGTGGATCGAGCTTCTAATTACTTGTAAATGAAAAAAGATAACGGATTTAATTTTAAACTAAGAAAAGTAAGTGCTTCGTTAATTTTATCTATCAGTTAAATCTTACAGATTACTTCATCTTTAATCTTTCTCATAATCTTTTATTTATTCTGTAGGTTTAAGCATGCATCATCATTGGAATAACTGGACGTCTAAATTATTTTTTATGACTTGAAAAATATTAACTTAAAATTAGCTTAAGGCGACGGAGAATGGAATAGCGTATTGCTTCTTTTTGTGAAAATGGGATAAATCAGTGCAAAAGTAAACAAATGAGGTTAAAAAAAACAATTATTTACTAGTTATTTTGACTACGATAGATTCAAATTACTTGTAAATGAAAAAAGATAACGGATTTAATTTTAAACTAAG
>CM077105.1:16506102-16531858 GCA_039619505.1 Cimex hemipterus | reverse complement strand
TTTTGTCTATCAGTTAAATCTTACAGATTACTTCATCTTTAATCTTTCTTATAATTTTTTATTTATTCTGTAGGTATAAGCATGCATCATCATTGGAATAGTTGGACGTCTAAATTATTTCTTATGACTTGAACTCATCATAAAAAACATTTATCTTCATCCAAAATATGAACGAATCCTAATGTACATTGCTATAAAACTTTCCACGCCATATTTTGGAGACATGATTTCATATTGGAATGAAAACATACTTATTAAATATTAATAATATAATTTTTTAAACCATTGGCTTAGTGGTGGTTAGGGGGTAGCTCGATCTAGCAGCAGTGGTAGAGCAGCGAGGTATCTAGCCGAAGATCGTGGGTGCGAATCCCGCTCGTGACACTGACTTTTTTATGTCAACTAAAAACCTTATTTAATTGAAAGAAGCGGACCCAATTATTAAATTGCGCATTTTTAATTTTTTCATAATATCCTATCAACCAAGGCAATAGTGTTTACGTTCTTCTGCAAAAGTTGGCGACATCCAGCTAGACAAGCCGGCACGTTTAATTCGAAACCAAACTAAGAATCGTAAGAGGAATTTGTGGTCGGGGATTTGTTGAATCAACCGCTGACGCACACAAAACCGTCTGACACACGAAGCGAGAACATGCGGGCCAGTGTAATTATGGACAAACCGCGGACAAAATTGCATTGGCTAACTCTTGAGGAAACGAATATTGTTTCTCTATTACGGGTTCAAGGGTAAAAGGGTTATAAGGAAGAAGCCGATCGTTGCGTTGAAAAAGAAAAAACCTGAAACAATATTTCTTAAAAACGAAATTGTAAATGGGAAAAACGAAATAGACCACTTGGATTTAAGAATGAAATACCGGAAGGTTGAATATTTTACATTATCAAGAAAAGTATGCTAATTTTGTACAAATAGCAATAAACAGATTAAATTTTTCAAAACAAATCGTGTTTTCTAATTGACCCTTCTTCATTCCCTTTTGGCTTCTGTTCCCTTCTATTTGGCTTTTCTTCTGTGTTCTGTTCTCTTGTTGTTTTACCTTTTTTTTCTATCTCCTATGCAGACCGAATTCTCTATGATGCACTTTTTTACTTTTTTTAAATTTTAAACTAAAAAAAGTAAAAAAGTATATATATATATGTATATAATAAATTCCTGTGTATGTGAGAATTGAAATAAAAAAATTAAATATAAAACCAAATTGTTGTATTATCGAAAGATTAAAAATATAAATTTTCATGTTGTATTTTATACCAGATCAATTCTATTTCTAAAACTTTTCAAATAAAAAGTTTTTCTTTTTTTAACGAGAGTTTGCATCGGTTGAGGTTATATCAACCCGCGGGGTGTCGGTAATTTTGAAAATAGGAATCCCATTTGCAAGTATGTGGGGTCACTAGATTCGAACTCGGGACCTTTACCTAACAGTGATGTGCGCAGTGCTAAGCCTGAACGGTTGCTGCCACCGACGCCCTTTTTATTGTCTTGTTATTTTATTTTATATTATTACAACAAATAATGATTATTATTGATTTGCTTTTACAATTATTAATTATAACTATTATTATTAATGTTATTATAATTATTTTAAATTTCATTACTGACTATATAATAATACTTGTTTTTTTACTCATTTCTTTATATAAAATATCTATTTATTGTTTAACTGAATAATGGTTTTTTCCTGTCAGAACCGAAAAAATTGAATGAACATATTTTCTTTTTCTACGCAATACCTATCAGTTCTGGCTACGATCATCGAGATACCCATTGTAAGAAAAGTTACTTTGCCAGGCGTAACCATCTTAATTGTTTGTCTCTTTCCACACTGCGTTCAGAGATGTCAAACCGCGACAACGGCCGAATTCAACAACAATGTTCCCGGTTGATTTTTTCCTTTGCGAAACAATTAAGAAACTGGAAATGGGAAATTGGCCGGAGATAAATTTCCGAACAAAGAGACAGATAAGGATTTGACCTGTAGGTCGTGCTTTATCGCGGTGAAAAACGCCGATATTTCATGAGATGTCCTTCCGATAGCGAGGGAAAACAGGATCTATGTCTATCCCACAAGAGTAGTTTCTAATTAAGTCCAAATGTTGAGCTTTCAATTTTTAACGTAAAGTTAAAGTTTTAGAGAACAATGAGAATGAAATAATGGAAAGGAAGTAAATATGTTTTTAATTAATATTTGGTGAAACTACCTAAAGTAAAGACTAGCAAGTACTGTCATATCAGATAGAGTTTATTGTCTGAAAGAGGAGATTAAACCACTTGATCAATTAAAAATTCCTTATCTACACCATGATTCGAACCCAGAATGGCTATCGTGAGTCGGACGCCCTAACTATTCGGTCACTTTGGAGACTTAATGATAAAATGATTGACCGGCCAGTGTTTGTATTGAATATCATCTTCCCAAGAAATGAGAATGTTATGAAAGGACAAGGCTGACTAAATCTGTGATTTTGATTGCGGTAGGAAAACGGTGTTTTCACTAGAAAACTGCGGTTTCGAATCTTTTGCTGGATTCCCATGCAATATGAGCTTCCCGAACATTCGTACAACAATTATGTTAATACCATATCAATATCAAAACCTTTCGAACCCAAATTTTGGTAAATTAATAAAGAAATATATATTTACATGATTGAGCGACGCCGGCTATGAAAAGTGACTCAATTGCAGGTAAGATTGCTCAATATTTATTACAATCTTTGGAAAATTATTCTCTACCATTCTTTATATAATTCCATCGTGACATGTGGTGTCAAAGTTTTTTTCCATATCATCGAGATCATGTCTCGTTTTGGTAAATGTTAAAATATTCAATGATGTGATTATCCTAACAAAATTAAACTGATAATAATTTCCTTAAATATATAATAATTTACTAAAATATTTTTTTTTTACATACGAAGATGTCCCGCGAGCAGAGGTCATTACTGCATAAGTTTATCTGGCATGTCATATTGTCAACAGTAAGATTCTTAATTTTGTTTCTCTAGCACTTTTCAGTTAACTTCAACCATTCATAACTTTATTCCATAAAGTTTTTCGCATCTCATGAATGTTAATCTTTCTGTCAATTTGATTACACTAGTAGTTAGTGCATAGAAAACCTTTTGAAATTCATAATTTTTTTATTGTGACAGTATAGCAGCCAAATCATTCATAAGAAAAAACTTTCAAAAATTTCTAAAATTTTTGTCCAGAGTTTAAATAAGATTTTTTTAGTTTTTTAAATGTATAATTCCCAAAAAAATGCCCCTACTAATTCATATTTACTTATTTCTGAAAGGCCAGTTTTTACCACTGTAATAACCACCATTGTTTAAAAAAAATTGATTTTTCTTTTAAAGACGGATAAAAATCATTATCAGTGTGATTTTAATCTTCTACTAAAAATGATGCACTAAACGATAAAGTCTATTTTGTATAAAATACAACAGATATCATTCACAAAACTTTTGTACAACAGTAAATGTAATTACACAAATGGCAACGGGATTGTAAGACGTAGTGAACATTTCACATATTTGTTTTTGCAGACAGAAATATTTCGTTAACTATCCAAGTTGAAAGCTGAATATGAATTATGTCTGAAGAACAATTGACGTCCCAAAAGACACAAAAGAGAATGTTTGGAGTAAAAACTAATTTCAATTCAACAGATGAACTGCATAAAGTTTTTAATAGTCTTTCTTCTTGCGTATTAACACTGATTGATAACTTATATTATATTAACGCGTTATAAATCATCTAATTATAGTTATAATACTAGTACACTCAATACATTGCTATACTGTAACATTAAAACTGATTAGTAGAAGTATGAAATGTTGGAAATAATAAACGCACACTATCTATAAAACGGCCGATTATTTGAATAAATTATTGTTGTATATGACGAACAATTTTTTAATGACATAATAAAATAATGAACAGAATTATTTTAACTTGATTCACTGTAATTTTTCTTTAATAACGGTTTTTCATTTGGGATGCAAACGTTCAATACATTCCGGCTTTGCGGGTTAGCATTGCTAGAAGGACACGGCGCTAAATCTAATCCTATCTTTCCCAATTAATAAATTTATGTTCAAAAATTAAAGAATACGCAACAAAACAATAACAACTGAACAAAAAATAAACAAGCCCACGATAATAAAAAATATTAAATATTGTATACAATTTCGTTTATTATACTCCTTGCATAAATTGAAATAATGTATTAATATTGTAAATATAAATAAAATCTATCTTAACCTATTATATATTTTTACATGCTAATTTTAGAATAAATTCAATTTTAAAATGATAAATATTATACAAAACATTGGTATAAATCAGCAATTTATCAACAACAAAAAATGATTATAATTGATTAACATGATCCTACAGTACAATTTAAAAACTAATAAAATAAAATATATCTGAATTAAAACTAATTTTAAAATAATTTCACTACGAGTTAGCAGATATATTTATCTGGAATGAACATTTTCATTGTCTAAACAATTGATCATAATTAAAATTAAATTATGAAAAAAATCATATATAATTAAAGAAATATAAAAACGGGTCGTAATAAAAAACAAGGCAAAGAAAGGACAATTATTTGAATAAAAATTATTGCATAACCTTCGCAAGCTAACCATCTGAGGATAAAAATGCGATAAAAACGGCGATTCAACGAATATTAGAAGGTCGGTCAGTGAAACACGTGTTAAGTGCTGCATTAAAAAGCAAATAAATGATCTATGATTTGACGATATATGTTTGATTGTTCAAAATATTTTTTGTAAGTAAACAACCACGAATGTATAAGATTTTGTTTGTTCGGAAATCTTCTCTGGGGTACCAAAACAGCCCTAAATTTTGTTTTTCATATGTTTTGAGTTGAAGGGATTTTCCTCTTTTATACATTAACTTTCGTCTATCGTGTCCAACTGGTTTTTCTAGCAGGCTTTAATAAAGTAAAGAATTCGTTACAGAGTTTGGTATCGAGGTCTCAACTGCTCAGGAATGGCTTTCCGAGGTGCCGTACTATTTTTTAGCTTTGCTAGGCTATGTCTGTCTCCCCTAAATGTATGACAAGTATGATCAATCGTAAACCCATTTTTTAATTGAAATTATTTTATTGGACTGCACTATTGGGATGGTTTTAGTTCCTTTGCGTTGAATATGACACTCTTTCTCCCATTGTGTTTTTGTGTTCTCCATCAACATTTTTTGAGCTGTTGGCTATCTCGCTGAAATTTTTCATGTTGCAATCCTTTGAATGTATTTATTCAAATGGAGCACTGAGAGGAACGAAAACGAAAAATAGATAGATGAAGGTTAATTACACCATTTATTAGTTTGTTTAAGAGCTTTTAACAAACAAGCTTACAACACCAAATAAAATTTTAAAAAAGTCAATTCATATACATTCGATTGCAGAAATGTTTGCATTTGTATTTTATACAATAAAATAAATCCATTAGATTTCGTGGTCCGATTTACCAAATAACTTCTTTCAAATAATTAATCTTTGTGTAAGGTATTTTTTTGAAATAAAAACGCCAGTGTCTCGAGCGGGATTCGAACCCACGACCTAAACAGCTAAATACGCCGCTGCTCTTCCACTTGAGCTATCGTGATTTTGATCCACTTGTATACCAAATTCCCATCTCAACCCAATTGTATTTTATTTTTTTAAGCTCCTTTGTTGATAGTTTTAAACAAGCACATCGATGATTTACTTCTGTTTCACTTATTTATTTTTCTTTCATCTATAGTTGTTTACTTATAAAAATTTTAGAGGTTAATTTAGTATGAAGAGATCTACCGGGTTCCATTTTTTGAAACAATTTTTTTTCCAATAAGAGCCAGAGCTTTAACAGAGGCCCTGTATTTTAACCCTCTGAGTCCTCTCCTAACCCTTTCCCTTCTTCAGTTTCCCAGCAGTCCTGATTTCTCTGTCTCCCAGTACGAATCTACTGTGACTGAAAAAAACCTCTTCTCGGCTCAACTCTCCTCATTTTGAAAAAAAAATCCTGTGAGCATCTGTTATATTCACCCTAAATTTTACCTTAATATTTCTCAAATTTCCTTTAACGTCCAAATCCTTTACTTTATGAATCATAGGTCGTTCTACGACGTTGAGGCCCACCTCGCTACGACCCTTCAGTGAGTGATTCTTTTTTTCTTTATCCAGTCCACACCAAATACACCTTGTTTGTTTATTTCCTTTTTTTTATTTTATTTTTATATCCAGCAGAATCAGCATTTATTTTGTGACTGAAATATCCAATATACAAAAGATACATGGGCGAGTAATAGATACTTAACACAACCAAAAAAACGGTGTACAATAATAACAGAGAAATATTTGAAAAATCCTATATCTGGTCAATGTTCTTGGGCAAAATACTTATTTGTTAAGAGCATTGGCCTAAATCACCTCCTTCCCAGGACAATACAGTATTTACCATGAAAATGGGCACGTTTCAACGTGGGGAAATTACTTCACAACTTGCTATTCGGACTTCTTGGTGAAAAAATGAAGGCAATGCAAGTTGTTGAAAAATTTCTAAAGTTCTGTGGGGCAATTAACAATAATTTAGCTCTAAGGTATTACAATATTTGGTTTGTGGAATAAGCAGTTAATATGATATAGTACGTTTTTATTTAAATTGTTTATATAACCGGAAAAACGTTTTACTAACGCCTTCACCACGATACACGACTCAATTATGACACTTGACAGAAAGCACACACTTTGAGTGAGCAGAAAGGCCTTCATGAAAAAAATTTTATTTCAATGACTACATTATTATCTAAATAAAAATATTTTTACATAAATTTACACACATTACACATAATCATCGTTACAGGTTACAATAATTCTAAAGCCCAGGTTCTGAGGATGATCTAAATCAAAGTCGAAACGTCGTTGAAAAAAGGTTGTTTCTGAACCACATCCTTAAGAAATTTCACTAATTCAACCACCTAATTAACAAACATTAACAAGTTTTCACAATTTTTTTTTCTTTGAAAAATATTTATGTAAACGTAACACAAAAAACAAACGTTTTGCGAGGAAATTACTATTGTGTTGTATCAAATATCTGATTATTTTTTCAGACATTCAGAGAAGATGTAGTGCTTTTCTGTTCTTTACTTTCAATTGTTTATATTACAATTAAGCTGTTATTAATCCTCCATTTTTGTTTATAATGATGACCCCCCCCCCCATTGTATAGTTTTTGGTGTACCTACAAATATGGACATGGAAACAAGCGATTTTCGTGTAATATTCTATTACGAGTTTAAACTAGGTCATTCCAGCAGTTGAGGCTGGAATAAACATCGGTAAGGCGTTTCTCGGAAGGGCAATGAACGGATGATTCGCCGTTGGTTTGCTAAGTTTCCGGAAGGGAATATCGAATTGGAAAACGAGCCCCGCTGAAGACCTCCAATTTTAATTGAAAACGATGTCCTTTAAGCTTCAGGTGAGAGAAAACCACTATCAAACAGTCAATGGAATCGCGGCACAACCAAATGCATGTGCAGCAACAGTGACGAGATAAGGAACATAAGAGAAATCAAAAGGTTTGATCTATAGGTCCCTCATGAGCTCCCTGAGCGACACAGTTACAGCATAAAAGTCATACTTTTCGTTGCTCACGAGGCAAAAAACCGAGCCTTTTCTTGAAAGAATAACCACTTGCGATGAAAAATGGCATATGATTATCAGCGTTGGTCAGGGCAGTGATTAAACTTCGACGAAAGACCAGGACATAATTTACACCCCAAAAAAATTGTTGGCGGCATGGCTGGAATTATTCACTACATCTCTTCGGCTTACCGTTCGGTCACAATATCTACATCGTATTGTAAGGAAATTAACGAACACAAAAATTACTTTTAAAAAAACTGGCATTGGTAAACCGGAAAGGCCCTATACTCCACGACAACGCCGGGCTTCATGTTTCAAAACATACCGTAAACAAATTGAAAGAGCTTGGCTACAAAATTCTTCAGCACCGAACTTATCTCTATTTCCACCTGTTTAGGAGTCTAGATAACTTCCTCAAAGGAAACATTTTTGAAAACGATTTTCAAATCCAAAAACCGTTTTCACGTTGGTCACGCGTTGGGAAAAATGTGTAGAAACGAAGACAAATAAAATATGTGGTAATTAGTGACCGTTAATCGATATTTATTTAGAAATCGTGAGATGCGGTCTGGTTTGATATAGGTTCCAGAAAAATGTTCTCTTTATCGTGCCAACGTTTCGATCTTTATTGAGATCATCTTCAGGGCTCAAAGTGTTGGTCTTCTGTGTAATTTTGCCATTCTTGTGTGTCGTGTCGAGAGTGCCCAGTGGGCGCAATTGCAACACTTTGAGCACTGATCTCAATAAAAATCGAAACGCTGGCACAATAAAGAAAATGTATGTCTGAACGCATCTCACTATTTCTAAATAAATATAAATAAAATACTACGAACAAAATGATTTTGTTTTTATATAGTATTTTTACTAAAAAAAGTTATCTTGGAAACGGACATTTCATGTGAAACAAATTGATAACAAATTTCTAATCAAAATATCGGTAGGGCAGGTAGAACGTATTGGATCCAAGTTAATACCGACTATATCCAGTACATAGCTGGCGCTAAGAACTTTTATACGTCGTAAGCTGATATCTATGAAAATGTACCAAAGCTTTGGGCATTGTTTCAGCAGGAGAATTTAGTTTTTGAACACTATGCCTGGGAGGTCAAAAGGCTGTTACCAACAAAAGAGTAGCCAAACAGAACCATTGGCAACAACCTCATCTATACACTTCAACTGTTTGGGATGGTCTGTCAGACATTGTGGAAAAAATGTTATTCTTTGGTGAAGGACTTTCACGGAGGACGATAAATTAACCAAGAAATGTTCAATCTGGAGGTGTATCGGAGTTATTTTTCGGTATAGCGCATTGCCAGCTCGAACAGACAAGGAGTATATATGGATATTTGAAAAACAGTTTAAAAGGTCATAGGAAAAACCTCAGGAGGAAATACTAAAGCTAAGACGAGATATTGTTGTATTAGAATGATGATAAAAGGAAATTTCAGATCCACGCCTAGCTGATATTGCCAAAAACATTGTCTTTAGGAAGGGAAACGCTTGAAGCATACGCATACGAGCCCTTAATAAATTTTCGGTATCTAACAAAAAATGTTAAGCTTAACGAAGAAGTCAAGAAAATGATAAACATTGCTGATTCCTTTAAAGCCTAAACCTTAAACACTGCCATGAACAAATCAAACTTAAGCCTACCAAATAAAACTTTTTTTAAATGATACAAAGATGAAAAATATTAGACGCTTTTCCGGGCATTCTTGCCTATGAGCTCTAGGAGCCGAAAAAAGTATTAATTTAATTTAAAATTTACTAACCATGACTCTTTTCTGAGATAATAAAATGCTTCAGGGTAAAAATAGTATGTACGCGGTGTTAGAAGAACCGACCTCATTTTTAATCACAAATTAATCTGTCTCTCAGTACGCTCTGAATAATATACAATTGCAAGTGTTACTACAAAGCTTTCGGCCATTTTTTAAGTCCACATCAGAGAAAAACTTAATTAATTCCCAATATTGCCAAGGAGTGTAATACTATTACCAAATAAAGTGCATATTATTATGTACATTTAAGTTGTAAAAACTATAATATTCCGGTCAAATGTGGGCGAAAATAACTATTTATATGTGAGACCAGGTTCGGAGGATTGTTAGTTGAAAACCACAAGGGCTACGCGTTGGAACTTACAAAACCTTTTAATTAATGGAATTATTATAATTTTAATAATTACACTGTACTGAAAAAAATTGTTTGTAATTAAATAAATTGTATACATAAATATTTTTCGTTAACAAACACGAGTATGTCAAAATAAATAAGAAGAAACAAGTCAAGGGGAACGTATTTAAAAGGAAATGTAAATTAATCGGTGGAGCAGATTTCTTTTGTAATAAAATGTTCTTCGACAACTTGAATAGTTTAATTTCGCAAATTGAAGTGGGTAAATAATTTATGTTTGTTAGAGTAGAATATCCACGATCAATATCGACCTACCCGATCGTTTCGGAACACCTGAGGCTGTCGCCAGCTTGCTCTCAATTCACCCCGTTTGCTATGTGAACGCCACTATTATATTAACAAGCAATTACATCGAGGACAGTGTTCAAGGTGGACTTGTTGAGCACACTATCAGAAATACCTATTAGCAACAAAAAACCAACCCGTTTGTAACAGGTGCTTTTATAAAATTATTTCAATTTAGAAAGTAGAACAATCAATGCCGTTTGAAATAGTATCTTGCATGACAGGCGTGCTCTTGAATTGTTAAAACCGGTAATTTTATATGTCGTGTTCGGATTAAAACTTGTTTTTGCTACATTTTTAAAAATAAAGATTTATTATTATTTATTAAATTCTTATTGGGTATAAAGGAGAAAATCGAAAATACTAATTTAACACTTAAAAAAAATAAAATCATAAAAAGAAGTAAAAAATTTATTATTTACACAAATATATAGTGTACATTACATCTTTTTGATTTACATTTTCATGCTTTTGATGTATTTGTGTTCAAAACGTAATTTTCAGAATTGAATAAATTATCTGCTGTTAAATGCGTTACTGTTTATAAATATACAGCAGGTGATGTTTCTTGTTTTGACTGAAGAGGTAGTTTCCAACCGAGATTGGAGGTCGCTTAATGGTGGTAATGTTCGAGTCCTCCGTAGGAGCCGTATCCGTAACCTTCACCGTAGGAAGAGTATCCTTGGTAACCGTGGTCCTTGACGACAACTGGGACTTCTTTGTGGACGTATACGGGTTGGGCTACAGGAACGGGGACGTGCTTTTCGACAGTCACGGGGTAGGGCTTAGCTACGGGGACAGGTACGGGATGGGCGACGGGGACATGGACGGGGACTTTGACTGGGTAGGGAACAGGCCTGTCTACGGCGTAGGGAACGGGCTTCTCAACCGGGACGGGGTAGGGCTTAGGTACGTGGACGGGGTAAGGCCTGTCGACGGGAACGGGGTATGGGACCTTTACGGGGACTGGGACGTGCTTTTCGACGGTGACGGGGTAGGGTTGGGGCACTGGGACTGGGACTTCCCTGTGGAAGGTAACGGCCTTGAGTACGCCTTCGGTAACGTATGTCTTTCCTACGAAAGGAGCACCGTGGCCACCAGCGTAACCGTGTCCGAGAGCGACTGGGCCGGCAGCGTATCCGTGTCCGACGGCAACTGGGCCGGCAGCGTAACCGTGTCCGACGGCGACTGGGCCGGCAGCGTAACCGTGTCCGAAAGAGACTGGTCCGGCAGCGTAACCGTGTCCGACGGCTACTGGAGAGGCGACGTAGCCTTTAGTGACTACGGGAGCAGCAGCGACGTAGCCTTTAGTGACTACGGGAGCAGCAGCGACGTAGCTTTTAGTGACTACGGGAGCAGCAGCGACGTAGCCTTTAGTGACTACGGGAGCGGCAGCGACGTAGTTCTTAGTTACTACAGGTGCGGCAGCGACGTAGCTCTTGGTGACGACGGGAGCAGCAGCCACGTAGCTCTTGGTGACGACGGGAGCAGCGGCGTAGCCATGGCCGTATTCGCCTCCGTATCCGAAATCGGCGAAATCGTAACCTCCGTGTCCGTATCCAACACCAAAGACACCCCTCTTCTTGTTGTTAGACTCTACCTTCTTCTTTTCGTCGACAGTCTTGTCGGCGAAGACTGAAGCTACCACCAAAAGAAGTACACAAACCTGAAATCGATCAATTTATCATTAAACATTGCAAATTTCCCAACAAAACAATGATTAAGTATTACTATTAGAACATATTTAAAATAATTTGAGACAATTCGCCCCGGCACCTTTTTCTCATTGGATCTAAGTTAATAAAATTTTATAACTATCCTGGAAGTTAGAAAAACCGCTTTCAAAAAATATATCCCCTTCATCACACTTTCAAGCTATTATTAATAATTGAAAAAATATGGTCATATGCTTAAAATTTTGAAAATTATCGTTTCGAGCATAATAGATTTTTGTCTTAAATTAGAGTAGAGAGAGCCACCAACAATCCTATCTATATATAATTAAAACCATGTAAATCCTTAGTGATACTCTGAAAGTTCTGATACAGATTGCTGAAATGTTCCTCAAAAGCTTGTCAAAGAACTAAAGATTTTTCTACTATTTTTTTTAAATTACATTTTTAAATGAACCGATTTTAAATATTAAATTATAACATTAAAGGTGGATATTGAATATAATCAGATAAATTAATCGAGTGGACTTAATTTACAGGGATATTTTATATATAATCCAGTCGTATTCAACGTCTCCAAAGATGATTCGGTAAATTGGAAATTTGATTCGATGACCATATAATCCATAACAATATTAATTTTGAAAAAAAAAACGGGTTTAGAAATGATTTAAATTAATTTGTGTACTCAATCAAAATCGACAGATGAAAATATGGAGTAAATTATGTGTACAATAACAAATTAAGTCAAATTTTAAAATCTTCTCTACTTAAGACAACCGACCAAGAAATTTATGATTTTGATTATTTATGGTTTCTATGGCTGAACTTTTATATTACAGTAAACGTTCTTCTAAGGTATTGAAGTAAATTTAATAAAATGCATCCCCTTGGTTTGAAATTTTGTTTCTTGTAGCGTACAAAAGATAATATTTGTTAATGATTATTTTTAAATGACAATTTTATTTATGAAATAGAAAAGATAATCTGTTCATATTCGATGAACATGCAAATTCTATATTGCAATTTTATGACCTATAAATAATAAATTTTTCCACCGCGTTTAATTATAATCATATTCATTTGATTTCCACGTAACACTTTTTTGAACCACTCAATTTTTTCACTTTCACGTTTTCCCCGCCGTCCCTCCGACTTACTTAACAAAGCACATAAAGTTTGTTTAAACGACCAACTTACCTGTAACTTCATGTTTCAATCAAGTGTTAGTACGGAGCTTTGTCTCAGGGTATATATAGGTTGTAAACCTTCCTCTCCCACCGTCGTTGGCCTTGTGAAACGTTCCCCCGGCTCAAGCTCTAGGGTAAGGACTCTGTTGCAGACGGTTGCCCTTATTTGACAAACTGATTCGGTGCGTTTTTTTTGTGTCAAAAATGAGAACAAATGGCGAAATAGTGGCAGTACGACGGCCAAACCCGGACCTTCGACACTGCATCCTGCTCGCTCTCCTGCGACTATTTCTCGACAACCTCTCTTCCTGAAAACGTTCGTGCAGTCATCAGAAGTAAATAGTGTAGAAAAGACATTTTTAATTGAAAACATGTGCTTTTAATTATGTGGGGTTTTAGTGGTTGTAAAGCCTATTTTTCTTTATTCTTTTCTTTTTTTGAAAATGCATTTCGATCAGAGGAGTATGTGTCTCATTTTTTTTTATTTTAAGAAAATACTTATGAGCAAATCCACAGCCCATGGAGGGATGTCTTTTTAATAAGATTGAACAACACACTAACTCCACAATTAATTATTTCTATGGAAGGATGTCTGGTCCCTTTAATAGCCAAAAGAAATATTAAATAAAATACAAAGATAGAAATACAATTTTTAAAGATTTGTCAGTGCATCAAGAAAATGTTTGTCATCTGCTTAAAATATTTAAATCTGCGCATAAAATAATTAAACACACCATGGAGAACGAGAAGGAAAGATGTATAAACATTTAGACCTGCTTATGGAATGGTCGAATGCAAAAAAATCTTCTGGTTTATATAAAGTGAAAGATAGTTCATAAAGATTGTTAAATTATTATTCAACTCATCAGCAATATCAAAGATAAATGTCGCAAATAATTTCATTAACAGAATATCAACACTAACAGTAAGTGATATAGTTTTTCTTTATAAAAATCTTAAAGAAGTAGTGTTGGTAATTTGGACCAAAATAATTACCCTGGAAGTATAATAAAACAGCGTGGCAAAACATAGAACCAATATTTTAGAAAAAACCCAGTAGGCTTAAGAAGGATGGCGTCGGTGGCCGCAACGGTTAGGCTTTGGCATGGCGACTCGTCACTTTAAAGTAAAGGACCCGGGTTCGAATCCAAGGCTCTAAATTTACAAATAAGTTTAAAAAAATACTGGCACCTAGGGGTTGATATGTTCTCTGCTGTTGTGAACCCTTGAAAAAAATATATAAAAAATATGGAATAGATGAGAATGTTAAGATGTTCGTATGTAAAAGGTAAAATATTATTATAATATGAAAGCTAAACTTTCAGTAGCGGACAGTATACAAAGAATTGGGAGTATATGTATATAATTATTTGTGAATGTGGAAATGACGTGGGAAAAGAGTACATGTTAAAAACAATAATAACGATAGAGAAAATGATAAAAGTACTGCAAGTATAACACACCACAATGTATAAACTACGTATATTAAAATTGTAAAACATCTTAAGTTGATTAAAAACAAAAGAATAAAATTGGGGGTCTTTTTCAGATGGCAGAGCTGGATTTCTTTTGAAACGAAAACTAAAAAACAAAAATATTTAAGTATGTATTTATTACCTGTATAAGAAACACTGAAATTTGTACCCAATACGGAAAAACACTTTGTGATTTCACTGAAACATCTACGAGTCCGAAAACGCGAGGTTTTCATAGAATTTTAGATTTTCACCCACAGGTAAAGGTGTGGTTGGAGTTTTGATGTATTCCAAAATTTCAACTAGATCTCAAATCACCCCAGAAATCGTACCAAATGTGAACAAAAACTTTTGATACTAGTGACACAACTAAAATTCCGAAAACTAAAAACGAACGAAAAAATAAGCGTTTTAAACGGTTTTTTGATTTCCACCTACAGGTTGAGGTATGCGTGGTCTATTCCAACTAATCTCAGATACCCATCGCTCTGGAAAATGTATCACATATCTATAAAAACTTTTCAACACTAGTGAAACATCATAAATGTAAAAAAAAAGTTTGAAAAATAGATGTTTTAACCGGTTTTTAGATTTTCACCTACCGATTGAAGTGCAATTCGACTATTTCAACTAGAACTACAACAATACAAAACAATAACCTACCTGGTGCCACTGGTTTAATGCAACTTTTTTAAAAACTTCTGACACATTATTTGATTTTTTGGGTAAAGGTTATTTTATAATCTCTTGGTGGCTCAAGGACAGAGCACATAAAATAAAGATCGTGTGTGTTCCTAGGCACTATGTGGAGTATGTGGAAGTGACAACTGGGTGTCAATATTTACAAGTTTGGAACACCAAAGGCCATTTGTGTAAAATATGGATTTAGTTACGATTACAGAATAGAAAAGTCCGAGAGATTCGTCAAATGAATATGGTGGTCCTAAGAACGGGGATAAATACACCTTTAAAGCTAAGCACCAGGTTTATATGGGGTCTTAGAGCAGAGTCAGCTTGGGGTAGTTGCTTAAACTCTTAAATAATGAAGCATCTAGCTCTGGAATAGCCTTAAAAGAAATCCCTATAAACAATTACATATCCTTCTTGAGAAAGAAGGATTTTCACTTTTAGTTATGTAGGTGGGAGACAACAAACGACAATAAATTACGGAAAATAAAGGTTTCAACGAGGAAATGGCTTTTATCGTACCATTTGGTAGGTAGGAGGTACAAAACTGTTCCTAGAAGATTTATAATTAAACATACAAAACTGACTATCTCAAGGCAAGGGAACCCCACCTATCCGTTTGGAATATAATCATGTACTGGCTGTAAAATATCTACAAAACGCGTTACAGCTATATCAAGAAAAGAACAGAATGCCAATTGTCAGAGTCCTTGTATCAAATACTGGGCCGATAATTGCTCTTTAAATTCTTAGAACGAACGGAGCTTATAAAAGAAATATGGCCATGTAGATTTGGACTTGATGGGTATAGCTTGGGGCTTGTGTATGAGGGGGTGCCCTCGGCGTGTGGGTGAGCACCTCGAGCAGGTTTAGCCTGGGTCAGTAGGGGGATGTGGACATTTTCATAGCGCAATAATTGGAATGAAAATGATTTTGATCCACTTCCCATGAAAATCGCCCGTGATCTTAAGAGAGGTGCTCACAGAGCGCTGGCGATCTGCCCTTTATTGGGTAGGCTCTTTCTTTTAATTTTTACTTTATTATCAAGAAACAGCCCTAAATGACCCATAGTGGTTGAAGGCCTCTACATATAAATAGAAAAAACTTAATGATTCCATTTCAAAATTGTAAAAAATTAACAAACGTATGGCAAAAAATTTGGAAAAGTACCTTAATTTGTTGGTTTAATTATTAATTCCAATAATTTGCTTCCTGATCCCAGTAAAAACAGTCAAAGTAAAAAATATAATAGACTATAAACATTTAGAAAGGAAAGGAGCTACGTCATCAACGTACGTGCCGATAACGAAAGAGGCCTATTGATCAAATAATAATAAAATCACGTAAGACTACAGCTGTCGAGAAAGGACACACCTTCTTGCCAAAAATGAGAAAAATTTAATTTTTGGCTTTTAAATCACAGAACAAGATCTGCAGCCTGGCTCGCAATAAAAGGAATAGAAAAAAAATATGACAATAAAACACCACATAATTATGAACGGAGCAGCCAACAAGTAAGCAAATATGAAAATATTCGCTTTTAACCATGAAACGTTTTTCATTTCGTTATTGAGTTTGTTGAAATAAATTGTCATGGTAGTCTGATAAAAATATTTAAAAAAAAAAATCATAATAAGGCATAATTTATTTTAAAATGAACATATATTTTTCATTATCATTAGAATGTATTCCTGGTATTATTGACACAATTAAATTTTCCAGATTACATTTTTACAGGTCTATAAATAGATTAAACCTGCAACCATGCGATATTTGTTCATCGAAAGCATGAAGAAAGAGATCAACTTCTTATGGTGAAAGGTGGCCTGCCAGAAAAACGGTGGCAAAGAATATAATTCAGTTCGTTAATTTGGATAAGTCAATATTTATTTAAGATACATATAAATCATATTAGGCTTGCTGCATGCTTTAATTAATTAATTTTAGTTAAGATGAAAAATAACTCCCTTCATCCAGACATTTGTACTGGAAAAAAGATAATAGAATAATAAATTAAATAAAACCATTAAAATAAATAAAGCACATAAGGAACTCAATTTTTCACTCACATTCAGGAATTAAATTATATAGTTACTCAATCAACTTTCGAGGAATGTATTCAAGAATCAGGAACTGGAAACTATTATTAATAATTTACTGAAAATATACTTACAACAATGAAACGAAATTTTCTGTCATAATGCGTTTATGAATTAAGTTTAGAAGAAAAGATCTACCATCGGTCATTCTACAATATATCGGAATTGCAACCTTGTAATTTAACAGCAAAAGTTTGAAAGTCCTGATGACATGGGACAAAGACAAAACAAATAAATAAAAAATTGAAGGCTAATATCAATTATATAAAAAAAAATTAATAAACTGTAGGCACGCCCTAATCAAACCGTACACGGTTACTCAGTCAATAACACTCATACATACACATACAAATAATTGTGAAGAATTAATTATCTACTTGATTACAAAACACTATCGCATTCCTGAGAATTTTAACTAGATTGAGTCGTTACTGTATTGTTCGGCCTACAAACTGTTAAATTTAATTAATTAGTAATTGTTGGAAAAATCAGGAGTGCATTAAATCGTTCCATGTAATATTTGATATTTAAATACATGAAATTATTATAAGTAGGTAGGTAAAGTAAATATTTTTATTGTGTTATATGCGGTTGCATTTTATACATCAGTCTCGTACTAGTAAGCAAGCAGGTTATTATCTATTTTGGGTAAATTTAACATTACAATTTTATATTAACAAACTTAAACATTTAAGTTTAACACACTTAAACTTTTAATGTAAAGGATCTTAGGTCTTAAGACTTTATTGAAAAAATAAAACCATTTTCTTTGTTAACAGCGAAATATAAATTATATAAATATAATACCTAAGAGGGAAAATAACATTTCATCATCGGTACATCTAATCATGAATTGTTGAGAAATTAAGTTTTCCTATCTAAGATGTGCATTGAGAAGGTCATGTCGCGTATAGTGGAGAGTTGTTTGTCATCTATTGCATATTTTATTCCATAGAAAAATTTTTGAATGTAATTTTTATTTGACAATCTGACTGACGGTTGTATGAGGGCTACCTATTTTTCGTTATAAATACAGCTGGGGTACACTTAAGAAGCATATATTTCTGATCAGTTCATCTCATCATCCTCTGAACGGGTCTGGTTTTCTCATCTGTCCAAAATTTCATTCCTATTATTGAAGGATCCAACCATCCCAAATGCGAAGAGCATTATATGTAATTGGAGGAACTACATGGATTACATATTAGCAGTTTCTCAAGGTTAATCTTATTTGATCTGAAGAAGGTTAAGATGATGCTTCCAGAAGGCTTATTTCGAACAGGCAACCACCATTTCGACATCCTTGACAGAACCAACACCTCATTTCCATCCTTATATATCGACTCGGCGTTCAGTCGGCAGATAAAAAAAAGTTTTGGTTTTTAAACATACTTAAAGCATTTCTAAGGAACTTAACCAATTCCCTAAACGTCTGTTGCATATAAAGCAGTAGCGGGTGTTATTGATTCAAATCGTTTAAACTGTTTCCATAGATGTTCTTCTACGGTGAAGCTAAATTCCCTCTATCCGAAGAAAACCTTGGCTTCCATTGATTTGAAAGCGACGTGAACCATACACAGACCGACATTTCATCGAAATGGTACACCTGGGTATTGGATGGTTCACGTTTGCTTATCAAAGTACAGCTTCCTGTTGAAAAACAACAATCTTCCCTTTTTCTACATTTACAGTGAGCAGGTTTAATCCGCAATAGTCATGGAGCCGTATCGTAATTGAGTTGTCCAACAATACAACACGACTTAGACAAAGAAGATGCACAGTAATATTCGTAGTAAGTACATAGTAGTTAAATAACATGACCCGGTCTTCAAGGAAATTTTAGATTGCCTGTAAAAAACTCAAATATGTCAATCTGTACACAAAGTTAAGGTTTTTTGCCCTGACGATGACATTAAATAGATCGAAAGCTTGACAGAAGCAGTTAAAATTTATTTCTTCTTCAAGAATTATTCGTTCATCCAGAGTGGTCGTAAGTGGAATGTGGTCCATACTTCAATTCTAAAAAAAGAAATATAGTCCCATCAAGGCTTATTACTATATAGTATTTGTTCGAAAAATCAGCAGGGCACCAACTTGTGTGCATCTATGTAATGGTTGATATTTAAGTAGGAAAAAATTATTGTACTACTAATATTTAATGACCATAGTGACCGTTAGTCAATAATTATTCAGAAATCGTGCGGATGCGGTCTGGTGCGATGTAGATTTCAGAACAACATTTTCTTTATCGTGCCGAGGTTTCGACCTTTATTGAGATCATCTTCAGGGACAGGGATTTACAAACATTGTTTAAATTTAACAAAAACATGTAGGATGTGGAAAAACAGTGAATTGGCATCATAAAGAAAATGCTTTTTTGAAACCTATATACATCACACCAGACCGTATCACGATTTCTGAATAATCACTATTTTTTTTACATTGTACTCCAGTTATACCAAACACGAAACTTATTCTTCAAAATATCATTTACTGTTTCCCGCTTATATCGAAAGAAAGTTTGCAATTTAGTTTTGGGCATTCAGTTTCATAAAAATCTTCTATTGGCGTCAAACAAGTCATGACGCAATGAAAAATATTAATAAGCAGGGCCAGGTAAGGAGTTGATTTTTTCCACTTCATCTTACTCGTGTCGTAGACAAATGTGATGGTTATTATCATCATTTTCTTTTTGAATCGTCATTTTGATTGAGTAAACTCCAACAAAGCGGGAACAATTTGGGTTTGTAATATAAGTAATTTATTTTAGCTGTTTATTATAATTTTAATTAAAAAGAAAAGAATAGTCTCCATTGATTTATTTTCAGGCAAAGATTACAAACCACTGGGCCGAATTGATTCTCTATTGTTCTGGCTATCGACAGTATAAATTAATTAATTCAGACCAATTGTTCTGAAAATCAGCAGGAGCAGCAATTCGTTTGCATCCGATAATAATCGATGAGGCAAGATTGAATATTCGATGCAATTGTTCTTTTTTCATATGTTTATTAGGAGTTTTGTACAATGAACTTTTGTATAAAGATGTATAGTCACTCGTTCCACATTTAAAAAATTTTGATTATGGATTGCTTATAAAAAAAGAGAATGATAGGGATCTGGAGATAGTTTTTGTAAACCTTCTTATTTTAGCATACCTTTTTCGCCGATTTGTTTTCCATTTAAGGTTCAGATAATTGAAGGAGAACAAATTTTATTTTTAATCGAGGATTTGTTTTTGGGCTGATGATGGATGATGGCTGACATCTTACCGAATCTCAGGGTTTAATGGGTTGGATAATCAGTTTGTAATAAAAACTTATTTTAAAACTTCCCATCTCAACCTCATCTTTCGCATTTTCCCTTCTTTTTGCCATTTTTCAAATGTCGTGTAATCTCTTTGATTCTCGGCGACAAATGAAATGGCCTCGGATAGCTTTAGTGAAGTGAATTAGTGAACTTGTTAAATTCACTAGTTTTCGTGGACCGCTTGACTAATTAATATTTTTCAATTAATTATGGTTTTTAATTGAGATAAAAAGTCAGTGTCACAAGCGGGATTTAAACAACGAGCTAGGTACAGGAAGTTAGTGTCTAAGTGTGTCGAAGTCACGGTAGCTCAAGTGGTAGAGTAACGGCGTATCAAGCGGAAGGTCGTGGGTTCGAATCCCGCTTGTGACACTGAGTTTTATATCTCAACCAAAAACCTTACTTAGTTTAATATTGGGTTGTCCGGAAAATAATGCAGGATTTTAAGTTTTCATTAAAAAAAATCTATATAAAATATTCTGTTTACGTTTACAGGATTACTCATTTGTATGAATGTCAACACTTATTAATCCTCTTCCAAATGATATTGTTTGTTTACCTCTGTAGCATTCCGCTACTACATAATATTCAAAAATCAAACGGAACTGGAAAATGCATTTATTGACTTTATCAATTCTAAAAATTCTGAATTCTACTCAGACGGAATTAATAAGTTACCAACACGTTGGGAGAAATGTATTGAGAGTATGGGAAATTATTTTGATTAAAGAACATTGCTTTAAAGTAACTAGTTTCTTTTTTTTTGTTTAATACCAAAATCCTGCATTATTTTCCGGACAACCCAATAACAACGAACTTTTTTTACGTATTACTTTTAAACTAAATTTTTATTATAAACTGGTTATCCAACCCATTAAACCCTGAGATTTGGTGTGATGTCATGATACCCTCGTCAACCATCATCAAGTGGTAGAGCAGCGGCGTATGTAGCCGAAGGTCGTGGGTTCGAATCCCCCTCGCGACACTGACTTTTTTATCTCAACTAAAAACCATAATTGATTGAAAGATTGGTCAACCGGATCACGAAAACTAGTGAATTTATATTCAACATTTCAATAGCTGATATTCATGTAATGTTTCAATATCAAACTACCTACCAAGTAGTTTTCTTTTGTCACAACTGAAACGAGCACAAATTGAAAAAGTGTCTTGTCTCACCCTGCTTATTACCCTGACATTTCACTATATATCTCGTAGTTTACAATCCTGAATATGTGTTAAAATATATCTTAAAATGTAAAGATTACTCCATTAATTACGGATTATATGCCAAAAAATGAGTTAGAAAAACAACCTACAATAATAAAAATGAAAATTTCGTTGTTTAGATCTTGGACGTTATCCAGCATGGCTAAATTTGATGACTTTAAATTTAAATATTCACCTCGATTCGTGTATGTTGATGTTCAAACTTTTATGATTTTGTACTTTAATTATCACATGACAGAACTATTATATTACATATCGTTATGTACTATATTTCTCGAAAGGAATTTTTTTTTCACTTAAAATAAATCAATAGTAGAATAACACTATCTAGGTGAGGTTTGATTTTGGCACAGTGTCGCTGTCTTCGTTCGATTTCATTTTTTGACAAGCATTTCTCGTACTTTAAGACGCATCCAGGCATTTTTCAGACAAGCTATATTTAAAAATACAATCGATTTATGTAAAAAATGTATTTATGTAAACATTTAGCATTTAACAATTTTATTATATTTTTCTTAAAGTGTAGATTTAGAAATATTTTTAGGAAAGTCTATCACTTTTACACAAAGATTCGCTCTAATACATTCTGAAATCCTTACGAATCCTTCTCCATCCTGAAAAAATGATTGTGAGAATCCTTTCATGTATGAAAAAATTTTCGTTTCACTGGCTGTTGCACCAAACGACTTTTTTTTTGTCTTCCTATTGTCGAACACTTCTAAGGCTTGTGTAGAAACCAGGTCTTCTGTCAGTCAAAAGTCAATTTTCTCATCGTCGTTTCTCAATACAGACAAATATGGTTTAAAAGGTGTAAAACAACCCTTTGTCTAATAAATAATTACAATTTTTCCGTTGATTGAAATTGATGAAAGTCTATAAAGTCTCTTTTAAGATAACGAACCCTGGCGATTACAATCCCATGTAGAGTAATGCTTTTCCATTACCCGCCGGCCTCAGGAGGATTAAAGAGATGCCATTTAGAAATTATTAACGGCGAAAAACGATTAAAGCCGTTCTTTTTCAAATTGCATAATGATTTCTAGGGTGGCGGAGATCATCTGTTGTGAAGACATCCTAATTTCTAGGAGGGGACGACCGTGAAAGATGACGAAACGCCTCGACAAATTTACCCTGAAAAGATCGACTCTTGCCAAACTGAAGCTCCACGGAGGGAAAAAATGGAACGACATTTAAATATCAATATAAAATATTTAAATACCTCAAATTAAACCGTCGATGAGGAAAACTTTAAACACCTAGAGAAAACAAATTTAAACTAAAATTAAAAGTGCTCCAACAAAATTTTCCAACATTTTTTTTGTACTCACCTTTTAAAAATACAATTCAAGGATTAAAGGCAATCAATTTTTAAACTTATTAGTAGAAAAATTTCCAATTGTACATCTTCTTATACTAAATGGTTTGTATATAAATAATGACATCTGCACACATTAAAAAAAGGACCTGTTAAAAAATGACTACAGCTCGATTGTAACGAACTTGTTTTTAATATTGACTTATTAATAACGTTTTAACTAACATAACATATATATAACTATTAGCTGTTTAAAGATTTAAAAGTAAATTATTCATTGATGTGCTCTCATCATGAACAGTAATCTGTACAGGTGTTATTAACCTAATTATAGTATATTAGACCGAATGGTTTTTGCCAAAACATCCGTTTTGAGTATGAATTCCATGATAGCCGTTGCGCTACTAACTCGGGGAAATGGAACCTGTAGTTGGACTTTAAACCTTTCTTTATGGGTGTAATAATGAAAAATAAGTTTAATCAAATTCAAGTTAGTTAAAAAGAAAGTGCAACAGAAGGCTAACAATGTTTTATCACAAAGGACTGATATAACACAAAATTTCCACGGTGAAAGGCAGATAATATTCTACAAACTTTTGTCCTAAACTGTAGAAAATAAAAGTTAAGTTTCTTTCATCATGCTCATTTGCTATCATGAACCTACTTTATTTATATAGTAATTTTGAAAATTATGCAGTGTGTAGAGAGAACGCTTGGGATGTTAACATTTTTTACAAATCAGTGCATTGCCCACTCCCCCCTCTCACTCTGTGTGAGTGTGTGTGTGTGTGGAGTTAGAGTGAGAGAGAGAAAGGACTAAGACTAGACAACATATAGTTACGGGACGGAGAGAATGAGGGAGAGAGAGAGAGAGAGAGAGAGAGAGAGAGAGAGAGAGAGAGAGAGAAAGAGAGAGCAACTACAAATATAACTTTCTCCTATCTCTCCCTTTTCCTACTATATGATGATGATGATGACGAGGCAATTTTATTGCAAAACAAAATCTACATAGAAATTGTTTTTTAAATTTCCGGTTATTATTTTTTTAAAAACAGAAATGACTCATACACTAGCTTTAATGTCTATGGCAACAAGCTGAGAGGGGAAAATCTGTTTCATGCGTCAATATCTTGAACTGTGTAATTTTTTATTACAGTGTAAGTCGGTATAAGTTGATCTATTCTGTATTCATTAGTCTTCATGACCGTTTTTTCTCTCATAGAGAAAAAAATTCCCAGTCTAGCTTTGCAAACCAGCTCGGGCACACCCTCCCGCTAACAGGATGTTAAACGTAAATCCTTGCATACTTATTAGAATATTGTTAATTACAGGATATACTGATTTAACGTTTTATTGATACAAAGCCAATTAGATTTGGCATGCTGGAGTAAGTGCAGGTTGGCTTTTTATCGATAATTGTTACCTTCTCAGTGACTTACTTGACTAGATTTCTCATTTTTCGCAACTCAATAAACTAGATTATTTTCTTAACTTCAAATGATTCAAAAGAAATTCAGATATGATTTTTAATGTTGAATAAATTTCTTGTTTTCGACACGTTCATGCCATTAATGACATAAAAGGTAAAACTTGATAGGGCAGTTGACATACATGGCATTAGCTAAGTTCGGTACTAAGTAAGATATCAAAAGTCGATCCTAAACTTGCTGTGTCTTTGAACAGTGTTGTGAAACGGCAAATAACGCTGGATAATTAAATTATGTTAACCCCTTATATAACGGGAAATTGGGGAAGAGAAAATTATCGGAATTCGCATTGTTTACGCAGCCTTTCAGGCCTCTAAATAGATCTATCATTAATGCCTGCCATTAAACGTCGATGGCAATCTATTTGACACTATATTGTTTAACGGTCTATTAATAACGACAAGAATTTCACTTGTGATCCAACCGAGAATAATCCGGATGGAAATGTTCGTACAAAGGCGGATTTTACCTCGACCGGCCTTGATGAAACAGGAAGATGCATGGAGTGAGTTTCGTTTTTCATTCATGATTTCAAAACGGGATTCTTATCCTAAAGACAGCCTCTAATGGTAACAGGTAGTAAGTAATTTACCGGAAAAATATCATCGATATTCCTGTATTCTCAGTGTCACGACAAGATATATACAAGAAATTTATACCAACACGGACGACAGAATATTAGTAAATTATTAAAAATTGACAATTGCGCAATACGTAGAGAACAATTTCTACCAATGACACATTTTCTGACATTTTACAGACACTTTTGCAGAAGCATCTGAATTTTGAATGAGGTTAACAACAACCGTCAAAATGCACAAACTTCATGTTTCACACAGCCATTAACAGGTACTGTCTGCCTATTCAGGAAGGACTAAAATATTTAAAAAACTTCAGCATGCTCTTTCTTCTTTTATTTTCTCGGTTACCTAAATCAGAACGAGTCGTTTTTTATAATGAGAGAGAGAGAAAGAGATAGGAGAGAGAGAAAAAAATAGGAGAGAGAAAGAGAGAGGAGAGAGAGAAAAAGAGAGAGGGGAGAGAGAGTGAGAGAGAGAGAGAGGAGAGAGAAAGAGAGAGGGGAGAGGAGAGAGAGAAAGAGATAGGGGAGTGAGAAAAAGAGAGAGC
>CM077105.1:16490331-16505684 GCA_039619505.1 Cimex hemipterus | reverse complement strand
AGAGAGAGAGAGAGAGAGAGAGAGAGAGAGAGAGAGAGAGAGAGAGATTGGGTGAGATGGGAGATCAAAAAGTAAAATGATGAGAAAAAAGAGAGGGCGTGGAAGAGCAAGGCACAGAGCTGAAAGACAGATGGTAATAAAGAGTGAGGTCGAACGAAGAGTGAGAGCAGAGAAAGAGAACATAGAAGAACAAGAAAGAGACCGTAAGAAGGCAAAAAGTCAGATGGTGGAAAATGAAGAAGGGAGAACGAATGGTTACAGACGCAGAAAGAAATAGAGAGTGAGAGCCAGTTTGAGGGAGAGAGAGAGAGAGAGAGAGCAAAGTGAGAAGAACGTAAAACGATTTAAGATTGCAATTCTCCTTTTATATATGGACCTTTAACGCCTTGTTAAGCTACGTTCCCCGTTTTGCCGCACCCTGTATAAATGGCATGCAGCAGCCGCGTAGCGCAGTGTCAAACATGCTGTTTCAAATGTATCGAGATCTGTCTCACTTTCATGACCAGGCCGACCTTCAGCGTGTAAAAATTTAAGTATATATTAGTCAATGGTAATCATAACATTCCTTAAGTTTATCCAAGGACGATTTATCTAGTTCGGAGTAGACGGTTTTGTAATTCGTACTCGTAGGTTCGACCGTCGGAAACTTTCTTCTTTTCCGAATGGTAGTTACGTTTTTGTTGGTTTCAGATGTGGTGTTTATTTTTAAGGTAAATGAAGCAACGTAACGGGTATTTTTTAGATAATATATCCTTATCGGTATAACGATTGTTCCGACTGTTCAACGTATGGCAAAATTGTGAAGAATCAAAATCGTACGTGACATGGCCGTTCTGTTGGATGTTGTTTGAATAAATTTGGCTAAGTAGTGAACTTTGGTATTTGGTATCACTTACTGGTCCTACGAACATCACTTTACGTTGTTTCTAATCACCCTGTTTTGCAATTGAGATAGCGTTCTCAATTCGAAGTGAAGTTCTGTAACGCATGGAACAAGTCTTTGAATTGATTTGAATGAATGAGGTATTCAATGAGAGCGGATTCGTGTTACAAAATCATACAGAGTTCACATTAAGCCATCATATTTTCGATCAATGTAAACTTCAAATAATTTTGTTCTTGTTGAAGTTTGAATATTAATTCATGTTCCGTTAACAACGAGGGAAAGGACACGCTGCGCAAGGTCGAGCGTTTAAAACTGCATTAAAAAAGACGCGGTTACAGTAGAACCGTGAGTAAACAAAATGACACACCTAACAGGAAGTGACGGCTTTCAAGTAGTCAAATTTTTGAAAAGTTTGTCAAAGATGTTTTGAAATAAATCTTCTATTTATTTATCATTAATTAAGATCAAAAATCAAACAATACTGCAGGTAGTTTGTCCAAATTCTCTAAGCTAATTTCCAAGGTGAATCTTGATATAAATTAAGTCACCCACTGATAAATTACGGATTTGTTTGGATTTTTTAATTATTTACTGATTTGCACAATGACCTGGCTCGCCAATGCTAAAACGTCCTCCGATCAATATGACTCTCATTAACGTAAAAAATGAACGGGATCTGTTTCAATGTTCGATTTATATAATATTAATTCAATCCCTAAATTGACGATAATAATCTATAATTGAATAATATATGTATATATTATTCAACAATCTTTACTGCGTTACTTTAAATATTTCGAAATTGAAATTGTATAATGAACCATTTTAATAAAATTTAGTTTAAAAAACAGCATTACCATCCACAAAGATCTACTGATAAAAACTACGTGAAAAGTGGGGAAATAATATATTAAATAATAAATTGCCAATAAAACATGAAAAAATAGGCAAAATGGTAAAATACCGTTTCTTCTTCTTTTTCGATTTGGTAATGATTCAGAAATCGTGCGGATGCGGTCTGATGCAATCGAGGTTATAGAAAAACATTTTCTTTATCGTGCCAACGTTTCGATCTTTATTGAGATCATCTTCAGAGCCTGGGATCTACAAATACTGTTTAAGTTGGGCATTCTCAACACGACACGCAAGAATGACACAATTCCACAAGACACTTTGAGCCTTGAAGATGATCTCAATAAAGATCGAAACGTTGGAACCACAAAGAAAATGTTTTTCTGAAACAGCACACCAGACCGCATCTCACGTTTGCTGAATAATTAACTATTACCGATCTTTAATCACCAGATATTGATGTTATGCGACAGAAGGATTCAAAAAAGCAACATAAAACCCTGATAAATGTTTTAGGAAAAAACTGACTATAATATACCTAACAAACCTAAAGATGAGAACATAAAATGAGGAATTAAGTATCTTACTGAATCAATTAGAATTTATAACGTGAAAATCTTATGTCTTCATAACCCGAGTAAAATATGTGACTAAACATCTAGTATGATAGTTGTTCAGGTTTTGAAAACACAAGCAAATCCGAGATCACACTTCTTTTATGCAGTTCTGAAAGTAAAGAGTGTATGTTTTAATAAGTGTTAATATTTATTTAATAATTTTTCACAAAAATGGTTCAAAAAGTAGTCAACGTATAGGAATCATGCGTGGTAATTAGTGACTGTTTGTCGTCGGTTATTCAGAAATCGTGAGATGCGGTCTGGTGTGACGTAGGTTTTAGAAAAACAATTTCTTTATCGTGCCAACGTTTCGATCTTTATTGAGATCATCTTCAGGGCCTGGGATTTACAAACATGGTTTCAATTGGGCACTCTCAACACGACACGCAAGAATGGCATAATTACAGAGAAGACAAAACTTTGGGCCCTGAAGATGATCTCAACAAAGATCGAAACAATTAATTACGGTTTTTAGTTGAGATGAAAAACGTTAATGGCACGAGAGGGATTCGAACCCACGAACTTCGACTAGATACGCCGCTGCTCTACCACATGAGCTATCGTGACCTCGATCCTCTCGGACATCAACTCCCCATCTCAACCTCTCCTTACGAGTTTTGCCTCCTTTTGTCGTGAGTTCAAATCCCTCTCGTGCCATTAACTTTTTTTCATCTCAACTAAAAACCGTAATTAATTGTGCTATATTAATTGGTCGAACGGACCGAAAACAGTGAATTAAAGATCGAAACGTTGGCACGACAAAGAAAATGTTTTTCTGAAACCTACATCACACCAGACCGCATCTCACGATTTCTGAATACTTAAAACCTATGTTTAAAACAGTTGAAGATGAGAAGCTGGTGGTAGCACACCAAAATCGATCCATATCATTTGTTTAAAAATATATACTATTTATTACCATCCGTTATAATGCATAATGTAATGTTCTGATACATAATTACAAATTAACTGGTAATTAGCTAACTAATGTTCTGTATGAAACTACGAACGAACTTAAGAACGCCAGGCCAAAGCACTAGTAGGAAATAAAAACACTAATACCAAGATAAGTAACATTTATGTGGGCCACGTGTAGGCGTGAAGTTACACAACGTAACTTTCAAAGCGACAATTATGCCCCTTTACTGCTCTAAGATCGATAGATAACAGTATATCTTATTGATGCATATGATGAAAAATAGAGTTTAAACATAGGAAAAGAAAATTTTATGGGACAGATGTATGGGAGTTTACTTTTTTTAACTTATCCAATAACACACTCCATTACAGTTGTTGGCAATAAAAACTGCCATGGTCCATCAGAAATGTCCTTCGTTTCTCCAACAATTATGCGAAAACACAAAACTTTAAAAATCCGGCTACCCACAGAAACTGCCCATTTTTAAGTTGTGACACTTTTGTTGTACATATTGGCTTTCAGTAATTTAATTTTGCTTGTTTGCTCTAACAATAATGGTAGTCAATTAATGAGGGCCAGGCATTAATTGTTTATGATAATGATTGACACAATACAAACTTAACAAACTAGCATAAACATAGCATAAATATCCATATAGTAAGGTTTACTAGCATTAACTTTTCTCCTGACCTGATTAGATTTTTAAAATACGAAATTAATTATTGAAAAATCGGTTTTATTGATTATTAAATAGTGTAATGAACACATCGACAAATACATTGAAGCTATAAAATCATATAAAAGTTAAAAAGACTAGAGAAGTAAGTTCATTAGAGTTCGTGGTCCGATTGACCCAATAACTTTTTCAATTAATTAATGGGGTTGAGATGGGAAGTTAGTGTCCCAATGGAGCGAAGTACGGATTTAGCTGAGGGCCGTGGGTTCGAATCCCGCTCGTGACTTTTTTTCTCAGCCAATACCTTATGAAAGATTAAAGTTAAGGATGTTATTAATGTAAAATAAATGAGACTAAAATAATTAACGATCTAGCTGGATCAAGGTATGGTCGTGAAAAAAATGCCATGTTTTCGACCTATTCGGTCATCATCAGAGCCATTAATTTCACATTACGAAAAACATATTTGAGAATTGATTTAAAAATTGTGTTTCATAATGTGAAAAATTGACTACGGTACAGTATGAACTAAACCAGAAAAACTGACAGAAAGCGAACTGGTTCACTGTTTACTGATAAATATTCACACCTTCAAAACTCCACACAGAATTAAGATATGCCACTTTTCGTGATTGGACACAGTGCGTTTCTGCCAATTTAAATGGGCTGTATAGCTGCTAAGTCTACCTACAGACGTCATTTTTTCTTTAGCCTCACACACGCGAATACTTAAACAAAACACTATATAGTCCGGTTTCATAATTTTTCGACTTGTGTCACTTTTTTGGAGGTGGGCGATATATATGTCAGATGTTTCTTTGTTTGATATACGTATATATACAAGGTTAAAATATATAGTTTGACATTCTGGCTCTTCGGTGTTGTCCGGTCAGACCATGTGACGACACGATTGCCACAACGGCTGAACAATCCGGCATAATTTCAAAAGATGAGTGTCCTCGACCGAGACTGTCTATCGTCATTTAGTCCGATAGTCACCAAAACGTGAAGGTCACCGGATTCCAAGTGTACTTTCCAATTCTGCTCTAATCGAGACCAATGCAAATGAGCCGAATGTTAGGCGGGAGATCGCCTTTCGAGCTCACTACTGTGACTCGAAACAGGCTTCCCACTTTGGTACAAAACTCGTCCTGGCAGGCAGCCTGCCTTCTAATTGGACGAACGTTTTAGTACTTGAAATAAAAATTAATAAAATAATTAAATTTTCTTGGATTTTGGGGTCACGTTAATATTGTAACATTAAAATTGTATAATAAACATAAATTCCTGCCATATACAGCACACCCTTCTATGGAAAATAAGAATCAGACGCTGTTCGGAAGATAAAAATAATTTTAAAAAAAGTTGCAGTGAGTGTATTAAGTCCAAAATTGGATGTAAAAGTTTAATTTATTTTTCAGTAAAGGGTAGAAAATAAAAAACTTCATTAAAACAATACTTGCATTTTTACGTTCTCATAACTAATTACAAATTAAAAATACTAACTAACTGAAATATGCCAAAATTACAATAAATAATTAATCTAGATGATGAATATTGTTCTTTATTTTGTTGAAGTCGTGAGGAGCGGTCAAGAATGAGGTAGTTTAGAAAAATACCTATTTTTTTTCTGACGTTTCGACCTTTATGCGGGTCATCTTCTGTGCCTGAGTATATTACAGAAGTCATATAAACTATGGTGATATTCTTGTGGTGTCATATTGGTTTGGTATGAAAGTGATGTGATTTTCGCATATATATATTTTATAATTTACCCAAGCACTGAAGATGACCCGAACAAAAGTTGAAACGTCGCAAAATAGAAACGGTGTTTTTCTACACTAGCTCATTCTTGATCACTCCTCACGAACAAATTATGAAACAACAGGTCACTAACAAAAAACCAACTTTGTTCTGTATATAATGTTAAATTTTTTGAAATTTATTTTCTACGGCTATAAGTGCTTTGATCATGAACATTATTATTTAATTGTTTGTAGCCGTGTCGGTACATCCAGTTTTCCGGTTCTAAACTGAATGTAGTGAACAACAGGATTAATTTTAATAAAATTGGTCAGAAAGATTTACAAAGAAAAAATTGATTGAAGAAAAGATTGAAGGGAAAGTGACCCCGAGACCTTCTCATAGAGTAAAGATTGGAAAGATTTCAGTGTAAAGGAGTGTTGCCACTGGGCAATTTCTTCTACAAGAAACTCACATTACAACGTCAACGTACAAAAACATTTCACCCTGTTGATTTTTTTTTAATTTCTCGATAAAATAAAGTTCTGCCCTTAATTTGTCTCATTATTTTTACCAATACATATTTGTTTTTGCTATGTTTTAAATTGGGAATATCAATTATAGATAAACGGACTTAATTCTTAATCTAACACGAGAATAAATGGTTTTTCAATGTTTAGTTTTTACGAAATTTATAATGGTTTTTTTCCAGTCTCATTTGAATTTGGAACCAATAAACTGTTTACTCTCATCTTTGATCTTTTCAGTCTGATCTTCATTCCAAAATTTAAACTTAAAAATGCCACTTAGTGATGAGAATGTTGCGCGTGGTGTGGACGTTCCATCATCTATGCCATCAGCGAAACGAAACACCTTTTCTACTGGGTCCTACTATAGAAAGTCCGGTTCTGGACGCCATAGGGTAAAAGAACCGCAGGATGAGCTTTATTGGCTACAGGAATTTTACAAAACCGGCATCTTACTGTTGTTCGCGCTATTCTGAATACACCCAGCTTCGTTAAAAATAAGAAATGAATTACATAGGAACAAAGTCAACAATGGAAAATCAACTTAAACTAAAACTACATACATACGCCCATTTCTTATTATTAAATAATCAAACAATTCCGAAACAACTCCCAAAACAAATGAACTTCACTAATTATACACAATAACAGCTGAAGTAAACCAAATCACTTAACTTCACAGATTCGAAAGGAGGTTTAAAAAACAGTTCGCAATTCTGATGCAGAATGTCTCGTCAGATCTCGTCTATTCTAAACTCAACTCAAAAATTAAATTGGATATTGTAAGAATATACTAGTACAATTGGTTAACCTGGTAAATCATTAAAAAATGTTTTTTAGTCCTAATAAAATCCAAAAAAAATTCTTCGAAATCGCGGTGGAGGCACAGGTTTTGGATCATATGCACAAATCTTTTCTAATAAACGAGGAGTGCGCATGGATTGGGTTCGTTTACATTGAGTTAGGCCTAATAAAAGCAAAAGTTTTGTACTTTTTCTAGAGTTTCTAATAAGAACTCCAAATGGAAAGTAGAAAAGAAAATAAGGACAATGCTTCGAAAGGTTTTTTAAAAGGATTTTTACTTATATTAAAAGTTTAAAATCAAAAGATATATAGACGATGGTAATGTCCTTTAAATTTCGTTATTTCCGATCCTCAAATACAGCTGCAGTTTTCAACAAATTATGAAACAACAGGTCACTAACTTCATTCATCAGCTCCAGGAAATTCGAGGAGTCCAAATTTCTGAACGCATTACTCGAAGAAAATTAAATCAGTATGGCTTTTCGCCCCGTAAGAGGACCAGAATTGTCCCAAACACACAGAGTTGCACGACTCGAGAACACAGCCATTTGTCTTTAGACGATAGGTCTGTTGAAATTTTGACAAATGAGTGTTGATGTGCTCTACGATCTTCAGCTGGGCGTTAAAAGAGAGAAGAGAAGAGTGTCGAGAAGACGAAATGAAAGGTACGAAACCTGTAATTTATCCCAGAGCCTATCTTTTCACGAGAGCTCTGTGTGGGCATTAATTTCAATTGACAGTCGCACAGAGTTGGTTGTTGTTCGTAGAGGTTTTTGACAGCCCCTCGCTATGTGAAATTGAAATACATCAAAAATGAAAACATGCTTTGTCTATCCTCGATGAAATCAGACGCAATCCTATTCTAATGCACGATAATCCCCGCCCACATGTCGCTCGCGTAGTACAAACGTACCTTCACTAGGATAACGTCAGGGTCTTAGCCTGGCCAGCCCGTTGTCCACATTTGAACTATACCGAACCTTTACGGGTTAACCTCAAAAGACCTAGAAGGACTCTTCGTAAAGAATGAGCAATGAGACATTTTCCAGGCGTCTTCCAGTTGTAAGTAAGGCAAGGGGATGAAATACACAATTGAAATTTTAATTTAAAATATAAAACCGATTTTATTTGTTCGTATTTTTTTCATTTTTCTTAGCAATTTACATTTTTTAAAACTTTTTTACACCAAGACTCAATTATTATAGAAAAATCTAGTTGGTTTACAAGTGAGTGGAATTTTTTGTTTCAGCGTATAAAAATATATTTGCTTGATACAATATTTGTATTTGTTAACATCCAATAAAGGTAATAAAAATGAAAAAATAATTAGATTGTTTTATATCAAACTTTGGTTTAACATTAAAAACCATTCAGACTATATCGATGTCGCTAAACCCTGTATAATTTAGAAAACTGCTAAATAATAAGGATTATATAATCACGTAGACAGTTGCGTAGGTTGCGATTTGTATGTAAGTGTATTTTTGAGAAAAGTAAGTGGTTCATTCTGTTTCATTGATTAACTTTCTGCCTAAGTGTCACAGTCAACAGTTTTACTTTATCCTGTATAGTACCATCCATGTTTTACGATTCACTTAATTTTTGCCTAAGAGATCCTAAAAAAATAGCACGTGGTGATCCAGAGGAAACCGTTCGATTGACCCAAGTCCATGTGACAATCCAGACCACTTGCTTTAATTTGAATTAGCCAATTCTCTCATTGCCTTGAATTGAGACTGTTTCTTCACCCTTTGCATTCGTTCATGGTATTATTGTTTCTTAAAAAAACAAAAAAAAAACAGAATTAGAAATAATCGGTTTCTACCAGACGCAATATAATTAAACGCAACTTTTCTTAAAAACATCGACAACACAATGACGAAGGTCGGGACAATGTGCCATGGGAATAAAGTTAATTATTTTCCTAATTTGTTAATTCCCAAACGTAAGATATCTCTTAAGGTATTTAGTTTTATCGGTTTTCAATTGTTTGATTTGGAAACTGCATATAATGTTTCTCAGCGAATGATACACTTACAACACTAAGAAAAAAACCTTTCTAAGCTTGCCATTGACTCGATCCCCTTTCAATTATGTTCTACGTTCAAATAAGGAGACATAGTTAATTCTGTTGTGTTGTAAAAGGGGCAATGTCTTGAGGAGTTCTGAAAGGTTCGATCAAGATTACGAAAGCAACGTCACGAACCGTCGCTGCGTTCATTGTATGAGATACTGCAGCAAGTCTCACTGCAAATAATTAACAGAGTTTTATCTTTTTCTTGTAGTTGGTTAACTTTATGCCTTTCAGTCTGTTCGAATCTCGCTCGTGACACTAACTTTTTCATCTCAACCAAGAACTTCCAATTAAAGTTATTAACATTGTCAATTATGTCATGGATTAATTCATTGAGACCATTCATCATTATTAACTTTAGTTTACTACTATTCGTAAATTATTGGAAAAATATTATTATTAAAGTTGTATTGATATAATTAATTGTGGCAGATAAGACGTATTTACTCTAATTTAACAAAATTAGCATATTTAATAACGGTCAATTAAAGATGTAATGAGTTGAAAAAAAGGTTTCATGTTGCATGATGCGGAAGGGCTCGAAATCACATGGAAGAACGATCTTCCGATCATTTCTGCCGACCTTCGAGACTTTCAATTCACGTACTAGGAGTGTAGATATCAAATAAGACAATGTATCCATTTAGATACAATCTCTCTGCTAAATTTATCGAATGATAATTTGATTTGTTCGGTCCGCATTCCTTTGAACCCTCGATCCCGGAAAGGTGAAAAAGTATTCTCTGTTGGTTATTTTCATCTTTCAACCTGTTCTGTGCGATTCCTGGTGGAATAACGTCCAAGGGTTAATTTGAAGATCGGAAATGAAATATTATTTTTTAAATAAATTTTGAAACGTGTTTCTTGTGTGCGAACCTCCGGTACTTAGCTTTTTTGAATACACCCAGCTTCATTAAAAATAAGAAATGAATTACATAGGAACAAAGTCAACAATGGAAAATCAACTTAAACTAAAACTACATACATACGCCCATTTCTTATGATTAAATAATCAAACAATTCCGAAACAACTCCCAAAACAAATGAACTTCACTAATTATACACAATAACAGCTGAAGTAAACCAAATCACTTATTTTCACAGATTCGAAAGGAGGTTTAAAAAACAGTTCGCAATTCTGATACAGAATATCTCGTCAGATCTCGTCTATTCTAAACTCAACTCAAAAATTAAATTGGATATTGTAAGAACATACTTATTCAATTGGTTAACCTGGTAAATCATTAAAAATTATTTCTTAGTCCTAATAAAATCCAAAAAAAATTCTTCGAAATCGCGGTGGAGGCACAGGTTTTGGATCATATGCACAAATCTTTTCTAATAAACGAGGAGTGCGCATGGATTGGGTTGTTTACACTGAGTTAGGCCTAATAAAAGCAAAAGTTTTGTACTTTTTCTAGAGTTTCTAATAAGAACTCCAAATGGAAAGTAGAAAAGAAAATAAGGACAATGCTTAGAAAGGTTTTTTTTAGGATTTTTACATATATTAAAAGTTTAAAATCAAAAGATATATAGACTATGGTAATTTCCTTTAAATTTCTTTATTTCCGATCCTCAAATACAGCTGCAGTTTTCAACATTTTGCCTTAATTGTACGCATTTACACAATTTCAACCGTCGTAGTGCCTTGATCTAATTTTCTAGAAAGAAGTTTAGGCGGTATTGCTCTAGAACGGAAGGTTGCCACCATGTGGCATTGTCAAAGTTCGACGAAATCGACCCTTACATAATAACAATTATCACGTCCTTTAATGTTTATAGTTCTTGTTAGTTTTCAATGTTCATTGTTCTGCAATAATACTAAGCTAACATGACGATTTATCTTCGTGATTAAATTTACCGATGACCTCCTGCATTCGATCGTTCACGTTCAAATCCATGTCACATCATACTTTTGTAAATGCGACTTATGTTAAGCTAGAACTAGTTAATACAAAAAAAATTTCTATTCTATTCTACAAATAGAGCACGTTACTGTGTATTATTATGCTCTGTAACAAAGATATATTAAATATTTTAAGTGGTATGTGTAGATAAGGTTATGGATATTAGCATAACCATACGCGCTTCTCGCTAAGGAAATGCGTTCATTCCCGCCCTTAGAAATAAATTCACCTGGACTTTACGAAATATAAAAATTGACGTTTAAGAAACTTAAAAAATGTTCTATTGATCTACCTTTTAATGTCAGGTTTTTCTTAAGCCACTGTCCGGAATGCTGGCAGGTTTCAAAATATATATATATTCCATTCAATTTTAGGCTGCTTGCTCATATCTGAGTTTGGATACTTTTACAACCACCTTGACCCTTTCTTTCTAGCTTTGTTGCACTTTCAAATATATCAAAAACCCTGGGAAACTTCATGAACGTCTCAACCTAGAGATTTATTAATTTACACAATTCGTTGAGTAGATTTTTTTATTTTATCAAGAAGAACAGAATCTTCTGTAGCTCACATTATAAAATTTTAGGCCATTCGTCTGGTCTCAACCCAGTTGGTCATCTATGTAAGATAGAAGTCTTTCACTCCATCTAATGTTTAAAAAATTCGAACCCTTACCTAATATATATAGTAATTATGAAAAAGTTTCTTCCCATTTATTTCCTGTTATTTTGTTAATTTTCATTTTAAAAGTTTTATTGTTAAAAAAAGAAAGGGTCAAAATGGTTTCAAAAGTATCCAAACCAGATATGAGCAGGCAGCATAGAATTGTGTAAACTGTCTTTCGAGAATTGCACCATTTTTGAAAAAAAACCTATAATTATCATTGAAATTAACATGATAGTATTAATTGAATGGCTGGTAAAAATGGTTCTTTAATCAGAGCTTTTTTGCTTGCTAAATACTTTAAAATTTATGGAGATTTTTAAAAGAGAAACTGGGATTTAAAAGAATGTGAAACGTCGTCCTTTCCTAAAAATGGAATATAAATGTCCTCTTATTTGAAGGTTTTCTTCCAAATATTTTTAAAAATGACGATATTTTTATTTTACTCGCAATTATATTATTAAAATATCGATAAAAAATTTCATCATTACGGAATGTTTACAATAAAAATCTTTTGTCTCTCCTTGCCGCGAGGGCTGTCAAAGTGGTTAACAGGACGAGTTATTAAGTAGGCGAGGTCGGCTGGTTTACGTGGTGACTACCTACGGAAAGCGACTCGTTCTCATTTGCGAAACGGAGACCATTCAAGTTCACGAATTCGAATATTTTTTCACTTTTTGAAATACGAACGGGTCAACATTCCCAATTTCCCAAAAACAACCCACTAGTAGGTGGATGTTGTTGACATTAAATCTTTTGGTTATGACAAATATCTGTTATGTATGTCAACGTGTTGTTATTGTCTGAATATTTGTAAACTTTCGTCGTGGGGATAAACAATTGATTTATTCGCAGATTTTTGATTTTTGTTTCTTTACCGGTCGAAAGGAAATAACCTTTCACCTTGAACCTTTAGCCTCAATCTAACGTTCCGTGCCTGAAATGAACTTCAAAACTAATCTTTCAAAAGAAAAATACATTCTTCAAATACGTAATGAACATTTTAATTTAAATATATGATGTAAAATGATGTAGTTAACTTTAATATATTAACATAGTGACAATTCTCTGTGCTGTTTCGGTGGCGATGGATCTTAAATCTGGTCTTCACCAATCATTTTGTTCTATTGTACATATCTTCGTCGGGCCTGACTGTTCCGTCCGGCAAGAAGACACACTGATGATGAAATACCGAAACATATCTGATAGTCCAACCAAGCGTGGGTAGGCAGACCAAAATCGACCACGTCCACGTTTGATTTGCATACTGATCGAAACAATATTTATCGGAAAATTTTGTTGACAATTTGTTGCCAACTTGTTAAATTGGTTGCTTCTAATCTGTACTTTTTTTAAAACGAACTTTTCCCATATTTTTCATAAACCACTTTATTACTTACCAATGCCATGATATCTGGGTCGGTGCACCTTTCACTCAGTAGTGTTTGAGTCGGTACGTGTCGGTGATTAGTGCCGTATGTAGAACCGGTCTACTGTAATACAACCTGATCTGAATCGTTTAAATATTAAGATTTAAAATCAATAAAATTACAAATACAAATACACAAACATTTACACCAATGATAATATAGGTTGTTAATACTATTGGACTTTTTAATTATCTGTACAGATTAGAACTGTTTTACAGTAGAATTGTTTTGTAGTGCTTATTTGTAATTTTAAAAAATAGGATAGAGACTATTCGGCTATTTTAATTTTTTTTTTGTCAAGAGATTACAGCAGAGGTCATATAAACCTTGAGGTGCCGGTGTTTTTGAAAAAATATCCATTTATAAGTATGACGGGTGCGAATGCAGGGCCGCTGGATTCGAACCCGGGCCTTTACCTTACAGTGATGAGTGCCCTGTTAAAGATTAAACCTTGCGGTCACCGACGCCCCCCGCTATTCTAATATTAACTAGGATGTAGGACAAGGATGCTTACTCAGTCCACTTTTTGTTTCATACATTGACAATGGAAGACTATAAACCGGCTAAATTCAATATACATTAACTATAAATTAACATGAAATTCCGACTTCTTTTTTCGGTTGTGTATATTAATTTAACCAGATATTTTTATGTACTTCACCTCATTTTACACATAATTTCATATATCAATTTATAAAAACTAATTATATCATTTATCCAAATATTTTAAAATAAAATAATATATTTACAAAAAACTGGTTTCGGTTTCTTCTATGATAAACAACGGTACTGCTGAATCCCACCGATAAGCATCCTCAGTCGTGCATCACCTGCATTCCATCGTCCGATGTAAAACAGGTTCATATCTGTGACACGACATTCACAAAGTGCAAGGCTCTTCAAGTCCATTTGCAACTTACGAAGTACAAGTCAATTTGATATTATTTATTATAAAGCCGCTTCCTTTAATAAGTTGGAATGTTGGTTGTCAGTAATTATTTTAATGTATAAAATAAACATTTAGATTCATTTATGTCTTTATCCTCCTTGTAATAATCCTTCAGGAGAACCTGAACCTTTTTCTCAATGTCGGAATTAATTCAGGAATCTGGAATACAAGCAAATCTTAAATTTCCAATATTAAGTTAAATTAATTTAATATTGACAAACTTAATTACTTAACAGTGTCAGAATAAATGATATTCGATAATGTTCATATCGCCAAATTCCAATTTAACACATTAACAATAAAGAAGATTTTTTATAAAGTGTAACTATGAAGCCTCGACTATTAATTTTAGAATTTATATATACAGGAAAGAAAATGGGTCTACGAAAAATTAGATTCATACAGGTTTGTCGTTAAACGATGGAGAAAATAAAACCTAAATTATTAGAAAATTTCTAAATGATACAATACTATTGCAAACTAGTTTCTGAGTGAGAAAAAAACAGTGAAAAAGAGAAAGATGAGAAGAGAGAGTGTAAACAAGAAACTGTAAAGGAGCGAATATGAGTTCGAACAGAAAAAAACTTAGATATTTAATAGAAATTGAGAGAGAAAAACAGAAAGAGAAATAGAGAAAAAGTGTGTGAGAGAGGGGGATGAAACAGCTTAGTAATTAAACGGGTGAGAGAGAAGAAAGAGAGATTGAACAATTTATTTAATCACGCTAAGTTAGTGATCATTGGACTTTTCTTTCAATTAACGATGTTAAATTACTTAAGTTGAGGTTAAGTTTTGTAAAAGAGGGAGAGTGTGAGAGGGAGAGAGGAGAGAGGAGAGTACGTATAAGAAATGATTTATAAAGAGAGATAAGTAGTGACAAATACACATAGAAGGGTAGAGAGAGAGAGAGAGAGAGAGAGAGAGAGAGAGAGTGATATAGTACGTGTAAGAAATAATTTATAAGAAGAGATAAGTAGTGAGAAAATACCGATGGAAGGAGAGAGAAAGAAGAAAAAGAGGGAGAGAAAGACAGAGAGTGTATGAGAGATACATACAGAAATGCAACGCGAAAGATACGGATGGGAAGGGGGGAACAGATAGATTGTATCAAAAAGTGTTTGAGAGTGAGCAAGGAAAGAGGTACAAATAAATAAGGAAAACAATGAGAACAGGAGAGAGAAAGAGATAGTGTAAGAAAGACAGATGAATAGTGACAGATACATACAGAAATAAATACAATACCAAAGAGACAGACGGGACGAGAGAGAGAGAGAGAGAGAGAGAGAGAGAGAGAGAGAGAGAGAGA
>CM077105.1:16452938-16485331 GCA_039619505.1 Cimex hemipterus | reverse complement strand
GAGAGAGAGAGAGAGAGAGAGAGAGAGAGAGAGAGAGAGAGGGTGCGATGAGAAAGAGAAACGAGTGTAGAGAGAGAGGGGGGAAAGAGAGAAAGAGAGAGAGAGAGAGAGAGAGAGAGAGAGAGTGAGAAAGAGAAACGTGAACGGAGAGAGAGAGTGAGGGTGAGAGAGAAAGAGTGGTAGTGAGAGCGCGAGAAATACAGAGAAAGGGAAATAGATAAAATATATGTATAGAGAAAGAGTTTAAAAATAGAGATAGGAGTAAAACGATAAAAGTGAAGAGGTGAAAAGTAATAGCGAAGTCGAACTTCTTAAACGTGAAAACCACTGCAATCTATTGAGTCCGAAGAGAAGTTGGTGAAGCGGCTCTTCGTGAAAATAAGTGCCTTTGAAGTTATGCTAAACCCGTATGACTGTACTGTTAGGCGGATGGTGTACACGGCGTAACATTTTATTCATAAACAAATAACCCAATTAAGCAAACAACATGTAAAAGAAACAATGCCATTATTCGTACACAAAAACTTAAATCCTAATTTAAAACTATCCGCGAAGTAGAGTGATTGTGCAAAATAAGCATTATCCTGTATATTGCAAAGGGAATTTTAAGTATGGGATTCGGAATAGTTTGTGATAAATCACCGAGAAATCAAAATCAAAATTAAAATTGAAAAATAATATATATATATATATATATATATATATAGAGAGAGAGAGAGAGAGAGAGAGAGAATGGCAGAGAGAGCGAAAGATTGTATGCGTTTAAGTTAGAAAGAAAAGTGATTAAGACCATAAGATGACGAGACTTAAAGATATTTGAGAAATGAGAAAAGAAAAATACAGAAAATGTTATTTTGAATTGCTTAACTTCAATTGCTGTTTATCTTGTCCATGATTTTCCTCACGCTTATTGCAGGGTATTCAGGGACCTTGACCGTTTGTGGGAGGTAATCATTTCACAAATGTGTTGCCAGATCTATTTTACGACACTGTGCTATTCAAATCTCTCATCCGATTGTACCTAGAGCTTCTCCTTATTAAAAATCTTTAAGATAAACTACAACAGGCAATACCATGCCAAATAAAATGTTATCTAATATAAATAATAAGTATATTACAAGAAAAAGACAGATAAGTTATGGCAAAAGTAAAGCAATGTCAGTTTCTTATTTCAATAATAAAATTATACTATTAGATTTAAATTAAAAAGTAAATAAACAAATTGAAAACGGAAGAGCTCTTCGATCAATTAAGAAAAGAAAGAAACATTAAGTTAGAATGAATTAAACAAAAAGTTCACTTGTGCGTACTTTTTTATGTATAGATGCGATGTAGCAAAGAGAAAGACTGGTGAAGTTATGTCCACTAATGCTGCGATGCGGGAAGAAGACCAAGAAGAAGAACACGACTGTTGTAGTGCGGCGGACGAATAATAATAACGCCCGTATTATTGAACAGAACTTAAAATATCGGATTCACAACTAATACAAACTATTACTGCTTAAAACAACTCATCTAGTAGCATAGTACATCTCAGTGCTCATCTAGGGGATGGGTAGTAATCTCACTTAAATCCGAAACCGTTGTCGAGGCATTCCTGAAAGTTTCTACGCTGGGGAAGCCTCCACACTCAGAGAGATAGAGTTCGCCGTCTCTATCTAGGGAGTATGCGGGAGAGCAGGCCGACGTATTTCGACCTGCTAGCCATTCCCCAGGGACATTCCAATTTGGACAAAATGAGAGCGAGGTGGTAAGCCTCTACATCAGCGCTTAGGCCGAGATGCGTCAGCTCTTATTTTGAGAATCGGCCACGTCCGGTAAGAGCTCTATATAGCTTAGGTACGGACGTTAAAGATACTCTGGTCATCCTATGGCCAAGAGTCCGAAACGAAATGCCTGAAACATCTAAATTTAAACGGAGTGTGTGCTGTCTTCTTAGCTGTTCAGACACGTCCGGTTGTCTGGACTTGACAAAACGCAGAGCCGTTTCCATAGTAATGAAAAATACAAAACAAATCGCCGTAGCAACGGTGACAAGTAAACAGTGGTGCTCAGGGCAACGAAAGTTTAAACTTTTGGTTCCCATAGCAACGGCAGGCGTAAAATTCGTACCTCGTCGCAATGAAACCGCAAACTTAATTAAATTAAATTAAAAACAAAAATACAATTTAAATTCAGCCGCAAACACGTTTTTACTTGATGTTCAAAAACCAACTAATGTTCGCAGTTAATATTATTGTTTTATTTTTCTCTTTTTCGTTTCCTTCTGCCAAAACAGATTAACGGCCGTTTTATTATTATTTACTTGTTATACATGATAGATTAATAGTCAGAAAGATAGATTATACATACATATATAGATAGATAGATAAAGATAGACAGATATTAAAAAGAATGGCAGTTTTGTTGGTGTTACTTACGTTCTCTCTATAAAATATTACCATTTATGTTAAATTATCATTTAGATGGGATTGCAATAATTAACTTTCAAAATTTATAAGGTAAAAAACGGCGAAATTATTTAAAATCCGATGTTTCGTCTGTTATAATACACTTAATAATAGTTTCATCATCCTTTGAAATCCGTGTAATTTCGCAGTTTACCCTTGGTCTGGGAGTTTCGACCATAAGACGGACCTTACGGAGGCTAATGCACTCAGTTTTCTCGGTCAACTTCGATATTATTCCGTCGTCCTCGCTTGAAATGTGTAACCGCAAGAGTAGTTGTATGTTCCGTAATGATCAAGCTAAGAAATCCTTCAGCAGCTATTTCTACGGTCAGGAAGGACGACTGAAGTTATTAGCTTAATGCTAACATTTATAATATTCTTATACCAATCGGCAAATAGGGTAAAAACTTGGTCTAATTGCAAAGCTACAAGGTACAATTTTGACGGACTCCCAACTCAGACAAGTGAAACAAAGTCCTTGATTTTAAATATTGATTTTATAAAACATACAAGGGGCTCAGATGCCCCCTTCATTTGTAAGCAAAAACAAGGATTTTGATATCTGTTGACTAAAAAGTGCTACGGCTCTGTAAAATATATATTTAGATGACGTGACGTCCATAAAAATTGCCATGCAAAAAAAAAAACATTTTTTGAAATTTTGCAGGTGTCAACGGCAAAGAAGAAATTTTTTTAAAGCTTTCTTGTCAGTAATAAAAAGTTAAAGGAAAACATAACTTTATCGAATCGTAAATTAATAATTTATTTTAAATATACCCAAAATTATATTGGTTGAAAATATACATTTTTATCGAATATGATTTCATTTTTAGGCAAAAAGTTTTGGCATTTTGAGATATGTTGAGCAAGACTCGCGGGTAAAGTCAAGAAGATTGTAAGATGGCGTTAAATCTGGGTTAAAAGCAGCGCGTAACAATCCACTGACTTTTAGTTCGTGAACTTTTTTAAAAAAACAACAAGCAAATTAAATATATCTCAATTAATTTTTCTTTTCATCTAAAATCTTGGTTCAGATAAAAAGTATAATTAATTGAAATAATTAAATAGGTCAATTATAATAGCTAAAATACAGGGATTTATTATATCGTCGGTATCCGGTAAAAGTTAACAGTTTTTGACATGGATATGTCTTACGGCTGGGGTCAGTCTGAAAGTTTAACACGGCAGTTGTTAACACGACCGTGCGTTGGTGCACTGTTTACCAAGGACACGCGAGGACGAACTGGTGGGCAGGTGTTTTTAAAGTCGCGACGCGATTGCCGCTTATGGCGCAACGCGATTAACACTTTGGACGCGTGTGACGCGACACGATTGACTCGACCATCATGAAGGCTGTGACGCAACCCGATTGATGTTATGACGCGACGCGATTGACGCTTATGACGCGACGCGATTGACGCTTATGACGCGACACGATTGATTCTTATGGCGCGAAGCGATTGACGCTTATTGCGCGACGCGATTGACGCCTGTGACGCAACGCGATTGCCGCTTATGACACGACACGATTGACGGGATGATCATGACGGCTGTGACGCGATGCGGTTGTAATGAGCTTCCAAATAAAAACGAATAGCGATCATAAGACATATCCATGCAGTGTAGATACTCGTTCCATTTTTGGAGTACTTGTTTATCTACAATAAACAATCAGAGAAAAAAAGAATGTAGTAGAATCAAATAAGGAAACGATATATATTTAAATTCTTTGAAGTAAAAATACATTGAAAATTAATAGAAAATAATAACACCTCAAAAACATCCCATCTACTGAATAAATAGGTTAAGTTTCTATCAATTTAAAGTTTTATGTAGTTAAAACTATGTGGAGTTATAATCTCCATGGAGGTCATTAGACAGGCGAAGAAAGAAGGAGATTAATTGTTGGGTTCCCCAAGCATTCGGCTACTTATACTGCCATTATCAGGGCATTCTCCTGTGTGCAAAAAACGATTATCATTGGGAACACAATTGCAAAAGCGTCTCGGGTTTAACGTTATGAAACATATGGCCAGCATAATACATTTAACATGTTAAATATAGTTATTATAGAATGAAGTCCGTAAAATGAAGATATGATGTTTGTTGATCGACCTGCAGATAATCTATGTAGCGTTACAATGTTCATGGAGGTCATTAGACAGGCAAAGAAAAAAGTAGCTGGGTCCACCAAGCGTTCGGCAACTTATAATTTCTCAAGAGTGCAGAGAACGATTAACATGGAAAAACTACTGTAAAAGCGTGTGGGTTTAAGGTTATCTTCACCCGTCAAATGAACCCCCCCCCATGGAGATTGTAACTCCACATAGATTATCTGCAGGTCGATCAACAAACACCGTATATGTAATAAAAACAATTCGTATTAAGACGTAGGTGGCATTGTAATTATATGATGGCAAAAAAAGTTTACTTGTGAACGAGAAACGTAGAAACCTATATTTAAAAAAAATAGTAATAAGGCGAGAATCTAACTATAAGTCCCAAGAAGAGATGGTAAATTCTTAGAATCACGTGTAATTCTATCATTAATTTACGGCTTCAACATTTGGTCTCTCACAATGAAATCCTTCCCAAGACTCACACGATACAAACTTCTTTAAGCTCAAAAGGAATTCAGGAATGAAAAATACTACTGCAAATCGAAATACATAAAGTGAAATGGGAGTGGTCCGGTAGTATAATCAAAGCAAGAGATAGGGGATGATGGGCCAAAATAACCCCAAGTGCACACTAATGTATCGCATACCCACAAGAAAAGTCACATAAGTCACAAAATTCTAAAAACATGATTATTTAGAGTTTTTTTAAGATTTCGGGTGTGAATTGTTACAAGAAAATGACAAAACTGCAGATGGTCTCTTACCAGCTAGGCAGCACCATGTTTTATTTTTGAATTGGCGGAAACGCACTGTCCACATTTACGAAAAGAGGTGCGAATGTTGATCAAGAAAAGTGACATAATTGTTATAATAACGGACCAATCTTTCAAATAAACTATTTCTGTGGGTCAAGGAATCAATAATCGCAACTTGGAGCGTTATGACCAATATATTCATGATTCAGAGTTTATTTGCATTATATTCACATTGATATACATGTATAAATTAACAAAAATATGTACGTACTTTTGTAATACATAGAAAAATGATTTTCATATCAGGCTTATAAATTAATTATAAAATTCTTCACAACTTACAAGAAGGAAACTGCTATATAATGATAAGGGGGCGTCGGTGGACGCAAGATTAAGTCTTTGACACGGCGCTCATCGCTGTAAGGTGAAGGTCCCGGGTTCGAATCCAGCGGCCCTGCATTCGAATCCGACATACTTACAAATGGGCTTTTTTTTCAAAAACACCGGACCCTGAGGGCTTATTTGACCTTTGCTGTTGCGAACCCGCGTAAAAAAATAATAAGGGAGCCTGTCAGTTTTCAAATTGGCAACTATTTTAGGGTAAAATTTTATGAATGTTGTAAGTTGCAGGTCAAAATATTATAAATACTAAATTATCGTAATTACACTTTAGATGAAGAAAAAAGATTGCATATCCTTTATTGAATACAATATCATTCATTGTTTTCATGCCTTTTTTTTCATATGTGGTAACGAGTTGTAAACAAATGTTTAATCCGGAGTTTTTAAATTTCCTAATATATTTTTTATAAGAGCCGACCGGGTCGTAGCCGAGTTTTGTCATATATATCACGTTTCACTGTTTATATAGGTTTCATCTCCACTTACAGGACGAATGCCGGCCGCGTGACATTTACAGAAGCTGTCTTTCTTTATTTCCTTCTTTAAAACGGGGTCACGTCTCCAATTATGTAAACCCACATTACCATAACTGTGCAACTAGAGCGATCCTTAAAAACAGGTTTGAATTTATATACTAAACGATTATTTCGTCAATACAAAATAAAGTGGAAATTAGGATTATTATTTATTAACAGTGCAATGATACAAAAAAATTAAGTTGTTTATTTAAAAAATATAATTGTAAGTTGTAAGTAAGAATTTGAAGTAAATGGGATGTAAATATTATTGGAATAAATCTCAAAATTGTCAATAGAAATACATCGTTTGTAAATTATGGGAAGTAAAAATTTCGTAAATTTTCAAAATAATATCTGTCCCGGATTTCTCTCCTTTTTCCCCCTTTGTTTTTGTTAATCTCTTCTTTTTTTAATGACTCTCACTTTACTCGATCTTTCTTTTTGTCTTTATTTATTTCCATCTCACTCCTTTTCTCTCTCTTCTCCTTCACTACTAGAGTTAACCTTCTACTACTGAGTACTAACTAATACCCAAATACCATACATCTGTGTACAACAAATTATTTCTTGTACAAGCCTAGCGTAATCTCAATCATTTCTCAAAAGTCTTGAACTTTAGCCATTCTGGATCAACTAATGAGCTAAAATACACTCTATCGTGATAAAAGAATTTGACAAAAAAGCAAATAAACTAAACAATCTATTTGTTATTGATCTATTATGTTTATTTATAACTCTTAATATTTATTTTATTATTTGCCATGTGATGTACTCATACCCGTTTGGTTTCTCGTTGAATTATGTCAAAAGTAATTAATTGTCTTTAGTATGCTCTTGCGTTATTATGTACCCTCATTTTATACATTGAAAATATCCTGTTAATGTTGAATTTAGTTGTGTGATTAGTGACCATTAGTCGATGATTATTTAGATAATGTGAGATGGGGTCTGGTAATTTGTTTCAATGTGCCAACGTTTCGATATTTATAGAGATCATCTTCAGGGCCAACAATATACAAATATTGTTTCAATTTAACAAATACAGATAGAGTAGGAAAAAAGTGAATTTACACAATATAAACAAATATATATAGTGAAGTGTTTGAGTGAATAGAAATACTTTGAATATATAAAAAAATTGCATTCTATAAATTCACTTTTTTCCACATCCTGCATATTTTTCGTTAAATTGAAACAATGTTTGTAAATCCCAGGCCCTGAAGATGATCTCAATAAAGATCGAAACGTTGGCACGATAAAGAAAAAAAATTTAAACCAACATCACACCAGACCTCATCTCACGATTTCTGAATAATCCAATAATCTTTGAATTTAAATGTTGTTTTGGCGAGTGTTACTTTAAACTTTCTATGTTTAATTTTAGTACTAAAACAAAATATAGTTACTATGATTAGTATCATGTTTGCTTACATTAATCCATTCCTCTTATAATTGCTGCACTCCACTGAATTATATATGCATTATTATTGTACATTATAATTTTTCGTCTCTCTCTTTCTCCGTCTCTATCAACTTTATTCCTCTTAACTTTTCACTCTCTATCTTTCCTTATAACATATATGATATTATAAATACATGGAATAGACACACAGCGATGGATCTATATAAAAAAAACGTTTTTTACATTTATTTCCTTGTTTTATATATTTTTTATTTTCCTTTAAATTTTTCTCCCCTCCTAGAAATAGTGCTCAAATTACTTGAGAAACTTTCTTTCTCTAATCATTAACACTTTAAATGACCATAAAAGTTTCATTAAAATCAATCTATCACTACAATCCAAGCCAAATTAATATTTTAATTGACAAATGAAGGTTTAATTTAAATATGACAAAATGTGTATCGGCAAAAGAACCGTATGAAGTGGAAAATTGGGTAACTATCTTGTCACAGTTTGCAGTTAAAAGAGTGTTTTAGTTACAGTTTTAGTTAGGACAGCCTGTAAGCTTTTTATTTGAGATAAACCGTTTTAGCTATTATTATTATTATTATTATTATTAATATGGTTTATGCCAAAGTAATTGGCTAAAAGGTTCGTGTTTCCGTTGAAATTCTGCCCAAAAGCCCTTACGCCCTAATCCCTAAAGTAGCCGGTAAGGGACTGCTTCCATCGTAGCTTACTCCGGTCATAACGTGCTCCCAAGCTGCCGCGTGAAACTTACGCCTCTTATTTATTAGTTACAGTTGAATATGCTTTTAATTTTTCACGAGAATAGAAAAGTTTCGGACGGAACGTAGGAGGTATCGCAGTTATCTAAGTCATCACACTGTCGCTTGTGCATTGTTGACTATCGGAAAGACGGTGTGGTAGGAGGTTCGTGGTCCGATTGACCAATTAACTTTTTTCAATTAATTAATCTATAATTAAAATTTTTGGTTTAGATAAAAAAGTTAATGTCATAATCGGGATTCGAACCCACGAGCTACGGCTCAACACGACTCTGCTATATTCGTGACCTATCATGACTTCAATTCTCTCGGACACTAACTTCCCATCTCACCTCAGCTCTCGAATTTTCCCTCCTTTTGACATTTTTCAATATGTCCTTCCTTTTTTATCCAAAAACCTTAATTAAAGATTAATTAATTGAAAAAAGTTAATTGGTCAATCGGACCACGAACTGTAACGGATTTACTAATTAAACTGAAGTATATCTTCACGAAAGCTCTCCGTGGCCATTTCATTTGTCGCCGAGAATCAAAAAGGTTACACGACAAGAATCCCGCTCGTGACACTGATTTATTTATCTCAACCAAAGACTTTAATTAAAGACTTATTGTAAATTTGAGTTCATTTTTCTTATCCGTAAAGGATGTCGATTGACCTAGTTGCAGAAATACGTCAATACACTACTGGCCTTGGGTCAACAATTCGTCCTACGTCTCCTCCTTTCGCCGCTACAAGTTCCATTTCTTTTTATGTAACAAATTGTGTCACAGGCACGTTCAACGGCTTATAAAATCGGATTTGACGGAAGTGGGACCACTATATCCAAACAGGCGCCCTTTGGACTCCTTTCCTTTCACCTACTTGGGACATCCCGCGGTTCATCGATCGCTTCCTTGTTTTGCAAATTTTTAAAGAGGTCGCACCTGTTTAATCCGACCGCAAAAGGAGTATTTATACAAAAATGTGACATAAAGAGACGATGTGAGACAAAAGTATTGCATTGAATCTGTATCATGTATCTGAAAGAAATTGTGTTCAAAGTACGTGGGAACTTGTGCTGAGTTTTTCAAAATTGTTAAATCATATGTGGTATATAGTGACTGTTAATTAAAGATTATTTGCAGATAGTGAGATGTGGTCTGGTATGACCAGGGCACTCTCAACACGACACACAGAAATAACATCTACACAGGAAACAAACACTTTGACCCCTGAAGATGATCTCAATAAAGATCGAAACGTTGGCACGATAAAGAAAATGTTTTTCTAAACCTCCGTCACACCAGACCGCATCTCACGATCTTCAAATAATTACTAAATCATCTCGGTTAAAATTAAGTTAATCAGGCGCATAATCAATAAACAATCAAAAAGTCAGGATTTCATCGAGTAGAAGTATTTTCTCACTTTGATCAATAATAATGTTGCAGCCTTTTAAAATACGATCCGGGAAAGAATACATGCGACACACAAATAATGAAATTGTGTGTATACTTTTATTATGTAATGAAACTCGTAGAAAAAAAATCATACGTTAGCGAGTAAGGATAGGCCATGCAAGGTAGAACCAACCAATGGCAAAGTATACATCACTTCCTAAAGAAAAGTGATGCAAGTAGAAAAATTATAAAAACCAGATTATTTCGTGTATTTTAAGTATTCAAGTGTGTGATGCTACAGGAAAAATGACACAATTGTACATAGACTCTTAGCTGCTAGGCAGCAATATAAGTTATTTGAACGTACTGTCATTGGTATGAGTATTTATCAGGAAAAGTGGTACATTTCGAGTTACGCCAGGGTTTTCATGATTGGTAAAGGATTTTAAGGATTAACGTAGTTTGGGATGGTATGAACTATGGATTTGCCTAAAACCTTTTAGTTTTAGGGTTAACAGTGTTTATTTGAAGCAAAGTCGTAACATCTTTTAACAAAACTAGTACGAGTGAAATAACTCCGAATCCGTTGAGATTAGGACCATAGTTACTAAGGACTTTTTGGTTCCATTTTGGATGTAGAGTAAGTCTGTAACACGAATAGTTGAACACCCTGTATAATTGACGTAGACGGTGATGGAGGAATATCGTGTATTCCACCACCATAACTGAGTGTAAATGAATGTAAAAAGGAAATAAGAATGCGAATGGGTTTGTGGAACTGATTGCGTTAGGTGCTAAAATGACCTATCTGTAGGCAGAACGTCGAGCCTAACCGGAGCACAGCCAAAGCTGGAAGTGCCGTTGGAATGGGTAGATTTGAGCTTAGCTAAGTCAGTAATAAGTTTAATTTTTAATTATTTCCGTCATTTATCAAGGTTAATAGCGATATCGCTTTAAAATAAATTATATAATCGTAGGCGGTCCAATCTCTCTGCATTTAATGACCAAACACGTTATTCTCAAGGATTAATCGTTTAATAATTATTTGTAATAATCAGGTGAGGATGTTTACATGTTAATTATGCTTTTTTGGGGGGAGGGTTACGTATCAAGGTCATCGTAGGTTTTTTTTATTATTACAATAATATGTCTAATAAGATCGAGAGATAATTGCTATAATTTAATACAAGATTCTACCACTCAACAAAAATTGATGAATTGGTTAGATTTATAGTTTGCTACTAATTACACTATTTACATTATAATAAAGAAAATCCGTTCAATTTCATTCAATAATGAATATTTTTTTCTTAAAGTTTTAAAGCCAGTAATTCTCATCTGGGCAGATGCTTTGGCCAACGTCGGACGTACCGTCCGTTACATAGCCAAAAGAGCTGCGTGTGCTGCAGAGTTCCGCGAAACATGCCAGGTCACCTCTCCTAACACCATTGGATATTTTCTAATCTGGGATATTAAAAAAGAATCGTTTATCCCGATTTGAACAAGCTGTTGAGTTGATGGAATTAAAGGCAAGGATTCACCAGTCCTGCCAGTAACTTCGGCAATTATCAATCCTGGTAGAAAGGTGAAGGATTGGTTTGCACAGTCGACACGCGTTGCTAAGACCAAAACTTCGCATAGTACATCGGCCATGGTTATTATTCAATTTTAATTATTTTTACTAGAAACGGCAATAGGCAATTTCATAGTAAACAGGTGAAGTATAACTGGAACTAGCACATTAGAACGAAATTGATTTTATTCTATAAGATCCGATGATGTCCTTTTGTCGGTTGTTTTAATTTGTTTAATTTGTTCTTTACACGCACAGAGATTTAAATATCCAAAAAATTCAATATTGATTGCAGATATACATTTTTCCTTTTACATTAATCGAATATATGATTTTAAGTTTAAGTCAACTATCTTTGCATTTTGAGAAAAATTTTCATATGTAACGTAGTGAAAATGAAGTCTGGGTTTTAAACAGAATATCTATAAGCTGTTTCAGCATTTCATTTTATCTAGCCAAACATGGTTAAAAGTGTTGTACGCTTGCTGTATTGCATTATTTTGATAATAAATTTGATCATTTTGGTTAAAATTTGGCATATTCTATATAGGTGTGAGTATTATTCACGTAGGAAAGGCCCAACTTTTCAAACTAGCTCAGAGTTAATTAAATATTCCTAGGTCTATCTGATCCTTTTATTTTATAGAAATGTTTGAAAATATCCCCATTTTCTTCCTATTTACTTGGCAAATCGTACTATAAACATATCAAAGCAGTATGGTGGTTTAAGTTCAATAAAACTCGTTAAGATGGAAAGATTTTTATTAACAATACAAAAATGTTATTTACAATGAAAGAATGAGCGGTGATTGAAGAAATAAGGATGGATGAAAGACGATTCCCTGCATCTACCATACTTTGTGGTGTCCTCCAACAGCTACAGCAGAGCCGAGACCAGATGAAAAACCAGAACCATATCCATGACCAAAGACTCCAGAACCGTATCCGAATCCAGAGCCGTATTTAAGTCCAGAACCGTATCCGAATCCAGAGCCGTATCCAAGTCCGGATCCGTATCCAAATCCAGAACCGTATCCTAGTCCAGAAACGCCAGAACCATATCCGAGACCGGTAAATCCAGAACCAAAACCGAGACCAGAAGAGACACCGACTACTGGGGCAGCAGCAACGACACCAGTGTGGACCGGAACAGAGACGTGGACTGGGACGGGTTGGTGGACGGCTACTGGGTGGGGAACGGGAACTGGCACGTTCTTAACAACAGGAACAGCGACTGGCTTGGGAACGGGAACTGCGACCGGATGAGGCACAGGAACCTTGACAGTGTGATGAACAGGTACAGGGACACGACGTTCAACCGGTACAGGGTAAGGCCTCTCAACTGGAACTGGGACTGGTCGTGGCACGTGAACTGGGTAGGGCCTGTCGACTGGAACACTGACGGGATGGGGTACTGGTACAGGGACTGTCCTTTCAACAGGGACTGGCACAGGTTGTGGAACTGGTACGGCAACACGGTGAGTGACAGTGACGTGTCTTGAAACGACTTGGTTTCCTCCGACGACTCCAGTGGCGAGACCGACTCCAGAACCAAGAGCAACGCCTGAACCGACTCCGTATCCGAGTCCGACTCCGGATCCCAGACCGACTCCAGAACCGTAGCCGAGTCCGTAGCCGACGCCATGGCCAACTCCGGCTCCATACACGCCGTAACCTAATCCACCTAAAGATGATCCGTAACCTCCTAGGCCTCCTCCATAAAGTCCTTCTCCGAAGACTCCTCTCTTTTCTTGTTTCTTCTCCTGTCCACCGAGCACACCGAGGGCTAACCCAAGCAGGAAAATAGTCTGAAACAATAGCTTTAATGATAATATATTTACAACAAGAAAAAACTTATAAGTGTTAATAAGCAGTTATAATAACAATCTTAATTTTTTATATTTTTTATTTTTTATTAACAAATTGGAAGCGAATGTCTCTTCCAACTGTGGGTATTAAGTGATCAATTCACTTACTGTGGTTTTCATTTTGATTTCGAGAACCGAACTGATACCATTACTCGCTCACTCCGTCTTTTATATACAATGAGGGACACTTACCGCTCCCTTTGAACTTTCAGTCCGGTTTCGTTCATCCTGCCATCCTTGCGTGCCAGCCGGTTATGTAAAAAAAAATATATGTAACAGCAATATAAAAAAAATTCATACGATCTAGAAAAGCAATACGGTAGAATATGCCTACTCGTAAATATAGCGGTAGGAAAGGCAATATCTTTTGCTCAGAGAAATCCTTCCAATGATAAATTTTTGGAAACTTGTTCCATTGTATAAAACTTCCATGTCATATTATTTAACCCGATTGAAGCCAAAAACTATAGTAATAATTAAAATATATTTGTTACAAGAACATAATTGTTGGTACTTTATATATATTTTAGTTATAAAGCAAATTATTAGAATTAACAGCGAAATGCGTTTTTTCAAACTGTTTACCGTAAGTTTGTCATTTTTTGACTGACTGCATATCCGGTTGCACCATCGTTTTCAGCGTAAAAAATCATATGTGTCAGGGTGTATAAGGTCGAATTTAAAATTTGGATGTTGAACTAGGTCTGAGGTACCCTATATAATTTTTCCCAATAAAAGGATAATAATTTGAGACAAGACTAAAACCATTAAACACTTTATTGTTTTTTAACGATTGACTTTAGAAAAAAAAATTCTTATACAAACCACAATATAATTATGGCTAGGAATCGCGTGATGATAACATTTACTTTCTCATCTAGCTAAGAAATGACTCAAAATTTGTCATTTTAATGAAAATTTTAGAGATAATTTATTATAAAATTCGATTCTAGCACATATTTTATGTCACTTTTAGGGGTAGACAAATTTTGATAGCAGTTATGTCCGGTGGAACATTCGTGGAGGAGTATTGTTTTTGTAATTCGGTGGCCCTCCCCTTTAATTAAAAAAAAAAGATTAGCATTAGCAAGTTAATTTACGAGAAGAATCGTATCGGAATAGGGAAAGGATCATGGGGTTGCTTTTATACATAGCTTGTATTAATTTTTGATTAAAAAAGAATTTTTTTTACAACGTCGTCGTTGGGCCCATTTAATTTTTAAAAGTCTCTCAGCTATTATTATGTTTTGTTTCAGATTTGACCATTTCTTAAAATTTGTGTTTATAACAAATGCTCAAATACCCTTCCTGCTTTTGATGCACAGAGCTCTGCTCGATTCAAGAATTATTCTATTTCTTTTTTTTTCTAGTTCTTTTTTTAGTTATGAGGCAGTTTTTCTTTCACTTACAACACCACCCGAAATTGGAGTCAGAACTAGTACCTCGTCTTCCAGTGAACATTTCATTTATTTGTGTTTTGTTGGAGGGCAGCGACTCGAAGGGAAACATTGTTTTTTGACCTTTTTTATGTTAAAAAATACCTTTTGGAACCAATATTTTATGTTAGTTTTTGAAGGTTTCTTTCTTTATTTAAACTTTTCTTTGTTCCGGAACTATTCCTTTTATATTATCCAAATATATTTATATAATCATATATCTGTTTTTTTGCACACGTTATTCAGCAGACCCCCCCTTTAATTTAGATTGATCAAAGTATACGAGGAGATTCATTAGGATAGGAGCTATAGAAGTGAGGTGCGAAGCGTTCACTCCTCCTCTCAAAATAAAAAACACGTAAAAAAACTGGTAGCAGAGCGATACCACGTACACAGTAGTTGATAAATTTACAATTACTGACCTCTTGATGACAGGGTAAATGGTAATAAATTAAACTTGGATCCATTTCTACACGAACTAGCTTGCCTATAATCGAAAAGGTTCTTTCATTTTTTTTTCTCCAAAATATCAATTTAAATTCCAACTCGTATTTCCTACTGTCCTGATTTTTCCGATATCTGTTAATGGGGCTGTATCAATATTAATAAAAGGGCGGATGAATAAAAATTATAAAAAAATTAATTGTGTTACATAAACTGCGGTTGTGTTTCATTTTTAAATAAATTTGGCAATGACGAAAAAATCCAACAACAGAACTAAAGTTTGTCACAAAAGAATTGAGCAGTTGGAAATGGACGCAGCCTTCAGAAACAGCCTCAAGGATCGTTTTCTCCACACTGGAATCCAGTGTTTCTGAGGTTAAAAAAAGTTTCTCCGACTTCATGGATGAGCAGCACCATGAATTGTTAACACAAATTGTGGAGAAACACAGACAAATAACCTTTTCTCATAGTGGTTCTACAATTCTTGTCCAGTCATCACTGGAGATGTTTCATCCAAAGTTGCTTATTTAAATTTAAGAAATTACTCGAGAAATAATACATAAAAGATTTTTAAGATTTTCAAATTATTATATTACTTATTATGCTAAAGAATACTTTAATAGGTGAATAAATTTATCCTTATATAGATACAAAAAGTTTTTTATTGACATATACATATACAATTAAATAAATTATAACTACCTGCAAATTTCATTAATTAATGATAAACTCGATGGTATTGCCAGATGCAACTTTTTTTTGTTTAAGTATAATTAAATAATACATTAAAGAGAAAATAAAAAAGTATTATATATCTGATAAAAGAATAAATAAATACACCATTTAATTTTAACTAAAACACCATAAAGGCTGACCATAATTAACCAATTCTTTTTAAAAAGATAGTTCCTACTCACAGTAAGTTGATTTGCAACGATCCGGATTTCGAGCCTTTTAGCTCATCATCAGGTCAAAGGACTTCTACAACCACGTCTCTCGGCATAAATCGCCAAAGCGAAACCGCTGACACCTCCGCCAACCCGACGTGAAACATCCTCTCAAATCCTAAAGACAAACTAGACAACCTGGCAAAAAGTGGGGTTTAACAACTCAATTGTAATGATTGTGATATTAAATATATAGGGCAAAGTGGTTGAGAGAAATAAAAACACGAGTAAAAGCCTAAATCGAGCAAATTTTCGGAATTCAAGGACCATCTAAAATAAACAAAACAAAATTTCAATTCAACTCTAAATACAAGAGTGTTACATAGTTTCAATAAAGGGAAAGAACTAGATTGGTTTGAGAAATTGAAAATTAAAAAATATAAAATTGAACATGGTCATAAATGCATTAATAATATAACAGATTTTGATCTACCTCCCACTTTAAATATGTACTTGAATAATATCAAACATTAAAATAAAAAGTAATTATTTTAATTGTTATTATTTTTATAGTAATTTAATGATTATAATATTTATTTTTGTTATAATTTCCGCGTTTCCCATGTTCAAATTGAGCGTCATTAAAAAAAATCATCTACTAATTGGAACGTCGCGTTGGCGGCGATATCGGCGGTTTCACTTTGGCAATTCATGTCGAGAGACGTGGATGTAGAAGTCCTTCAACCTGATGATGAGCTCGAAATCCGGATCATTGCAAAACAACTTACTGTGGGTAGGAACTATTTTTTAAAAAGGATTGAACACCACACTCACTCCATCATTTGTCATTTCTAAAAATTAACCATGATAAAAATAATTATTCCAAGGAATCTTCAACTAATTCTGGTCGCATGAAAACCAACCCTTACTGTTTTCATACTCAAAGCCCATGTCGGCTTACAGAATTGCAAAATTTGACTGCAGTTTCCATTTAGATATTCAATGAACTCTTCTTTAGCTTAATTTGCTTATCATTTCTATTGCACATAGAACATATTTGTGGTCCACCTTTTCAACTTTTTTTTTAAACATCAAGTCCAAATTAACCAAAATATCTACGCAATAAAAACTGGAACTTTTGACTGCAGATCTTATTTTGTATTATTTCTGGAAAAAGATCTTCCTTGACTTAGAATTAGCAGCAAATAGAAACAGCATCGATATTTGAGCATGAAAAACAAAGTTATATCCAACATTGCAATGCCAAGTCAGGCATAAGCGTTTACTATTTGACTATTCGCTTTATGTGAACCGCTGGGTGTAATCAGTGTAATTTATAGGCAGAATTTCATGTAGAATATATTCGCATAACACAGAAAGCCCGAAAACTTGTAAACGCTCTTCTAAGTCAGCTAAAGTACCATTGGGAGCATTGGAAGTACTATAAATTATAAATAACCTATAAAAACGTTGTTTCTTATGGTGTGCAATGTTATGTATTCCAATGTGGAGCACTGGTCAAAAAATTACATTCAATCTGGAAAAAATTAAACATTCAACGTGTGTATGAATAATATATGTAAAAGATAAATAAAACAGATTATCTTACTGCCTACCCGAGGCCGATACCCTATAAATTTGACCATCCTGGAGTTCAAGGTCGTCAAGGACTAACGTCGCCAGTCGGCAGGTTGTTTTCTTAAGCTTGTGATAGACTACGCTGATCAACACGCATTTCAGAATTTCTCACTGCGATAATCATGCTGTTGATGGTAGAATACATGAGAGATGTAATTATATTTTAAACAATGCGAAAACGTAACTACAGTTTGAAAGACGGGAGAGTAACAACAACTCCTTCTTACAATTGAGCCATGATTTTAGGCTTGATGTGATAATAATTTGGTTGTAACTTAACCAGCTTGAGGTGAGCATTTGTCGACAGAAATTCTACTTAACTTTCATTGTATATTTGTGTAATAAAAAATCTGTTAAAAAAAGGGAGGATCGAACCGCTAGGTTAAAATCCAGAATGGCCCTAGTAATCAGGTCGAATTATTAGGCATTTTAAAAGCACTACAATGTGTGAACACAGTAAAGGATCTATTTAGGATTATATAAAAGAAAACAGCACAAAAACCGCCGATTGTCTCTAGAAGCTTTAGAAAATAGGAAAATAAGAACAAAGCTTGCGGAGAATGAGTATTGAGGGATATCAACTGTGGTATAGGTTTCAGAAAAACATTTTCTTTATGGTACCAACGTTTCGATCTTTATTGAGATCATCTTCCGGACTCAAAGTGTTTGTTTTCTGCGTAAGTGTGCCATTCTTGCGTGTCGTGTGAAAACCGCTAGCGTAGTTCTGAACCAACTAACTCCAATTCTGCAGATGTACGATCATCATCTACAAAAATGTTGTTACTCTTATTTGTTAAATAATTATTTCAAATAAAAATGTAATCTATTTTAACGAAGCAATAAAAAGGAAACATAAATTAAATGTTTTTAAATATGAAATAGATATTATATTTTGATAACCTTCTGTGATTGGTCAGAGATTTAACAAGGGATTTGAACATATATGCATTTGGAAAACTGTAAACAGCACTGACAAATTATAGTTAACTGGCGCGAACCAAAGGTTGGATGGAAGCTAACATAGATCATTTTCTTACGACGGTAATCAATTAATGGCCGAACCTCAAACAGAACCACATAAGGTGAAATGAAAATAGTTGAAAATGAAATATTTAGAAACTAGAAGGATTAGTATAAACAAAAACGAGATGAAAACACAATTAATTACCTAATAAACTATAACCACTACACTCATACTATTGTACTACAGGTTCTTCATGCCACCCATCAATTCATGTGATGTGGAACTATTTCAGTCAGTGTAATCCTTATAAAACTAAATTTTTCATAACAATTAATTAACAATATTAATTTATTATATAATCGAGGATGAATTTTTTTTTAAATTTCGGGTAAAAAAATAATACATGCATTAAGAAGAAAAAGTTCCATTTCTTTTAATAAATTGTCACTAGCATCGCAGTAAAAATAGATAATACATTTGATTCTATTCGCTATTCTGTGTGTATTGAAAATTAACTATATTCGATTATAAACAATTAAGAGACAAAATAATAGGAAATTATATTTGCGCTTGAAAAAACGTTTTTAGACAGACATTAGTTGCATAAATTTATTGAAAATCAATACTGCTTTAAGACATGGGATTGCATTATTTTACATAACTTCAAGAATCGCGGAGTGACAAGACCGGAATAAAAGTTCAAAGTGGCCGAAGCTGGATCGCACAAAGTTGTATAAAAGGGTGAGATGACAGAGTTGTTCATCAGTTTGGTTCGCTCCTCCAACATGAACACATTTGTAAGTTCATCCTAATTCCCAAGTGTATTCATAAACGTTGCTACGATATAGTTGTGATAATTGTTAATTAAAGATGAAAGAGCGATAACCTTTTTAGTGAAATATCACTTCTTTGTTTCTTAAAAACAGATTTGTTTGTCGTTTTATTTCTTAATAATGGAAAACTGTTTCAGACTATTTGCCTCGTCTTCGGATTGGCCGTTGGTGTGTTCGGAGGTGAAACCAAGAAACACGAAAAGCGAGGAGTCTATGGCGAAGGACTATACGGAGGGGGTCTAGGAGGATTTGGATCAGGACTGTATGGATCTGGTCTCGCTCATGGAGTATCCTACGGTTCTGGCTTCGGCTACGGATCAGGGCTCGGAGGTGGTTCAGTAGTTGGCGTTGGATCTGGACTCGGTCTTGGATACGGAGTCGGTTCTGGAGTCGGTCTTGGATCCGGACTTGGATATGGAGTTGGTTCAGGAGTGGGTCTCGGATATGGAGTTGGGTCAGGAGTAGGACTCGGATATGGAGTTGGATCAGGAGTTGGTCTCGCCACTGGAGTTGTCGGAGGAAACCAAGTCGTATCAAGGCACGTCACTGTCACTCACCGTGTTGCTGTACCAGTTCCACAACCTGTACCAGTTCCTGTTCAAAGGACAGTACCTGTACCAGTACCTCATCCCGTCAGTGTTCCTGTCGACAGGCCCTACCCAGTTCAAGTACCACAACCCGTCCCAGTTCCTGTCGAAAGACCTTACCCTGTCCCAGTTGAACGCCGTGTCCCTGTACCTGTTCACCACACTGTAAATGTACCTGTGCCACACCCAGTCGCTGTTCCTGTACCAAGGCCAGTTGCTGTTCCTGTTGTTAGGAACGTACCAGTTCCCGTTCCCCACCCAGTAGCCGTCCACCAACCCGTCCCTGTCCATGTCTCTGTTCCGGTCCACACTGGAGTCGTTGCTGCTGCCCCAGTAGTCGGTGTCTCTTCTGGACTCGGTTTCGGTTCTGGAGTTTCTGGACTCGGATACGCTTCAGGAGTTTCCGGACTCGGATATGGTTCTGGAGTTTCTGGGCTCGGATACGTTTCAGGAGTTTCCGGACTTGGATACGGTTCTGGACTTACTGGAGTTTCTGGACTCGGATACGGTTCTGGACTTACTGGAGTTTCTGGACTCGGATACGGTTCTGGTCTTACTGGTGTTTCTGGGCTAGGATACAGTTCTGGAGTTTCTGGACTCGGATACGGTACTGGCTTCTTATCTGGCCACGGTCTTGGCTCCAAATTAGCTGGTAAAGTTCACCACAAAGTATTGTAAGCGGCCGTAAACACCGATCTTTTCATACATTCTTTCACATTCGTTTTTCATTTCTTCATTGTACATATTTCATTTTTCGTTTTAATAAATTTTTATTGTATATGTGTATTTTAATCTTTCATAACTATTCTAACTAACCACCACAAGTATTCAATAATTCATTATATATGATATTGATGATTGCCACTTAAGCAAGTTTAATATGGTTGCCTAAAACTCAAAAGAAAACATACTCCGTCAGAAATATAAGAAACACAGATATATTATGGTAATGCAAGCGTCTAGATCACTAATTCAACATGGACCATTGAAAACCATATTCAATTTTTCGTCTATATCTATGAAAAGGAAAGGGCTGTGGTTGCTTAAAGGTGGCACAAAAACTGCTCATGGTGTTACTTACGTTTACGGAAAATTTTAAATTTTTTAAACGTAACACAAATGGTCAAAATGTAGTTTGATGTATGAAAGAGAGTTTTATAGACAAATTATAAATGTAAGATAAGATTAACCGCCGTCATTCATCCAAAAGTATTCTAGCGAAAATAATGTAGTTTTTAAACATATAAACCGTTGGTTGTGAAAATGAACACTACTGAATACTTACTTATGTGAACACTAAATAATCCAGAGATGATCTATTGACGATTTCGATCAAACTCCAAACTGGACTAAAACATGAAAAAATAAGAAAGCATCGGTGGCTGCAACGCCCGGGTTCGAGAATCCAGCCGCCCTGCATTCGAACCCGACTTTCTTACAAAACTTTTCTTTTTATATTATATAAATTCATTTTTTTAATCTAAAATTGATTACGATTGCACAAATTCGTTTTTTTCATCAAATTTATTTTTGTAAAATTTAACCTGTGTTTATAAATCCCAGGCCATGAAGATCAAACCCTACGTCACACCAGACTGCATCTCACGATCTCCCAATAATTATATGTAGTTAAGAAGGGAATTTCAATAAATCCTTTTTTCACGGCTTTCCTAATCGTAAGAATGCACAGTCAAAATTTCAGCCCCTTAGATCCAGGGTTATTGTCAGTCAGTGGTATCGAATTGTTTTATTTATACAGATAACAAAGTTATTACATTCAATCCAAATATGGTTTGAATAAGTGAAAAAATTTTAATTTTAATCGAAGGATACTTAAAATACACTTCAATTTATTAGATAAACCCGAAATGTGAAAATGGGGTTTGAATATGCATGATGGGCACCCAAATATGACCATTGTTTAAATCTACTCCAGTTGAGACTAACTAAACTACTCTACCAAACGTTCGATAAACCCCTTGTGTCATTTTGGTAATTAATGTGGCCGAGAATTGAATAACCTTTAAAATGGAAAAAGTTATTCCTATTAGCTTTATGGAATATAGGATTGCTTAAGCGCAAAACCCTACTAATCACACTATCATCACAATTTAATTTAATTATTTGGGCATGCGCAGAATTATCGTCAAAGAATATACACGTATTTGTAAGTTTTGTGTGCCGAACTTGTGTGATTATTAATCCTATTAATACATGAAACTGAGAAAAATATTAGTAAGGTTATTTCACCTCATACCGACCCTCTTCAACTTAATTATTAAATGCAGGTTGATCGAAACATACTTTATTTTAAGTTTGCAGCCCTGAAGTATGTCAGTGCTTATTTTAATTTCGTTCATTCTGAAAGTTAACTATTTCGAGTAGAGTAACCAGAGTGTAAATTGTACTGTAAGTTGAGGCGAAATGGAACAAGGGACCGAAGTTGCATCATTTACTAATCTGACTAAGAGGTAGATAAGAATCCTTAAAATCATACTCAGGCGCGCTGGTTTATTTACTGTAAATATAAAAATGACATGTTGAAGGGATTAAAGTCATGCTAATCCGGCCCGGAGGACCGTTTTTAACAAATCTCGGTCTAATTGAGATTCTGAAAAAAAAACAGAGAAAAACACATCAATTTTATGGAAAAAAGTGTAGTGAAAACGACAAACATATTACAAACCCTTTCTAAAAAGAAGAAAGACCCTTTAGTTTAGAGGTTTTCTTCAAAAGTACGGAGTAAAGACTCGAAAGACCGGATTGATCAAAGCTACTTCCATTGGCTTGGTTGTTTCCAAAGTATGCACCTCATGATTTCCAACTGAGCTGATGTTGATTAATTAACCAAGAAAGACCTGTCATAGAATCAAACATAATGCCGAGACTTAAATGCTAACTTAAATGCGAAGTTTAATTTGAGAATAGGTTTCACGAGAAAAGAAGAAGAGCAGCACGAAATTAGTTGTACACGGTTTCCCAAACTATTAACCTGCGGACTTCTATCATTTAAGTATTTAAAATGAGATACTGATAGAAAATCAAAGTTTTATAAATTATCCAGTCGGTTCCTCATTAGCTGATGACGGGGGCTATAACTCCGAAAGCAAAACATTAGATTGACATATTAATTTTAAATGCAAATTCCGGAACACAAAATCAAATTGGAGAGAATGAATCAATCGGTATGTAAACTCGAGCCAATTTCAAAAGTAATAACTTGAACATTAATGATTAATGCATTAATGAGAAGAGTGCGTTGTTTAAATCTGCACAGTTTGGATATGTTGGCTCTAATTTTTGATACCTGAAGAATTATGTCGGGTTCCACACCTAGACAGCTGCTTCAGTTGTGGTGGCTGTATAGACAGAAAATTCGGCTTCGCATCGGCAAGTTGTGGCAAATAGACGAAGATGTTTTGCTATTGTAGCGAGCGGTTGAAATTTTTTGTTTTGCGAGCGGAGTCAAAAATCGGGGTAAGTATCGGATTCGGAAGTAAATTTCAAGGTAGAGTCTGAAGTAATGTCTATCAAACCGTCGTATTCACTGGTTGGCTTAGTGAAATCTGAAACTGGCTGTTTGACCACCTAAGTCTTGGATCATTGTATCTCGAGTAGTGCCCAACGGTAGTAGTGCTCAAAAGACCATCTTCAAACTTCGAAGGTGTTCACTTATTTCAACAATCAACGTGCCATTTCCCAAGCGCTAGTTTTTTTTTCTTATGAAAGATCATTTAACACTGGAAAACACACCACCTTTTCTTCTCCACAGATTTACCCCAATATCGACCTTTTGTTTTTAATGCGCGAACTTTGTAATTAGAATCGAAAGTGTGATACTCTTCGCTTGCAAAGAAGGACTCATCTCATTCATATCCATGAAAATATGTGACAAATACAGCAATATACATTGAAATTCTTATTCTTATTCTTCTTATTGAAAAATTTGGCCAATTTGGCGTGTTTTGTCTTCAGAACGTAAACCCTGAGATGTTCTGTGTGGAGAAGGCGGAAATGATGAATGCTTGTGCAAAGTCTTCACTTCAATAGCAGCGATTTGATATAATTATTAACTTTGATCGAACTACTCATCCAAAACTTATTTAAAAGTGGATCGCATTGGTTTCATAGAAAAACATGTATGTCAATGGTGAACAAAATGGCTACTGCTGCAAAAAAACTTTCTTTTTAACTACTAATTTTTGTTTGTTATTTAATTTCATTTATTCGTATTACGTTTAATTTTACAATTTTTTTTTCTTGAAGTTCGCTTCGGACATCATAGTTAAGGTCGGCGTACTCCTAAGTTGGGGAAGCCCTGATGTAATTATGGTTGATGTGTAATTATTGGGATTTTTTCCATGAAAAGCTACTCTGCTTTTAGACCTCAAGACCCGAGATCACACTTATTTTATCAAGTTCTAAAATTAAAGAGTGGATGTTTTATTAAGTGTTAATATTTATTTAATAAATTTTCACAAACATGGTTCAAAAAGTAGTCAAAGGATAGGAATCATGCGTGGTAATTAGTGACCGTTTGTCGTTGATTATTGAGAAATCTTGAAATGCGGTCTGGTGTGTACGCTTCAGAAAAACATTTTTTTTTCTTTTTATTTCTACGTACATAACAATGATTATTAGTGGCAGGATCACAATACGTCGAAATATTTTCTTTCTCGTGCCAACGTTTCGATTTTTATTGGGATCATCTTCAGGGTCTGGGATTTACAAACATTGTATAAATTTAACAAAAACATGAAGGATGTAGAAAAAAAATTTGTTTATATTCGATCAAAGTATTTTTAGTCACTCAGTTTGTTTTGTGCGTAATTGTGCCATTCTTGCGTATAGAGAGAGCCAGTAAGATATTTCGTTTTATGTTTGTATACGCTGAACTTTGAAGGGGGTGGAGAAGGATGTCGGTATAGAAGGCATTTTTGTATAAGAAAATCGGCTTGTTTGAGGTGAAGAAATCCGACGTTGCGAAAAAAAAGTTGGCAAAAACGGCTAAACCATTACCTATGTTGGTAGGAAGAATGGCAAAATTACACAGAAAACAAACATTTTGAGTGAGTAGAAATACTATCATTTAATATAAAAAAATATATGTTTGCATTGTATAAATTCACTTTTTTCCACATCCTACATGTTTTTGTTAAATTTAAACATTTTTTATAAATCCCAGGCTCTGAAGATGTTCTCAATAAAGATCGAAACGTGGACACGATAAAGAAAATGTTTTTCAGAAACCTACACCGCAACGGTCCATATCTCACTATAGGAATCATTTTAAATTTAACTGTCAGCAATTCTAAGTCTATCATGGAATATAATTTATCGCTTCAATTGGAAAATATTGGAAAACGGTCGCAATGACTTAGCACTTGTGCCAATGTATTGGTAGAATTAAGATTTAAATAGTATTTCATTGCAGTTCATTACATTATTGAATTCAACAGCATTGCCAGCCATATAAAAAATAAACCACACAAGGTCAATGTGTGTGTTTTTTTTTGTTTTTTTTGTGGATTTGGTTGCAAATGGCGTGATGATTAGCCACAGACCGCAATCATTTCAAAACATTAATCAAAATTTAAAGATTAAATCATTTAAAGCTTATTTGGTTTAAATCAAAAATAGCTGCAAAAATAAACAAATGGTTTAAAAACAGAGAAAAAGTAAAAATGATAAAACTGGTATGGTACAAAATGTAGTTGAATGACTTTAAACTGCCTGGTTAACATTTATATGTTTCAGCTTTTAACCACCAAATATTTTTGAACAAATTCAATCACACAAAATGTGATCAGTGCATAGGTTTCAAATTAACAAAATAATCAAATTTCTATTTAATAAAATATTATTTACAATTCAATGCTTATGAGGGACAAGCATAAGATTCAACTTACTTTAATGAAAAAGAAAAAAAACAATAGATTATTCATTTTGAAAATATCTTGAAATGCATTTCTATCTTAAAAGCTGATTCTAAATCTTTTCATAAATGTCACGTGATCTAAGACTTTCAAAAAAAGGAGTTCTACATATCCCAAAGATTAGGGCAAATACGAATTAGGGTAGAAATCATTTCAATACAAAAAAGGGGAAAGTGAAAAGCCGAAGTAAAAATATAAACTGTGTTTAAAATTCTGAACAGAATTCATAAACCATAAATTCGAAAGTGTTACAAGTGGTTGAACTATATTATTTTATATAATTGGTCAAATCGCAAGACTCCCGGAGGGACAGGACCGGACTAAAAGTTCAAACAGGCGGAAGCGGGATCGTATAACTTTGTATAAAAGGCTCGGATGACACAGATGAGCATCAGTTGAGTTTATCCCTCCAGCATGAATACATTTGTAAGTTTGGCTCATTTTTCAAATGTATTCACAAATTTTTCAGAATATTATTGTGCCATGTCTTGTTCATGGATCAACTGTTTTTCTGAACACACAGTGTTTCTATTATTTACACAAGTCTAGCAATTTGTTACATACAGATTTCTTACCTGCAATAGAAGATTTGTTATAAACCAAATTTATATTACATAATATACAGAAATTAAAATTTGGTCAATTATATTCATATGTGTAAGTGACATGGGCATTACATACACAGATCTATTATCTTATCATGATGTCATTTTTATTCTGTTCTATAGGTTGTTGTTAAGATTTATTTTTTATCTTAACCCACTCTAATTCAAAGATGGGCACAACAAAAAGCACTAACAAAAATATTTTTTTATTTATTAACAAGAATCAATTTCAAGATAATGCTTGCTCCGTTGCTCATCAATCATCAGTGCTATAACTTAAAAATACCCATTTTCATGAAATACTATTTGCATATGATTTGCATATTAATATAAAAACTTTGCATTTCATAAAATATAAACTGCTTGGGTATGTTGCTAACTGATGAAAAACTGTTTCAGACAATTTGCCTAGTCTTCGGATTAGCTGTTGGTGTGTTTGGAGGTGATATCAAGAAACACGAAAAGCGAGGAGTCTATGGCGAAGGAGTTTATGGAGGAAGTCTAGGAGGATTCGGCTCAGGATTGTATGGATCTAGTGTGGGCACTGGTGTCTCCTACGGTTCAGGCTTTGGTTACGGATCCGGGCTTGGAGTCGGTTCTGTAGCTGGCGTTGGTTCCGGACTCGGTTTCGGATATGGAGTTGGAAGCGGACTCGGATATGGAGTTGGAAGCGGACTCGGATATGGTTCTGGAGTCGGCCTTGCTTCGGGAGTTGGACTCGGATATGGAGTTGGATCTGGAGTAGGGTTTGGATCTGGACTTGCACTTGGATCTGGAGTTGCGTCTGGAGTCGGTCTCGCCACTGGGGTTGTCGGAGGAAACCAACTCGTTTCAAGACACGTCACAGTCACTCACCGTGTTGCTGTTCCAGTACCACAGCCTGTACCAGTCCCTGTTGAAAGGACAGTCCCTGTACCAGTACCTCATCCCGTCAGTGTTCCTGTCGACAGGCCCTACCCGGTGCAAGTGCCACAACCCGTCCCAGTTCCCGTAGAGCGGCCTTACCCAGTACCAGTCGAACGTCGTGTCCCTGTACCTGTTCACCACACTGTAAATGTACCTGTACCACACCCAGTCGCTGTTCCCGTTCCAAGGCCAGTTGCTGTTCCTGTTGTTAGGAACGTACCAGTTCCGGTTCCCCATCCCGTAGCTGTCCCACAACCCGTACCCGTCCACGTCTCTGTTCCAGTCTCAACTGGAGTCGTTGCTGCTGCCCCAGTAGTCGGTGTCTCTTCTGGACTCGGTTTCGGTTCTGGAGTTTCTGGCCTTGGATACACTTCTGGAGTTGCTGGAGTTTCTGGGCTGGGATTCGGCTCTGGAGTTTCTGGGCTCGGATACACTTCTGGAGTTACTGGAGTTTCTGGGCTGGGATTCGGCTCCGGAGTTTCTGGGCTCGGATTCGGCTCTGGTGTTTCTGGTTTAGGATACGCTTCAGGAGTTTCTGGTCTCGGTTACGGTTCTGCCTTTTCATCTGGTCATGGTTTTGGCTCGGCCGTAGCAGTTAAAAAACATCACAAAGTATTTTAGTCAGGAAGAAGCGCCAAACATCATTTCATCCATTTTTTCACATCCACTATTCATTATATCATTGTAAATACTACATTTTTATATTGTTAATAAAAGTTTTTAATTGTATATGTGCATTATATTTCATTTTCCATAATAATGTTAACAACTTTTCGTATATTCATTGATAAATCGGTATGTTTAAAATTTCTCATCGAATATATATGTATATCGAATTATAGGGTTTTCCTATAAGGCTTTGCTGATAACAATTTCTAAAGTTCAATAAATATTTCGTGAATTTATTAGTTTTGAGTGATATTTTTCGTTAGTTAAAGAATTTTTAAGTATTGATCAGACCTTTATCATCTCTAATTAATTTGATAAAAGGTAATTATTAATCCTAGTAGTAGATTGTATGATTTCTTCACAAACACAATTAAGTGTCTAAAGTACAATTAATGTTGTTTGCTTGTATTTTCCACTTTTCCTGTCACTTTTTTAATTTTTCCGATATTATCCCGTCCGGGCATGCAGGGCCGTAGATTTGTGGTAATGATACTCCTGTTAAAATACAGTGCAAGAGATTTTATCTGAACTAGTCTTCACTCCTTTAAATACATTTTCATCCGATTATTTTTGTATATATAGGGGTATATGTTGAAACATGGTTTGCTTACATGTCGATGAGAACTGATCACAACCGAGGACAACGTGAGATTTCGGCACTTTTAAATCGTTTCGTTAATATACAAAACTTGATAATTGTTTCAAAGAAAAATGTTAACGGTTCAGAAAGATTTATTAACCTAATTAAATATAAAAGAAACACTCGAAGAAACAAGAACTGTCCTTACATAAAAGGCCGTTGAAGGCGTTTTTGACTGATCCTAACCTCTCTTCTTAGTTTTAGAATTTGTCCCTGGTATGCAAGTATGTGATCTCAGGAACGGCTGGGATCGGATGGGCAAAAGTATGTAATATTGTGTTTTTTCTGGATTGCGGAAGTTTTGTTTCTTATTTTTAATAGTTTCTATCATTCATGGTGTTTATTTTCTGTTAACGACTGCTTGAGACATGATATCTGTTATGCTATTTCGTTTTAAACAAGGGGCAAGTGCCACCATATACAGGGCACTATGATATGAAATGGAACTGTGCAACAAGAAAGAAAGAAAAAAATATTTACATTGATATAGCAAAAAGATGAATAATACTATGATTATTTACACAAAATAATAGATAAACGTAATATATATATCCAGCCCAGTAAAAATAAAACATTTGGTGTGAGCAGAAGTTATAAATTAATCTATCGATTTATCATACATAATATTATTATGAAGTTATAGTAGTATTATGTTATATGTAAATTTTTTATTTCTCATTTTATTTATTTTCAATTTTAGATAGATTTTACATAATAAGGAAGAAAAATTCACTTTTTTCGGGGTCATCTTGACAAATTAATTAAAGTTTTAAGTTGAAATAAAAAAGACAGTGTCGAGAGCGGTGTGTTGTTACGCCGTTTCTTGATAAGCCGAAGGTCGTGGGTTCGAATCCCCCTCTCGACACTGACTTTTTATCTCAACTTAAAACCTAATTAAGAAAGAAAAATGAAAAGGATAACCTATTAGTTAAGTTTGTCATTTTTCTGTTTTAATATATCCATTTTTTTATGATTTACATTTTTTATCAAGAGATCTTAGATTTTATTGAAGATCCTAAATTGAAAGGGCAATTATTGTATTCTTTAATTTTAATTTTATCTTTATTTGAATTTATTGCATTTTATTTTATTGTTGTATTATCTCTTCATAATTTTTATTTTTGTTTAATTTATTTTGGCTTATACACCTTCTAAGTTCTTTTATTTAATTTTTAGCAGTTTTATTCACCGACCTAATAACGCCTGCCAACTGTTACAAGCAAAGTTTTTGGATGGCAAGCGAAAATGTGAAGATTGGTTAAACGTCTCACTTTTAGTTATTGTTTTATTATTTCATCCTTAAATTTTTTATCTATTTATATTTTATCTTACTGTATTATTGGACTTTTCACAAATAAAATTGTTTATGAAAACAATTAATAAAATAAAATAAAATAATTTAAGATATAATCAATTTCACGCCTATCATTTGTCCATGATATAAAAAAGAAGCGGATTATGTTTAGGAAGTCAACAAATATTCAGAGAATCTGGTTGATTTATGATGGTTTAGATCGCAATTGATGATTAATAATTACTACTTTTTCCCTTTTAAAACCTATTATAGTCTCGATGAGTGGTCAAGAATGAGCTAGTTTAAGAAAAAGTCTTGTTCATTTTTTCTGCGTTTCGAACTTTATTCGGATCATCTTCAGGGCCTGCGTGAATTACAAAACGTACGTTGATTGAAAAAAAACACTATGCAGATGTGACCAAGTATTTCATAGCCACATGACGTGCACACAGTAGTGCTATTTTTGTGATGTCATATGGGTTTTGTGTGAAATGATGTGAAAAGTGAATTTTATTTGATGTAGAACATAAGTAATCTCAAGATCCATAGTGGGCCGTCCAAATCCATCAATCACATAGAAATTCAACAAATAGGATTTTTTTTTCTAAAGTTTAATAAAAGACCTCTCTTACAAAAACAACAAAACTCATGTAACTAGAATTGTCAAAGTTTGATCTTCCAAGTGAAGAAACCATAATGAAACCGGCTAAAAATTCACCGATTTGACCAAGGTTTCGCGAACAACAACGTAAACTACAAATAATAGTAAGCCAGGAATTCTAGCCACAAAAATTGTTGCTCAACGGGACACAAAAACTGTAATCAGAAATGGTTGTACGTTCACTTCGCTCGTTGTTCTAGAACTAAGATTGCAACCGTTCTTGCATTGTGGGTCGTTAACTATTCTATTCTTTAAAAAATATACAAAACGTTATCTTTTGGAAAGCAGTCAAGAACGTAAATCTGTTTTGTCGATTCATCCATCTTTATTCTTCAAATCTGAATAAATGTTTACAAAAAATAAATCTTATCCTTTTATATTATTATGTTTTGATCTTGATGTGCTACATTATAATACAGTCAGTTTCAATTTTTTTAAAATTTGTGGTCAGAATGAGTTTTCCCTTCATTTCTTTATGTGTTCGATCATTGTTTTGTATTTTACTGAGAAGAATTAAGTTTATTTAATAAAATAATTATCTCGGGATAATATGAGAGATGGTGGTTCGAAGGGTTAGAACAAAACTAGGCACAAAAGGACATCGAGGGGAAGCACAATAAAAAAAAAGCAAAAAAGGAAATCGTAGTGGCATCATAGAAATGGTCGAGTCTAACATTATTTAGTACACAGTAAGTAATTTACTTACACTTTTCAACAGTTCGTGATTCTTCGCCTTCCAATGCCGAAATACATTCTTGGAAAAGAACGACTTTATTTTCCAACCGATGGCAAGTTTTTACGGGACTTCGACCATCGAGAATGGGAAATCAGACCAAGGGAAGCAATAACACTAACATCTTAATATCTCATAATCTGGTTTCCTTATCTTTTTAATCTAAATCAGCTCATAGATTTTTATGAAACAGTCATATGTAAATAATAGACAAATTAATTACAAAAACGTTGGTTTATCATGGACACACTCGTTTTATGAAAGATAAGTAATAACACGAGAACCAAATCCTAGTCCACATTCCCACGAACTGCAGAAGAGTATAGTAGACAAAAAAAAACTCAAACTATACAGTTCCCGAGAAATCTTAAACATAGTGACTTATCAAGATACAATACACGAAAAGATATTAACATTATTATGGAAAATAAAATATAATACAGTGTACAATTAAACTTTTATTAACAATATAAAAATGTAGTATTTACAATGATATAATGAATAGTGGATGTGAAAAAATGGTTGAAATGATGTTTGGCGCTTCTTCCTGACTAAAATACTTTGTGATGTTTTTTAACTGCTACGGCCGAGCCAAAACCATGACCAGATGAAAAGGCAGAACCGTAACCGAGACCAGAAACTCCAGAACCGAATCCGTGTCCATAAACTCCCGTAACGCCAGAACCGTATCCAAGTCCAGAAACTCCTGAAGCGTATCCTAAACCAGAAACACCAGAGCCGAATCCGAGCCCAGAAACTCCAGAGCCGAATCCGAGCCCAGAAACACCAGTAACTCCAGAAGTGTATCCGAGCCCAGAAACTCCAGAGCCAAATCCCAGCCCAGAAACTCCAGCAACTCCAGAAGTGTATCCAAGACCAGAAACTCCAGAACCCAAGCCGAATC
>CM077105.1:16411527-16447938 GCA_039619505.1 Cimex hemipterus | reverse complement strand
GATTCGGCTTGGGTTCTGGAGTTTCTGGTCTTGGATACACTTCTGGACTTTCTGGACTCGGATACGCTTCTGGAGTTTCTGGACTTGGATATGGTTCTGCCCTTACAGGAGTTTCCGGACTCGGATTCGCTCCTGGCGCTACCGGAGTTTCAGGCTTTAGCTACGGGTCTGGTGTTTCTGGACTCGGATACGCTCCTGGACATGGATATGGATCTGGCTTTTCATCTGGCCTTGGTCTTGGCTCGGCTGTAGCAGTTGGAGGACACCACAAAGTATGGTAATTAGTCTTCGAAGTACAATATCCATTGCGTTGATTCTATCATTTTCTCATTGTAAATACCATATTTTTTATACTTCTAACAATTGTTTTTGTAAAGTAATGTTATTATTTTCGCTATTCCATCCATTATCGGATATGTATTGTAACATCGATCAGTCTTTATCTTAAAATATTCAAGTTCCATAAACTTTAGTTTATTTTTTATATTTTTTATTAACGAAAAGTATACGTCGGAACTGTGCGGAACGGGAGGGTGTGTTTATTTATCATTGGTTCTTAAAATGTTTATAATTGGTATTCATTCTTTCCGCTGTTCCTCTTTAGAAAGAATTCATATTGTATTCTATGTTTAGCCATACATCATTATTATGAACCGCAATGTTTTTTAAAACGAGTTAATAGTTCTAGTCTTAAATTTTTATATTTGAAACATGAAAGGTCTGTTAAAAAATTGTAAGATTGCTTGAGTTTAATGTTTATTCATACCTACATAATAAACTGTTCAATATGTTTGTAAATCTCACAACTTATTTTCATTAAAATATTTTCCTTGAAAGTACTTTTTTTAAATAATCCTTTTTTTATATTTCGACGTACGAATTTTCATTGGTTGTTAATACTGCCATTATTCTTATCCGGTGAAGAGAGCCTTTGACTTCGATAAAACCTTTGCTCTCCATCTGGCTTATAAGTTTGTAACAAAAAGCTCAATATAAACAACATAATAAAAATTTTTTGAATTTTGTAAAATTATAAGAAAGAAATAGTGCAATACATAATATGTAGCATACGTTTTCTATTTCCAGGGTGTCCCTCTTAAACGGTACGGCTGAATTTTTCTTGAACGTCTAGTTTCAAATGATACCTTTTTTTTTTGGAGAAAAATATACACTGCGCCTCAGGCCCGGTTTAGCTTCAAAACACATTATGAGAGCAAATCGTACTTCCTAGAAGAAAATAAATTTTACCAAACTTTTCCAGTGTGAAAGTGTTCCATTCAAAATGAATGGAAGAGTAGATTTTTCCGATCAACAGATAGATAAGGGGCGTCGGTGGCTGCAAGGTTTAATCTTTGACACGGCGCTCATCACTGTAAGGTAAAGGTCCCGGGTTCGAATCCAGCGGCCCTGCATTCGAACGTGACATACTTACAAATGGGGTTTTTCAAAAACACCGGCACCCTGAGGGTTTATAAGACTTCTGCCGTTACGACCCCTCGTAAAAAAAGTAAAAAATAAATAAATAAAAATATGAAACCACTCTATTTTCTCCAAAAATTGGAATAGGATCAAGATACTCCTTGATGTGCTAAAACATAATTCTCACTCATATTGAGTGGAGTTGCTACACGCTCTATACATAAAGCCAACAAATTTCACCCTCAAATAAATAAATTAAATTAAATTAAATTAAACAACACAGATAGGTGATATGTCCGAGTGCTTTATGGATAGTGATATTGCGCATCGTGCAGCTAAGTTGTGCTCCGAGTAATTTACTGATCGCCCCAGAGTAAACCATAAAGTGTTTAATATATTATATATTGTAGAAATATCGCAATATTTCAGACGTTAGGATCAGTTGCTGTTCGATCGCCCAGAAACCGGCACCGTTTCGGGATCCTGAAGAAAACCTTAGTTATACATGAAACCAACCAAAAAACTTTCAATGCAGCTTCCAATGTGGAAGGCTGAAGAAAGGCTTCGATACATCCTATGGACTAAAAAGGCATATTAAACCGATAGAATTTTCAAACGTGGGTAGAGGAAAATCCGAGAATTTGGGCCTTAGTGTTACGAAAATAATTTAAATGGTGCTCAGGTCCTCAATTTTTAGAGAGAGGTATTACCAACATCATTTTTCTAGATCTTCGATGTTCCTATGCAACGAAGACAAAGAATGATTTTCCAGCTTGATCACTTGGATTGGTAGATAGGACCTAATGTTCCAATACATTGGACTCCTCGGTCACTCTACTTACTTTTTTTTCTGTGGGGCCATTTCAAAGGCAGTGTCTTAGCCAATCATAACCCAGCAACTCCGTTGAAGAACTGCGGCAAAGTTCAGAAAATGCTTGTCTATCCATCTCCTCTGACTCTATCGCTCCGAAGAGCGGTGAAGAGTGGCTAAGAAGCTCAAATCTGTGCATCTTTATGCAAAGCAGGCAGTTCGAAAATGAAATGTGATTAACAAATAGCAAACCAAATGAAAGATGATTTTTCAAACTTTTTTTTCTAACTTTATCTTTTTCTGACCAATTTAAAATGAGATTGCACCATTTTTTTTTTCAGTGTAAAACGCCTTTAGAATAAACTGCCAGGTGGCATCGTATCGTATTTAAAATTCTGAAGTTGAATTGGGCCTGAGTTACACTATACAATTGTTCTTAAAAAAATAGAATTTTATAACTAGATTAAAAAATATTAAACAAATTATTTATAGGATTTAAGACATTGTACAGTATGTCCATATAGTTTTACAAACCTATCACAAATAATCGTAATGCAATCTTTTGTTTATCATTATGGAATCAGAAAGTATTTGGCCTATTCCGCTGAAGTGAACAGTGTCCTCATTTCATCCTTAATCCACATTGATAATTGACTGATAGACCTACACATAATTAGTCAAATAAAGTGAAACTTCTTTTTAACAAAAAGCTTTTTTATTAGTCAATTAAATATTAAAGTTTATTAAGCAGGTCAATATTTTTGGAATTCTGCGTTTTCTTCTTTTTGTTAATAAATTCCTGATAACCTCATTTGCAAAGCATTGAGTATGTTTTTTTATATCTGTATAACCTTGCGTTCTAACACAGATTTTTATCTATCACATAATTTGCCAACCTTTGTTGAGATAAGACCACCGGTTACATAATATTGACAAGCGTTGTCTAGATTTGGCGAAAAAAAGATTAAATTACAACAAGCATACTGGTGTACTGAAAGTACAGAACAGTAGATGAAACAAGCACTTGAAAAACAAGGTACAGGCTGTTAAATGTCTACACACTGCATTCCATATAGTATAAAAAATTAAATATTTTCAGTAAAAATTTTATTAAAATTACATAACAGAACAAAAACAGTGTCTTACAAAGTCAATTAGTCAACAGTAACCGACTGAAAAACAACTGTTTGGACAGAGAGTTAACTAATTTTTAACAGTATAAAAATGAATTATTTACAATGAGAAAATGAGCAATGAACGCGAGGATGTTGAAGAATGAATGATGCTGCGATTTGCGATTACCACACTTTGTGGTGTCCTCCAACTACTACGCCGGAGCCAAGGCCCGATGAGAATCCAGAGCCGTATCCAAGTCCAGAAAATCCAGAACCGTATCCGTGTCCAGAGAATCCAGAACCGTATCCGTGTCCAGAGAATCCAGAACCGTAACCAAGTCCGGAGAATCCAGAACCGTATCCATGTCCAGAACCGTACCCGAATCCTGAACCGTATCCGAGGCCAGAAACTCCAGAAGTGTATCCGAGTCCAGAGAAGCCAGAACCGAATCCAAGTCCCGACGAGACACCAACTGCTGGGGCAGCAGCAACTACTCCAGTGTGGACCGGAACAGAGACGTGGACAGGAACAGGTTGATGGACGGGAACTGGGTGTGGAACTGGAACTGGAACTGTTTTCACGACGGGAACGGCGACTGGCTTTGGAACGGGAACTGCGACCGGGTGAGGTACAGGAACCTTGACTGTATGGTGAACAGGAACAGGGACACGACGTTCAACCGGTACTGGGTAAGGCCTGTCGACTGGGACTGGGACTGGTCGTGGCACGTGTACAGGGTAGGGCCTGTCGACTGGAACCCTGACAGGATGGGGTACTGGTACAGGGACGGTCCTTTCAACAGGGACTGGTACAGGCTGGGGCACTGGGACAGCAACACGGTGAGTGACTGTGACGTGCCTTGACACAACTTGGCCTCTTCCAACAACTCCGGTGGCCAGACCGACTCCAGAACCAACTCCATATCCGAGTCCTACTCCTGACCCAACTCCATATCCAAGTCCGGATCCAAGACCGACTCCAGAACCGACTCCGTATCCCAATCCGAGTCCTGATCCATAGCCCAAGCCCGATCCGTATGAAACTCCATGGCCAACACCAGATCCGTACAGGCCTGAACCGAGTCCTCCCAAAGATGAGCCGTAACCTCCTAGACTTCCTCCATAAACTCCCTCGCCAAAAACTCCTCTTTTCTCCTGTTTCTTATCCTGTCCACCGAGCACACCGATGGCCAACCCAAGGAGGAGGAAAATTGTCTAAAAAGTTTTAAAGACATTTTTTAGTCCTGAATTCTGAGGGAAGCAAAGATATATTTATTTTAGAATCTCTTCCTTATATTTAAATTTTATAATCTCTTGTTATGTGAGAATAATTTACAATGTATTTGTTATTTAATATTTAAACCATAATACTACCACCATAAATACTATCTATGACGTAACAATTTTAACTAATGCCAATGTAAATTAAATCTAGTCTTTATGAAATGTCTAATGTTTAACAATTGTCACACAAATAACAACTCTCATAGAAATGATTTGATGTGTGGTGGTATTGGCAATAGTTAGTCTTAAATAATTCAAATTTGGCGATTGGTATTTTATTTTAACAAACAAATAAAATCCTGAAATAAGATTCACCGTTTGGAAAAAATAGTTCTACTCACAGAAGTGAGCTTCTATGAATAGAAATATATTTACCAAAAAGTGAACATTTGGTGATTTTGTTTCTTAAATTCAATTATCAATCGCTAAAGCAGAATTATTTAGGACAAAGTACTTCTCAAACCGCCGGTTAACACTTGGTATCCAAAAATGTTCACTCACAGTGGTATTCATTTTGAAGACTCAAACACAACTGATGCTAGTTCTTGCTGAAGCCCCCTTTTATACAAAGCGATCCTCGTTCCAATCGCTTTGAACTTTTAATCCCGTCTCGTCCATCTCGAGCTCCTTGGAGCTGGTCAGTTATGTAAAAACCTTGTAAAAAACTGTATCTGCCGTGGGCGACGAGAATGTTACGGTTTAACGCCCCCTTCGTAAATAAACTGAAATCTGTTTTATCGATAGATGCTATTTTTAGTTGAATAAATTGCACTTCTCAATGTTAATATAAACAGTAATTTTAAACGGTTATATTTTTTAATGGTAATATTTTATATGACTAATATTTAAGTTATTAAATGAATAAAATGTTTCTTCTCATAATGTTGGTAAAAGAGGTTTTTAGGCGTCCCACCTTGACAAAAGGGTGAAATTCGTTGGCTTTATGTATAGAGCGTGTAGGAACTCCACTCAATATGAGTGAAAATTATGTTTGAGCACACCAAGGAGTATCTTGATCCTGCTCCGATTTTTGGAGAAAACAGTGTTTTTTTTAATTTTATTTTTTTACGAGGGTTCGTAACGGCAGAAGTCTTATAAACCCTCAGCTTGCTGCTGTTTTTGAAAAAAAACGCCCATTTGTAAGTTGGTCGGGATCGAATGCAGGGCCGCTGGATTCGAACCCGGGACCTTCCAGTGATGAGCGCCGTGTCAACACCTAAACCGCTGCGGCCCTCGACGTCCCCAGTGTGGTTTTACTGTAAGTAGCATTGGTAGTACAGTGTAACTAGCGTTTTTTCAGAGTTAAATGTATTTATTAGCGTGATTGCGCTGGTGTATTAATTACGATCCTAAATTAGGTTAGTTATGTAATAGGTTTAATACTCTACCACCCTAATTGAGAGAATGTATGTTAGGAAAAATGTATTTAAGAATGAATGAAATTTTGAATGGGTAGGAACAGTATGCGATTAGTGCTGAATTTACCTAGATCTTGACAGAACTCGGAGCCCAAACTCAGAGGGTGGATGGAAAAACCGTGGTCACACCTCGGACAAAATTTCAAAAGGCTGTGAGAAGCTCGACTTTTACTCATGGACCCTACGAGCTGCTGGATTCATTTGGCTCTCGCTAAAACTTCCGTTACCACCTGATAATTATAAAAAATAATTACAACAACTAAAACCGTATCTAAAATCAATAGATATTTGAAAATATTTATCAATAGGTTGCTAGTAAAAAGTATAAAAACATTAACTCTAATAGAAGCAACAATCGGATGCAGCCACCCCACCAAAAATGAATCATTATGTTTTCTTTCCTTGTCATACATTGGGAAACTATCAGAAAAAAGGAGGTAAAATTTTTAAACGTTTTTTCATTTATATACATATATTGTAACGTAGATATATTGAATCAAATCTGCAAAGTCGTATTTATTTGTCTACTGGGACATGTTGGCATCCTGGGAAACGAAATTGCAGACAAGGCGGCAAAAAGAGTTGCGGCGATTCCGCAAAACCCAAAGACACAAATCAGTCCAGCAATCATTAAAAGAAAATTCGAAGCGGCTGGGCTGAATTGACTGAAAAAGTAAAAAGTTCACTCAAACCGCGGCCTGTGGTAAAAGTAAAACAAAAACTTAAATAATTATCTTAACGAGGCTTTGGATAGGTCACACTCGATTAACATATGGACATCTTCTGGTAGGCGGCCGAGGATAACAGTGCTCCCAGTGTAATGAGCGGGTAGCACTTAGTGGACTGTGGTGCTTTGCAAATCCATAGAGAACGGTGTGGCCTACCCTCAGATTAAAAAATGTCTTAATGCTTAGCAGCGGGTTTACAGAAACGTTATTGACCATCTGAGAGTGGAAAACATATATAATCTAATTTTATTTGCTTCTTACCTGGTTTCATGTCGTATGTATTTATACATTACGGTATGTATTTATTAGCGAGAATGTGTTTGAATTAAAACTTTCGACGAAGTATACTGCAACAGTTACTTAGTTTGTAGTTATTGGTATGCATGAATAAGGAGTGGCCATTGGCGGAATATCGAGTAGCCCGATGAGACCCTATAAGTTTTTAATAGTAAATAGTTTAGCATGCATGTATATAATAGTGTGAAACAGTGATGAATAACTGTGTTTGGATGGATGGGTGTTTATGACGTTTATAGGCTACAGTTTTGACAATGATGGTGGGCTATCATCGGAATGTAGGTATGGTCATAAGGGTCACATCGTCCGACGTGGCTGTATGAATTAAGTAGTATGAATTAAACATTGATGGGATAAGATGTGAAGATAAAAATGCAGAGAAGAAAAAATATAGGCAAAAATATGCACAAGAGCAAAAAAACGTAATGGGAGCCGATTATGATCTTGCTGTTTTTCGGTATGAAAAAAGTTTTACACAGTTTCAAAAAAGAGAAGGAAATAAATGGTTTTGAGAAATGGACTGTTTTAAAAATGCCAAACAAAACGGTCGAGTGAATTTTTTACCCGCCTTCAAGAAAATCTAAAAATAAGAAAAATAAAACCTTTTAAACTTTCAAGCCGAGAGAACCAAAGTTATGCAAGCCCGCAATACTTCGGAGTTGTGCTGTTCCCTTCCGTGGAAAACGGGCTTTCTTTGCAATAAGCATTGTTACTTTTTTCAACAATTTTTTTTTACGAATACAGACATTATTTTATAGTTATTAATATCTGTTAAATTTGTTTGTTAGTTGGAACAATTTTGAAATTCGACGATTTTCCAGTTTTAACGAAGAAATTCCTCGAGACTTCTACAAATAGAGACAACTAATTTTTTTTAACAACGATCAAAACCGCTCATTCAGTGAAATGAATCAGCTCTTTTTTATAGCTCACCGCTCGTGTTCGTTAAATTCATCGTGCCAATAATTCCTTTCGAAAACATTGGCTGGTTTTTCTAATTTCGATGTTCTAGTCCCAAGGCCTGTTAATGTCTGAATAACAAGGCTGTTATATGAAAGCAATGACGAACTGTTCGACCTTTTTACTATTATTGCCAATAATAAAAACTACGAAGAAATTTGACCAGTTCGTCGTTTCATAACAATTAACAATCTTGTAATTTTATTACCTTTTTATAGACAAAATTTAAAGAAATAAAAATTATAAAAACTTAAAGTGCATATACGTGTCACAATAAACTAGTAATTGTTTTAAGGAAAGGATGGGCCCAACCTAGAGCTTGTCTAGGTCCCAGAGGAAATCCCTGACTACAATTTTTTCAAATTTTCCAGATACCTTTTTTAATTGATTTTATCTTTATCAATAAAATTGACCTTTATTTGTTATAATGAATAAATGAAATGTTAGAATTAAAGAAAATGAAATAGAGACAATTAAAATTTCATATGTTTAGAAAATTATTTTAATAATTTAAATATTAAAAGATAAAAGTGAGACTTTTAAACAAGGTAAAAAATTTTAAATGAAATGTACAAAAAGTTAACAAATTAGCCCACTGGTTTTTTCTTTTTCAAGATTAAGAGGAGTCTGAAATTAAAATTTAATGGCAGTTGAAGGAATAGAATTTTGTTTTACTCAAAGGACCAATTATTAAACGGAGCGTCTCACTCGGTCGGAGGTCTTTCGCTCACTGGCTTAAATTTCAAAGTGCGTAAACAAAAAATATTAAGGCAATTGTCTCACACAGTGTGTCATACTTAATTGAAATAAACAGTTCTATTAAACAAAAATTTTTAAAAAAAAATTTTTAACTCGCAAAGCTCACCCGTATACAATGTGGTTTATGGCAACTGGTTACAACCTGTAAATAAGTAACTAGCAAGGGGAACCCCATCAATACATACTGGTCACTTTCACTCTGAAGACCCTACATAATTTTCTATCAGTATGCAGCTATTAACTATCATTTATCTGCGAAAAATAATAAGTCTATACTATCCTTAGTGTTATTGGGCGAAAGGCATACAATTTTTTTTTAAATTGTTGCTTCTTTATCTTATTTAACTCAAATGGACAAAAACCCTTGTTAAAAATCATATTTTTGTCATTCTATGGCGATCAACGAATTTAATTATTGCTGCAATGCGTGTTTATTTTTTGCTAATTATAAAGTTTTGACTTTGAGGATTGGGTATGACGACTTTCACCTGCAGCAGTGACACTATTGTGAAGTTACGTATATAATTCTGATTATTCAATTAGAATTCTTCCACATTAGAGCCAAGCTCTCTTACTTTGTGGGTAATGACGTCCAACTTACTCAATGTCCGCCTAGTAATAGAAAAAAACTGGCGATGAAAGTGGCGACGAAGAAGAGGTTAATTTTTACAACCTTCCAGCTTCTTGTATTTATGAGGATTATTTACGTAAATATTATTGGCGGAGCAAATAGGCAGAGAAAGGAAAAAAGAAAGAAGGAAGAAAATAGTGTTAGGTTATTTACTTTCCGCCTGCCGAAATGCTTGGCTTTTGTAAACGCACCGTATAAATTGTTCTCATGAGTATCGTAAAAATAAATATTTGTTTGAATTAATTAATTATTAATGTAAGGTATTGGTTGAAATGAAAAGATAGTGTCACGAATGGGATTCGAACCCACGACTTTCGGCTCAATACGCCGCTATTCTAACTACTTGAGCTATCGTGACTTCGATCCACTCGGACACTCCCCATCTCAGCCTACCTTTCGAATTTTCCCTCCTTTTTGCAAATATTGTTTAATCAGGATTTGATCCTCACTGACAAATTAAAAGGCCACGGAGAGCTCTTAGTGAAGCACGTGACATTAACTTTTTCATTTCAACCAATATCTAACATAAATATTAATTAAATGAATGAAATTATTTGGTCATTGGACCAGGAAAAATAATATTATATATATAATAGTGTTTAATTTCATACACGTTTTTTTGAATATCAAATCAATGTTGTATAAATTAGCAGAATGTGTATTGTGTATATATTGTAGCAGAATATATCTTTGTTAATTCTTGTTCCCCCTATCGAAATACTATTATCCAAACCGTAATAGATGTCTTCCAAAGATAGCTTTGAGTGCCTCTCTATTTTCTTTTGAAAAAATTTTTTTTTGCTAGGAACCAGCATCCTAAAGTCCATTTGTAACGTCAACTAACAGAGTAGCAAGAAAAAATCGAACTGGTCACGGATTGGCGGATTAAGTCCTCAGTCAAGACGACCCAGTTTCTCCACTTGATTAGCATTTTTCTATTGGCTCTACCGTAAAAAGCTTTCTAATCATAAAATGAAACATTATCCAATTCTCCATATTTGTATTCGTAAACACCCAAAACTCATCAAAATGTCATCCCTTGTACATGTAACGTTTTCCTCAGCTGAGCTGAATTTCGGGTGGTTTACGTTATGTGACAACCTTCGCACCGGAAATTAAGATCTTCCCTTTTACTTTATCATTCTCTGATCATAACTGTCTGTCCTACATCGGTCTCCGGCCATTGTTCTGCTAAAATCCCATACGTAGTCCACTGTTGACCTTCGTGCCTGACTTGAAAACTTCCTAGGATTACAGCGACTCAGCAATTTATCTCCTAACTTATCGTTGTTTTCACACATCTATTTGGCATCAGCTCATAGCCCAGAGGTCTTTTATTTTATTATTTGTATTTGTGTTATTGTACTGTTATTATTATTAATTTTTAAGGGCGTTTTAACGGCTAAGGTCATTTCACGCCCTAACATCCAAACATTCTATTTTAGGTTAGCAATATCCCTTCAGAGTGCTATAAAGCTCTGACTCCAAACATTCACTCGTAACCTAATTTATCCTATTGCCATCCAAGCTTTGATTTTTTTCAAATTCTTAATTCGGAAGGTCAAGTTACATTAAATTTAATAAAATTATAAAATTTATTTATGTTTCTTTTTTTAAAATTAAAATTGTAAGTTTTTCCATAAATTAAAATTTTCACATAGACTTGTATGGCTAATAATAATAATAATAATAATAATAATAATAATAATGGAGTCAGACTAGCAACAGTCTCAGCGTGATTATAGGCTCATCTTTATCCTTTTATTCTTCCATTCAAGAAAGATAACTAATTCTACATAATAATAATAAGAAACAAAACACAATAACATTTGTTTGAGCTATTTTTCTTATTTAAATTACGATATTGGGCATTGTAGTGCATTACCCCGCAATTTTTGTTGTCTTCCATTTTATTTTTCCGCTCCGGCAGCCTCAAAAAGTCTGAAAAAAAGAAATCATGCACGCACAACTCTTATGCAGACATTAGCAGGCATTCAATGGTAAAATAATTTGGGAAAAGGCCTAAATCTCATTGTAAATTCCAATAAATTTGAGAAAACTGAAAAGCGCTCTTCGATAGAACCACTGGGGACCCAGTAACTCCTGTAAATCGCTCGAAAGGTTGAGCCTTTGCCTAAAGGGATGTAAAGTGGGGCAGTCGACCAAAATATGTTTTACTGTCAAAATGATGCGTTCTCCACTTCGCGTACATCGAGGACAAGTTGGTATTATACTGTTACATATTTAAATTCTGACTGCAGTTCTATCAACGAAGCCGACAACAAACTCCCTTGACTCTGATTTTATTATTTCCTCGTATCTTACCACTGTATTTTTTGGAAGGTGACTCACCACCTCATTTTACCTTTTTTTGTGCTCGATTATATATTTTACATTCCAATATGATATGCTCCAGTATTTCCACTGGTCCGCATGCACATAACTCGTCCATGGACAGGTTTATTTTTTTTAAATATATTTTACATATGCCACGATATGATCGAAGTCTGAAAATAATTTTACTGGTTTTCTTATTTGCATACTGAAAACCAGGGAACCAACGACACCTTAGGAAATAACTTCTTGTAAAATAGTCCTTTGTTGCTATTATTATAATCTTGGTGCCAAGAGTCCAAACATTGTTTCTTCGATAATCAGCTAAAATATTTTTAAACAAACCTATTCACATGTGATTTTCCAGAATGCATTCGCTTAAAACGAAGTTTGCCATTTGTATGCAAGACTATATATTGTGTTACGGGTGCCACATGGGTCTTTCAATCTTTCAAAATATTAGATAAAGCGAAAATATATTTTATTGAAAAGCTATTTGCATTGCCCACTCCAACTCCGAATTACGCATTTATCTGGAAACTGAAGTACTTTTCGTCTACACTTAAGACTTCATTTTTAATACGTGTTGTAATAAAATCTTTGGAAGTCTACAGAAAACTTTCTAAAAGTACAAGTGCTGAGGGAGTTAACAGCAAAATCTCATGGTTTGTTCAATATCATGTGGTTATCCGGGAACATTATCTCGTATCCCTGACTTATTTCCACTACAAGGATGTCCCGGGAGGTAGGTTTTATCAATCCTGCAACCCTCCTTAGCAGGAAATCTTGGAAACTTCATCACAAAGTGAACTTGCTTCAAACATGATTCGACTCCAACCTAATCTCGGCATATGCCGTTCATACCTCAAAAAATAAATAAACCAAAACCTGACATCAAACATTTGCTGTATACTACCTGGAGCACGTTGGTTGTAATTCGTTCCAGATACGGGCCAAAACGTGTAAGTTTTACAAACCGCAGTCTATAGAAAAGTCATTTACTTATGTAACGCTTTTGCACTCAAGAAGCCTTGAGATATATAGCGAGATACTAAATTTAATTTATAATTATAATAATTAATAGAATTCTACTTTATTATGTTCTTAATCCCTCATGATAACACTGTACCAATAACAAAACCTAAAGTCGAAAAGAAATAATAATCATTACCTCAAAGTCGTACTCATAGACCCTAAACAAAAAAAAATTAAGACGTTTTATATGATTAGTAAAAATGGCTACATGCAGAAATAAAATAAAAACCTAAAATAAAATTCATGCAGTTTTTTCTATCAGTTAGCTAATAGTTAATCTGAAAACAGGAAATAATATTTTAAAAGTAGCACATTAGTTTATCAGACGGTCAAAGGATAGAGTAACAAAATTAATTATTAAATTCTCTAATTAAACATTATCTTTATTCTCCGGCCTTTCTCCCAAACGCAATTTAATTTCCCATGTAGAACCGGTGAAATTGAAACATGGGACATTCACCAAGGAAATGATGAAGATGAATGTCGAATTGCACAGAGAACGCCAGAGCTTCCTCAAACCAGGGCAAATAATTGGGAAATAGCAAATCCCTCCACGGATTGAACATCCACCTCAATCGACACAGTTTCAATCCAGGGTCGCTCCAGCTAAAAACATTCCATGTCTGGCTCTAAAAGGATTCTATATAGAAAAAATTGTTCTTACTGCATAGCCCTTCTCGCCTCTGGTGAACTATTCTTAGTTTTTCTTAAGGTAAAAATCTGTCTATGGAAGATAGACTCACATATGAACTGATGATGCACAATTTAGAAAATATTAAACCAGAGAACCCTTCTCTACAAGTACAACACTGTATTTATGAAGTACAAAATCTACAGTGCAAGCGAAGTCTAAATTTAAAAAAATAAATAAAAGATTCTGCAGAAATTTCAACCCTTTAAGATAGAAGAATAAACCTCTCCAAGACCTTGGAACTCTTTAGAAAAACAACCTGGAACTGGAATAAAAACTCTTTTTAGTGCCCTATTTGAGAGAAAAAGACTGACTGAGTTATGGAAACATTTTCATTGAAAAAGATTGTAAAATACGAGGTCATAGAGACTTTCAAAGATTTTGTATTATAACAACACCTAACCAAAGGGGCGTCGGTGCCCTCAAAGGTTTAGGCGTTGACACAGCTCATCACTCCATCGTCAAAGTCCCGGGTTCGAAACCAGTCCTGCATTCAAACACGACGTACTTACAAATAGGTTTTTTTTTTTTTTTTTTTTTTTTTTTCAAAAACAACGACAACTTGACGGTTAATATGACCTCTGCTTTGCGAACCCTCGGAAAAAATGACCCATTCAAAAATCCCTATAGAACCATTATTAGATGATCTGATTTCAGGCTACCATCCTTTCTGAAAATCGTGATGTTTAGGTTTAGAGTGAGATGCCAGGATTTGCAATATTTCTATATTTATGTAAAACAATTGGGTTTTCGGCAGTAAGCACAACTTCATCAGTCAGTATCAATGAATTGATTCAAGTCATTTTAGAACAAAGGGAAAAACTATATTATTTAAAAGTTTTGTCGTTAATGCGTTATATTTATATATTTACAACTTTTCCGTAGGTTCATTTTTTTTAATCCATTTTCTACATGTTAAAGTCTATATTGTTGGTGGTTCGTGATGGTTTTCTTTGAGGTGAGAATAACTGCTTATAGAATCCAATAAATACTCTCACATTGTACGGACAAAATTACTCTTCCTTATGTTACTTTTTTTAAGTTTGTAAGTACAATATCAACCTCGAACTTTAAAGTCTAATTACTGAAAAGTCGAGCAATTTAGTCTAGTCCTTTGCATTTCGACTTATCCAGAGTTGATAATAGTAATAGTGAATACAAAAAATGTTACTTGCATTTTGTTGTTTTCATTAATTATAAAGCTTCTAATAATTTCGTTGCTTGTTGACTAATAATATAAAACCTTCATCCTAGATTTAAAAAACTTACAGATCGACGATTGTTTTGGATTACTTTAATTAATTAACGATTCCTGTGATTTATTATGCTGGTCAATAATAAATAACATTAGTGCATATCTTAGTTTTCGGATTGATCTTCAATGCAACAAAAAAGTGAGAACCAATCAATACTGGTATAAATAACTTTAGAACATTGATCTATTGCCTAAATATATAAAATACATAATGTTAAAATTAGATTTGAATGTTTAAATATATCCATTTTAATATTTACTTGAAGCATTGTTACATTTACATTTCATGCGTTTTTTCTTGATAAAGAAAAGTAGTAACAACCATAAAAATGTAGCAAATTAGTAAGAAAATCGTGCAGAAAAGAAAAAAGGTTTACGTTTAATGCTTTTATTAGTTTCTATCTATTGTGTATGCATTTTAATTATCATTATTTATATGCAGAACTTGTCAAAAACAATTCTATTCTTGTAAACAATAAATAACAGACATTTTTTTTTAATCCATCTACATGAAATAAACCGCTAACATTTTACAATATTTGTTTATCATGAACGTTTGTCTTGTTTGTTTATGGTAAGTTCTTTTTGTCAGTTTCAGTTGAATCATTGATCACTTTTAAGTTCGTTGTTTTGTCGATTGTTTATTTTTCTATATGGGTTTAGGACCCCCCTCGCAGTACATTATAATGCTCTTAAAAGTATAAATATTAAACTCAAATACTTTAATTCTCTTTAATCGTTTGGGTACTGTAGAAATTACAAAAATTGCGTTTAAACATCCTAGAAACGAGAAAAATACCACTCAAAGGAGTAGTTAGCATAATTGTTATAAATTAGTAGCATTAGCAAAAAGAGAATTTTTTTTATTATGCAGCTCTTAATGTCAAAAATCAAACTAATGACACCCGCTTTGAAAATAAATAAAATGTAGAAAAATGAAATTATTTAAAAAACAGTTAATTTAGCGTGAAAATATATACGCTTACGACAGAATCAAATGTATGCATGAATTTTTTGTTTTTAACACTTGGGAAATGTAAATTAAAAAAAAAGAAATTAAAAGAGTAACAAAAACATTTATTAAAAAAATGAAATATCACAAAGATTATTTACAACAAATAATGTATAAATCAGATGTGAACCAAGTGTTGAGACCATTAACAAACATCAACTGTAAGGAAAGAAATTAAATTAGACATGGAATATTAGTAAATAAACGATTTATATTTACCCTTGACTTGCTATTCACCAGGGGTGAGATCCTCCATAAGAGGCACCGCTTCCGTAAGATGAAAATCCTCCGTGAGAGCCGCCGTAAGATGAAGAAAGACCACCGCCGTATGAGCTCAATCCTCCGTGCACGCCGCCGTAAGACGAAGAGAGACCACTTCCGTAAGAGCTCAATCCTCCGTGAGATCCGTAGGAAGAGAGTCCGTGTCCTCCCAACGAAGAAAGGCTACCACCGTAAGATCCGCTGGACAAGGAGAGACCGTGAGAGCCACCGTAGGAAGAAAGACCGCCTCCGTAAGAAACTCCGGAAAGACCGGATGAGTATCCTCCGTGTCCTAGAGAGAGGCCACCTCCGTATCCACCGAGGCTACCGCCGAAGGATCCTCCAGAGACTCCATGGCCGACGTATACGGGAACGGCCTTATGAACGGGGACTGGGTGGGGAACGGCGACTGGGACGTTCTTCACTACTGTGTAGGGGACGGGTTTCGGTACGGGGACGGGGTAGGGCTTGACTACTTTAACTGGAACTGGGTGAGGTACGGGAACGGGGTAAGGCTTGTCAACGGGAACAGGGTAGGGTTTCTCGACGGGCACAGGGACTGGGTGAGGTACATGAACAGGGTAAGGCTTGTCGACGGGCACTTTAACAGGGTGGGGCACTGGGACCGGTACGTGCTTCTCTACTGTTACCGGGTAGGGTTGGGGAACGGGCACTGCGACTTTGTTGGTGACAGTGACGTGCTTGGAGACAACGTGACCACCTCCGTATCCACCGACGAGAGCTCCGCCATAACCACCGCTGTATCCGCCTCCGTAGCCGCCTCCGTAAGAGCTGCCGAGGCTGACTCCGGATCCGTATCCGTGACCAGATCCGAGGCTGAGTCCGGATCCGTATCCGTGACCAGATCCGAGGCTGAGTCCGGATCCGTATCCGTGGCCAGATCCGAGGCTCAAACCGTAAGAACCGTGTCCAAGACCTACACCAGAGCCGTATCCGACGGATCCGTGGCCGAGTCCGCTTCCAAGACTAAGTCCGGAACTGTAGCCGTGTCCACCGCCGAGGGATGAGAACGATCCATAACCATGACCGGATCCAAGGCTCAAGGAGCCGTGTCCTAAGCCGGAGCCGAATCCCGCTCCATAACCGACACTCTCACCGAATACGCCCCTTTTGTCCTTTTCCTGCTTCTTTTCAACACCGCCTCCCAAAGCAGCAGCAATGAAGCCAAATACAAGAACGATTTTCTGAAAACAACAATTTTAACAAAACTTAGGTAAAACATAATCCATTTTAAATTTAGTTTCTAAATTTCCAAAGTAATAATTTAATTTTGAATTTAAATTTTTCTTTAAACTTCTGAATTGAGATTGGTTTTTTTTTTCTTTGATCTTACCAGAGGATTCATGGTTGTGGAATGATAGTCTAGGGGAGAGTCGGAGTATATATAGCTGGGGCCTCACTTCTCCCTCTCCCGTATTGCAGTCTCTCTTCCTCCCCTTGTAGACCGGTCTTTGTTCACTTACGTAAATTCGCTAATCATACTCTGAGTTTTTGGTATTGCTGCAAGGAGATAGCTAATAGTTAAAAAGGGAACGAAAAGAGTTTTGGCTCGTTTTAGAAGACCCTGTCGTTTATGCTCCCGTTATGGCCGTGAGATTCGCTTCTGGAGTAAAAACAATTAAATAACCCTTGATAATGAATTCATAGTGTAATTTCACTTACTACAATGTACATATTTTTAAGTAGTAATTATATATATATTCCATATCTAACAATTTTTAATAACGTAACGTAATAACGTATAAAAATTAATAACGTATTTATTACCAAAATAAGATTATTAAAATAATATTATTATAAAATAATAATAAATAAAATAAACAAAATAATTCAATTCTATTATAAAAATAACATTTTGAATGAATCTCTCAAAAAATACGATTAACTAGGACACTTAACGCCTATATAAATCATAATATTTTTTTACATTTTTTTGTTTATGTTTGTTATTGAGTGACTAATTTTTTAAACGTTCATTTTAAACCACATACGATAAATTTGTTTTCAATAATATAAAAAAATGATAATTCGAACTTTAAAAATATTATTGAGCTATAAGAAAAAAAAACCATTATAACAAATCTTAATATTTTATGGAAGAATCTTGTATTGTACATTAAATACTGAAAAAAATAAATATTTATTATACATGTTTATTATAATTATGACAATTTTGATTTTTTTAAATATAGTGATTTAAATGATAACTGGAAGCATCTATAGTAGATTTTCAGAAATGGTTTAAATTGTAATATCATATAATTGTATTGTTAATGACTATACAATAATAATTAACCTATGTATAATTAATATATTAAACCGATATATAATTAATATTATAGTAAGAATATTAATAAGAAAAGAAGGAAAAGTAGATAAAAAATGTTTTATTCTTCTAATACTTTCCAATTATTCTCTATTTAATTTTAATAAAAAGTATAAAAATTATAATCACTATCATTGTTTTGATTTAAATACTAGAGAATGGCCAAGGGGTAACAGAATAAACGGGAAAATCAAGGAAGGTTGTTTTTTGCAAATCATTTTTGTAATAAAACAATAATAATTTTGACTAATGGCTTCGAAGAAGAAGAAATGGCTTAAGTATTTTGTTTTTTATATAATGTTCTGACAAAATTACATCAATTTTATTACAAATTTAAGTTTAAACAGTTACACAAACAAACAAAAAATGGTAATAATTATTTAATTTAAAATATAAAAAAATAATAGTGAAATTGCTAAATAATAAAGTACATGTTTCGTTCTACTAATAATTGAGAATTATCAGATTCCATTATATGTATAAAATAAAACTCCTTAAATGTTCCTTTGTGAAAAATATTTTGGAATTAGAAGATAAAAATTATTTTCTTGGGTTTAAATTTATATTTTATTTGAAAAATTATTACGAGATAATTGCACAGAATTGCTACGACACAAAAGCGTTAAAAGGTTTTAAAAAATATTTTACTTATTACACTGCTTAGGAAAATAAGAAATAACTTAAATTCTAGAAAACTAGTGCAATTGCCCAAATTTTTAATACCGAACTAAGGAAGAAAAAAGCGTGTCAGCACCAGAGAGAAGTTAAAAATAAACTAAAATTAGACACATTGTATGAAAAATCTTTTGGTACAATACGGTAAAAATCTTGGCAAATATAAAAACTGCAACGAGGGGACTTTCTCCACTGCTTAGGAAGCAATCTGTAAATCTAGTCTATACTTCTAGTCATATTCAGTTGATACGTTATCATTGTTTATAGCACAATATTGTTAGTTACCTGAATTTGTAAATTTATTATTTTGTACTTAAGGTACTCAATATTATCTTCATATTAGCTTGTATTCATTAGCATGCGGTTTTCTGCATATTTCCATTCAACTATATTATACTGCTCAGTCACTGTTCCTAGTTTATTTTTATTGTTAATTATCTTTAATTTTTCAAATAAAAACTTATTTATGCATTCATTTAATTTGAAATAAGCGTAAAATATAAGAAGAACATGGGAAGGGGCACTCTCAACACGGCACACAACAATGACACAATTACGCAGAAAACAAACAGTTGGAGCACTGAAGATGATCTCAATAAAGATCGAAACGTTGGCACGATAAAGATCTAGTTTTTCTAAAAACGGTCACTAAACTAACCGTCTAAAATACGTCACTCCAGACGGCGACTCACGATCTCCGAATAATCATAAAACATAATCAAAACCATTTTAGATTGGGACCTCTTATCTATCTAGTTTATTCTGAACTCCATTCATTTGACTTGTATTTATTCAGTTTTGTATTTCTATTTTAATTTTCTTGCAGACTTTAGTCATTATGTCTAGAGAGACCTTGTTTCTATTTTGTATCCATTTCTCTAAGATAGATATCGGCCAATGCAACTCACGAATTTACATAATAAGAAAGGCGTCGGGTCCAGGAGTATACGAGGATGGCCGTTCACTTTTATTTTTATATGAGAAATTTGGTTTAGAGATCCTCCTCAGCTTTCGAAACGCCGCCTGCCAAATTCGACCGGATAAAAAGGAGAGAAATGCAGATCCTTCTGACTTCTCAGTAGTCGACCCTTTACGTAATCGAATGTGGAGCAACGGCTGTCCGTGGGAAGATAGGCTATTTATTATACGATCCATGCTAATAAAATCTCATGGGAGGCGATGAGCCGGTCTCAAATTAACGATGCTACGAGAATTCAATTGTGTGACGGAAATACACTCACGTGCTATAAAAAATTTTGCTGATATAATACGAAAGTATCGTCTGTTTACCGCCCGTACATCTACAACCACAAAGATTTTGTAGAATCCTTCAGATTTTAAAACATTGTAACCTCTCTTTTTATACCTTAAAATATTTATTAAAAAAATCTGAATTTTGAAAGATTTTTCTTGATTATTCATATTCTAATTTTAAGTTACTTTCCTCTAAACAAGTGAGCGTGGTTGTCTAAAGCATACTGACCAGTTCCTATAATTTGAATATTAAATATTAAATCGGGATAAACCTAAAATAAAGACCAATTTTCGAATCGTCTATGAATAAGTACTGCATAATGGATAAAAAACATCGAATTATGACAATAATTCAAATTATCTGGTTTGACAGAGCTAATTTCTTATATTCACTATTTTTCGTGGTCCGATTGACCAATTAATAATATTCAATTAATTAAGGTTTTAAGTTGAGATAAAAAAAGCCAGTATTACGAGCGAGATTCGAACCCACGACCTTCGGCTTGATACCCCGCTACTCTACCACTTGAGCTATCGTGACTTCGATCCCCTCGGGCACCAACTTCACATCCCAAGGCCACATTTCGAATTTTCCTAATTTCTTTTTTTTTTAATAAAATTCTATTTATAATCGTTATTTTCTGTACTGAAATAACAAGACAAGCAATTGCTTATTAGATTTTAATTTTTTCAATGATTGACATGAATAGATAACCTTTGTCACACGGGAATGTCCTATTTTACACATTGGTCCTTTTGTTTTCTTCATAGATCTGCTTTCGCAATTTTCAACGGATATTTACGTTCCTAGTTTTAACAACTAGCCAAACAATAGTGATCGAATGACAAAAGAAGAAAACATACACTAAGTATTATTTCCTGTATGCTCTTTCTCACATTTGTATGCTTAAACGCTTATTAATATCAAAAAACGGTTAAGTTTAACATTTGAAACGTTTGTTTACATGTTAAAATGGTTCATGCGTAACACTTCCTTATGCACTTAGATTCATTTATAGATTAAACTCCACTACGAGGTTAAGTGATGTTAGTTCAGATTAGGATGATGTAATTTCGTTGGATGTTCGACCCTTTGGGATAAAGAATATTGAGTCTTACAATTACAAAGTTATTACCTTATTTATAAATGGTTTGATCGAAAAGTTCGTTCGTTCTAACCTAAATATTATCTATAATCCTAAATGGCAGACGGTATTTACCATGCTGTACAATGTTTATTTACTTTGTTTTATACACATTTATTTTTGTTGTTAAATAAACATTGCTGTTAGTATTAATTAAAACATTCCGCGGTACCCTTGGCCTCCCTAAAAAGACACAGCCTTGAACAAATATGATTAAACACAAGAGGCATAAAATTAAAATTGAATAGTAAATTTTTAGAAAATTAAGTTTGTTTGATGTGTTTTGTTCAAATATGTTTTACACAATCTATTGTTTAAAAGAAATTAATTTCTTCAAGAATGATGTTGCAAAAAAATTAGCACCAGAATTACGTTTATTTTGTCAAAATTAATTATTCGTAAATTTTATTACAAACGAGGGTAACAATTATTATTATATTGCGCAGTGGCAATATCGTAATCAATGAAGTTCTACTGAGATGCGATTATTGCTAGTATTATTATTATTATTACTAGCATAATAATGTTTAGCCAAAATATTTCTTTAGTCGATTTGGACTGAAAACAAAATTAAAACAAAAAAACGTCAGATTTTATACAGTATATTCTACCCCTTACGGTTAAAACGCTTTGTCTAGAATTTACTGTACAAAAAAATCGTTTTTCCTAAATTTTCGAAATTAACGCGACTGTTACGTTTTTCACATACATTTAGTTTTTATAGTGGAAAATACTTTCTACTTAGGATTTTCCATAAAAGATAAATTCCATTATTTTTTTTTTTTTTTTAGAAATATATCTAGAAATACACTAGTATTATTTAGTAAGAGCGCGTTACTTCGTCTTAAGAGATATGACCTTATTTCACAAAGTGAAGTGTACTTTTTCTTTCAACATACGCTGTTCTACTTGGTCATTTGCAATAACTTCTAGAATAACTAGATTTAATAGTTAAAATATCTAATTTGGTATTTACTACTTCATTAATATTTTTTATGTATGGGATTATTATACACGAACCTCAAACCAAAAATTATATATCAGTACATAATTATTTATAGTTGTACAAATTAAAATAATAAATTCTACTTTTTTGAAAAAAAAAAATTTGAAATTTGATCAGTTCGTCAGTGCTTTTTTTCCCACAAGTTATGCATAAAATTCACAACCAAAAATGTGATTTTTTTTACAAATTTAAAGGATTTGCCAGTGATTTTTCTTTATTCGGGAGAGTTGAGTTGCTATTGAGGCAAAAATCCACAACACTTTGTACAAATTTGTTAGAAATCATATAAATAATATAAATTAAATTTATTAGGAAAGATTTTTTTTATAAGAAATTTGTTGACTTTTTTAAATAATTGGTAATAATTTTAAGGTTTTACACATTAAAAAGTAAAAGGTCATTTTTTATGATAAAAAATTAATTTTTATTATTTACAGCTCTTTATCCTCAATATGTACCAAACCTAGAACATTTTAAAGGCAATTATTTTAAATAATATTTAACTCTCTACAACACTTACTTCGGTACTTTTTGAATAGAATTAATAGTCTCTGCTTCATTTAGAAAAATCTAGGGAAAAATGTGCGTTTTCCTCGTAAAAGTGAAACTGAACATTTTTTGCAAGTAAATAAGTTCTATTTTAGATCACAAAATTAGACCAGAAAGGTAGGGACCACCCTGTATAGGTAAGTATTAAATACTTATAATTGGGTAATTTTTTAAAAACAGTTTACGAGAAAGAATAAAATTGAAACACAAATAAAATAACCAACTCTGAGCCCATCGAGAATTTTTCTTTCTTTTTCTTTTTTCCTTCTTCTGTATGTCCTGGAAGCCCCACTGCAATCTAGTCCAAGACGCCATCCGAAGCCCTAGGACGTCTTTGGGCATTTGGTGGTGGATTCCGGGAAATCAATTTCGAGACGATTACGATATTTTTTACAAATTGGACAGACGGTTTTAAATGTATAGGGACAGATTGGTCTTTAAAGGAGGAAGCTATGGATGAGCAGGGAATGGCCGATTAAAAGCCGGATTAGAAGGGTTTCTTCTCTTTAGGAGGGTTTGAAAAAGAATTCACATTTTTTACATCTTTTTTTTTATTGCAAGGAACTCGTTCCACTCCTCCAGGGTCCCCAGACGAGCTGGTTAAATTGGTGGCTGAGGTCACTGAAGGTTCCCCAGAAGTACCAGTTGAACCACTCTTGACATTCTGTCCGCCTCTTCCTTGTCAATATTTCTTGTTGTTTGAGTATTTTTTCAAAAGCGTATGTTTCGTAGAAATTTCTTAAAAAACAGAATACGTTACTGTCTATACAAAAAGAGTACGATTATCCAGGGTATGATCATGAAATAGGTTCATGTCTATATTTTCTTAAACGAAAAATCTTTTGTACAACAATTGTTTTAGCAATTTGGTAACAAACCAAATGTTTTATTTCTATTTAAAAAATTGGTCTTATCGGCATGTTTTATCAAAAGAGGCAACTTTACATAAGTAGACCAAAAAATAATAATACCAAAATCAATAGTATCTATTAATATAGGTACTTGTATTTAAAATAGAATTTATTTTAAAATAGTAGTTTAAAAAGAGTATTTAAACATTAAATATTTTATTGAGAAGAAAAGATAATTAACCACTTCTTTTAAAAAAGTTGAAAAACTTTTTGAAATAGTTTTACATATCACTCTTTTCTTTTCCACAATTGTATAATTTTTTTATAATAATATTTTTGACTTTTATTGCAGGAAACTGTTTGTTAGGCAAACTGCCGACCAAACCTTTCGTCATTAGTTGTTTTTTTTCTATTTGAACCAAGGAACGTACATGAATATAATTAAAATTCTTAAATGAGATTTAGATGTACTTCACTAGACTACACGTGATTAAGGTAGACAAAAATGATCGATTTATAACATCTTTATTCAGATATCGTGAGATGCGGTCTGGTGTGGTGTAAGTATCAGAAAAACATTTTCTTTATCGTGCCGACGTTTCGACCTTTTATTGAGATCATCTTCAGGGCTCAAAGTGTTGGTCTTCTGTGTAATTGTGCCATTCGTGCGTGTCGTGTTGGGAGTGCCAGATTTACAATATCATTAAAATGAGAGTCGTTATAACATTGGGAACCTTGGAAAAGATCAAATTGGAATTATGGCTCAATTAATATTATTAACAGCACAATTATGATACATGTTACAAACTTTACCAAAATTGTGCAAGTATATTTTGCTAGTAATGGAATATAGACTAAATGAATTTATTTACTAAATAAGCGAAAAATGTTATGTTAGTTATATTGATGTAATTGACATCAGCCTTAATATTATATTTGTATATAAAGAATTAAGGAAGAAAACAGCTGTTCGCGAGTGTTTGGGTTTCTTTAAAATTATTACTGCTAACAATAAATATTTCTTAGAATATACAATATGATAGCATATGCATGTAATAAATTCGAAATAAAAACTTCTAAAGTTGTGTGGCCTTCTCTTGAACAAAATAATATTAAAATAGATCCGCAATCGTTTTATTTACAAAAGGAGGGGGCGTACGGGGGATCAACGATTTTAATGAAATTTTCCTGCGATACTGGGTCGAAAAATATTAGAAACATATCCGATCGTTCTTGCTAATGGGCTCTAGTATAAAATACTTTTGTTAAAGTTTCATACATTTTTAATTTTACATTATATATGAAACATATATGCAAGATTGTATTCAATAAAGCTAGATTTATAAAAAAAATTGTGCCACCAAAAGACGCTTCGAGTAAAAACAGAAAAAATTGGATCTTTTTTAAGCACCCTGTAACACCAACATGTACTATTTTTCACTAATAAAATACTAAAAAAAAGAAATATTTTCGATTATTTTACCGGTCGCAATTTTTTTCTCGCCAATGCAGGGTATTCCTCCTCTAGATTCTGTCCAAAGTTCAACGTTATTACAACCACTGGAAAGCATAATATATTTTTTCAAGTTGTGTCAACAATTTTCGAATTTGATATTATTATGAGTAAGGAAAATAAAAATGAATTGTACAAAAATTTCTCAAACGTTTTATTTTTTATTGATATCATTTTTATTTTTGTCGACTCGTTTCATCACTATTACCATTGTGTTTGTAACTGTCCAAAATAATTCGGGGGCTTTGAAAGAAATTTTTTTTAAACCTATATTTGAATTCACCAAAAATTGTATTCGGGGGCTTTTAGAAGGGCTCAAAACCAATATAAACTTTGTTTCTGCTGCAAAAACATTCTAGCCCACTTTGCAATTTTTCTTACATGAACTTTTCAACATAAACATTTCTATACCTTCGATATGTACCTGTAAATACAACTTGTTCGTACAACGAGCAGCACAGCAGGGGAAGTAAAATATTTAACAGAAACAAAGTTGGTATTCGTATTTTACACCTTAAAAAACCCCGAATACTATTTTATGAGAAAACAAAGACGTATTTTTTCTCGAAATTCTCGCTATCCAATTGTTTTTTTTTTTTTTTTTTTGTTTTTTTTGAAAATCACAAAATCGCTACTTCAAAATGGCTCCAGCCATCTACTAGAAACTTTACAGGGTTTAGAACTCTCTAAAATTTATTAGTTGGCATAACTTTGACTTCCTTAAATGAATGAGAATCAGGTATACAAAAAATTACGTTTGTTTTTCTTTATTTCACCCTTATTTTTCACACTTCTAACGACATAACGTTTCAACTTTGGTGACGAAGGCTGAAATACAATCAATTAAGATTTAAAAGTGTTACCACAATTTTCAATTTCGATAAAATCCTGAGGGTATGAATTTTTAAAAACACTGGGCATCGAAGTAAAAAAAAAAGCCCCCAGCTAACCAAGCTTGAAAATTTCAATTTTTCTTTTAAGATAATAATTCGGGTTAAACGGTTTTAATTGCTTAAAACGTGATTTTTTAATTTTTTTGCTTACTTTGTGGCGAAGCATCTTTTGGTTTTCTTAATCTGTTGCACGTTCAATTTAATGTAATCTTACGTTTTATTTTCTTATCACAGGTAAAACGTAGTCGACTTTTTTTTGCCTTAACGACTTAGCCATGCAGTTTTTATTGATGGAGAGAAGACCGAGTAAACAAGGCGCCGAGACCCGACGTCTCACCCCGGCCACCACACATCCATTTATTGGTAAGTTTCAGCAAAAGTTGATCCTGTAGATCTAAAGGTATATTTTCAGATTAGATGCCAGTCAAAATATCAGAGCATACACTTCCTTATTCCCCTAGGCCAGCACAGTCGCAAGAGAGTAAGCTCTGTTCGGGCTGGTTAGCGCATTAATACCTTTTAGCAGTTTGCCTCTTGGACATTCCATTGCTAAATGGTTTAAATCTTCTGGGTAGCTGCATGTTACACAATTGGGGGACTCCTTGAGCCACATTCTGCACATATGTGCTCCTCACAGACCATGGTTGCTTCTTATTCTAGAGATTACGGTGACATAATGTCGAGGTCCCCTAACACCTTGAAACCACGGTTCTTTCGGCACCAAAAGAAATCTACTTCTATATAATGACCCTCCATCAGCAGAATTATGGAACTCTTGCCAATCCGAAATCCACCTATGATTCAGTACACGCTGGCATCACTTTTGGTCATTGCGTAGTCGCACCACTCACCGTCAATGACCGCTTCCTTTGCGAAGCGATCAACTTTCTCGTTTTCCCTTATTCCAGAGTGACCTTTGATCCAGAACATGGTAACATTTATACCCCTGGTGAATAAATTATTAGGTATCATTAAAATCCTAGCCGTTATGTGATCGCATTTCGAGTTTTCTTTTATTCTTTATAGTTTAGAGACACCACCCTTTGAGTCTGTCAAAACAGCGACTTTTTGAACCCATATATTTTCTTGGACGTACTGAACTGCCGTGGAGCATTTTTTCGGAAAGACCAATTTCTTTTTTGTAAGACTGATATCTAATAAACATAAAATACTTACTCAACCAAGGTAGAAGAGCGTATTTTAAAAAATTATTTAAATAACATAAAATATTTTTTATTCGGCTTTTAGGGACCATTGGCAAGAGAACTCCTACAAGTTTAGAATATTTTGAACCCAGTATCGCCAAAAAAAGGTTTCTAATTCAACTTGATGGTCATAAGTCTATAGTCACCCTTGATAGTGTAAATTACAAAAATAAAACTCCTTGGGGGCGTCGGTGGCCGCAATGGTTTAGGCATTGACACGACGCTCATCCCTGGAAAGTAAAAATCCCGGGTTGGAATGCACGACCGACATACTTACAATTTTTTTTCTCCAAAAACACCGGCACCCTGATGGTTTGATGGTTTATATGACCTCTGCTGCTGCGAAGCCAAGTAAAAAAAACTCCTTGATAATCGAATTTAAAAAAATACAATCTGAAGATGGGGCAATAACCCCGAAGAGCCTAAAGAATTTAAATCATCTTACTATTACCATTGAAAGGGTTGTTTAAAACTAACTAATATTTTTTAAATGTTAAGATTATAAGGTTTATTTATTTATAATCACTTTTCGCAAACGTTTTAATTTTTATTGATAGTATAATTGTAAATTACCAAATATTGCATTTTAATATTCTTCATTGTTATTGTTGCTGTAAATTGCGAATCATATTAAATACAGTGAATAATGATTGTAATGGGTAAGCATAGACTGTTCAGTGAATCAAAATTAACAAAGATGTACATTTATCTTTACACACTACCACATGTTACATCTCCAGGAAGCGTATCATCAGACTTGAAAACAGGCGTGTTTCATCTATCATCGAAAAAAATTCCAGGACGTGAAAGGCGCGTAGTACGATGATGGCCCTCTCGGCTGGACGTTAGCGCGTAAACAACTGTATCGGGCCGCGATGGTCACTTTCTCTCCGAGGTCCTCCCGGGCAGTGTGTATGACATCATTCGGGTCACAGGCGATCGCCTCGTCCTGACAGTTATTACCGCAACCGGCCTACCTATTGAAATAATGAACTGGATCCGAGATGATGATGTTCTCCAACGTATTTGGAGCAATCTAGCTAAAATGGCCTGTTCTCTTTCCGCCCGAGTCCAGCAAGCCTCCCTTATTAGGTACATCGACCTTACAAACCATAAAGATGATAAGTAAAAGGCAATTTTGCAATGAAAGAGATACTTCAAATATATATTGTAAAATATTTTTCTCTATGTATTATTCAACATTTATATGTTGAGATTTTGTCATGGTAAACTTACTTTCTGTTCTGAAAAGTTCTGAAGAAATAATTCCTCGAGATACGCCGATCGACTATTTATAACAAACTTAGATATCCGCATAGATGTGTTGAAACATAACAAGTATATTTTATATATACATTTAATTTATTTACGAAGTTTCTGAGATAAATGTGGCACAAAGTTTCCTCCGAATGATGGAGTGTGAGGACAAAGTTATTTATCTAATTTGTTCATCAGGAGCGTTCGCCATCTTCAGTAGTCTGCGCCGCCTCTTGGATCCACATTATGTAATTAATTGTAATTTATACAATATCACATTCAAAACGTAACCATTTACAAAAAGAGATGACGCCATGTTGTTTGGTCGTCCCAAATTATTCTTTCCTACGTATTGCGTTTTTTAATTTTCTCTTATTTTGTTTATCATTATAAATTGAGCATATCCATAGGAAAGGTTCAGACTAACCATTGGGCAAAAATCATACGGATGAAACTGAGAAGAAAAATTACACAATCACAAGAAGTCAACAAATAAAAAAATTCACAATTAATACCATTGCAGTTATATTTGATTTTGACTATTGTGTAGCACCCTTTTTTGTTTATGAAATTTTTCCTTCATTCAGTAAAGATGCCAACATAAAAAAATGATCAGACAATACAGACCAGGTCGGTTGATCGGAATAGGCGAAACTAATTATGTACAATACTTTTAGTACTTACTTTGTTTACAACTTCTGAAATAAATCCTTGTTTTGAAGGGACGAAGAAATAAGTGAGACACATTGCCTATATAATTTATTCACTAGTTTTCGTGGTCCGCTTGACCAATTAATGTCGTTCAGTTAATTAAGGTTTTCAGTTGAGATCAAAAAATCAGTGTCACGAGATTCGAACCCACGACCTTCGGCTCGATACACCACTACTCCACCACCCTTTATTGATTGAGGGAAAAAAGATTTTGAATTCCGTGAAATCTTTAAATTGACTTTTCAGATAAAAGGGCGATTAGATTTTCGGTACAGACTGACAAAAACTCTATAAAACTTGGTTTAGCATTTTTATTTAATTTGTTTTAAAGCAAATAACACTATTTTTTAAATAAACACATTCAAATACAAGTCAAACCGCTATTATGAAAATGCCATCAATGCTTCCTTCCACAAATTAACCGTTATAAAATATCTTGCGTTGTTTTTCTCCAATTTTGGCAAATATCTCAAAAAATATTACTTTTTTCAAATAATAACGAAGTGAATATTGTTGGTATTTTAATATTCCATAAAATTCTCCTTTGAAACATCTTTGGTTTGATCCATAGGATAATCAGTCTTAAACAACCAGTGTTACCAACAGGTCGGTTCAGTTCAAACTTTCAAGGATTCAGGATTCTCGCCGAATGACATCTCAACGCTCTTGAATTCGATCAAATGACTTGAAAAATTTTACTCTATGCATTTACAAGATAATTCATTTTAAAGGAAATCCATTTTTTTGTGAGTATTTTATACTTTTATTTATATTATATTTTATAAAGTTGTGAGAAAAATTATTGACGAACTAATCCATCACCTGTTAAAATCTTTATTATTTGACGTTTCCGTTAAATCTGCACACCACATCATCAGTCGAATTTATTTTGTTTGTACAGTTTGTCAATGCTTCCAACCACAAATCGACCATTACACAAATATCTTACGGTGTTTCCCTGCAGTTTTGCGAACTAGGAAATTATTAGTTTTTTTTTTTTTTTCAAAATAATAACGTAGTAAAGCTTGTTGGTAATTAAATACTCTCTAAAATACACGCCTTTAAATCTTGCTAGATTTGATAAGTAAAATAAACTCTCCTAAACAACCGATTTTTCCATGAATCACTTTTTTAACGTTTAAAACAAATAAGATAACAACGTGAACAAATTGTATTACTTTAAAGAGAGAAAAAATAATATTTTGAAAAGATTCGGATTCTTCCGCGATGGCACATCAACTCTCACAAATACAAACAAACCGCCTGAAAAATCGTACTATTTTCAACTTACTAATTAAAATTCTTCATTTTAAAGGAAGTAAGATTTTTTATGTGCAATCTTAAAAAAGCGGCGAATAAAAAATTGTTTAATTTTACCACACGAGAAGCAAAAAGAGTAGCCACCCTTTATTACCTCTTTGGCAACCTCCTATTGATTTATATTTTTGTATACATTTTTTACATTTTACATTTTTTTTCTATACATCTATATAAAACTATATTTTTCTCCTTGATAGGATTAGAGGTAAATAAATCACAGAAAAAAATCTCCAACTTGTGTTTACAATTGAATTTTGTAGAAAAATCTTTCAATAGTCAATATTTTTTCGGATGGGTTTTTTCGTTTTCGTTCCGAGACTTCTAACGGCCGAGAGAATGTTTGCGGATGATCAGGAGAGCAACATTTTCACTACCGAGATGCTATGGACGGAGTCCTGTTATGGTTTGGGTAGTCATTTTCATGACAGTGCGAACAAACTTGATTTTCATCTAAGCTGCGTGCCGTTCCTATATGCCACTAATTGTCTACGGTTCTATTTTTATGAATGAAAATGCATGGCCCCACAAAAGTTCACTTCGTTATTATTTGAAAGAAGTAATAGTTTCTGGGATTCTTCCAAAAATTGAGGAAAAACACTGTAAGATATTTTATAACAGTTTAGTTATGGAAGGAAGCATTGATGACATTTCCATAATAGCTGTTAGACTTGTACTTGAATGTGTTTATTTAAAAAAAAATAGTTCTATTTTCTTTAAAAAACATTAAATAAAAATGCTAAACCAATTTTTAGAGTTTTTCTTAGTCTGTGCCGAAAACCTAACCGCTCTTCCATCTGAAAAGTCAATTTAAAGATTTCACGGGATGCAAAATGTTCCTTCCCTCAAATAATGGATTATCTCAGGAATCAATAAAACTCAAAGGGGAAGCTAATTTTCCTTTGTTGTACGTAACCAAGCGTAACAATGGATTGTTTCTGTAGTTATAGGGGCGTAATTGTCACGGATATCTTTCGCCGTTCGAATTGCATCACTTTATAATTTCCCTTACGGCCGTATTGTGCTTGCAGTCGTACTCCTGCCCAAGATACCCACTCCCCTACTTTCTTTTTCAACGGCCAGTGTATATATTTAAAACAAAAGTCGAAGAACCCTGTACGTATTGGCAGGGTTTTTTTTTAGCTTCAACAATCTGTCGTAGAATGATTATTTAAAAAATTACCATATCAGTTGAACTAGACAAATTATTGATTATACTTGAAGATTGTAAAGCATGCACGTCCTCTGATTATGGAAGGGTCACACTTTTGATTAAGTTCTGTTTCCTCCACCTCTCATCTAACGCGACGACAGGTTGTTTAATAATTTGGCTTTTTATTGGGATCATGGAAGTTAAAGACAAAGTTTTATAATTTTTGTTACGAGAGTTGTTTATACTGTGGTTTGTTATCAATGTCATCACTGATTGATTGACAATTGTAACTGAAAATCGGGTTATTTTTATAGATTTTATGTACAAATGGCTATTTTGAGCTCGTAAGGTCTGGTGTGATGGTATTAAAAAAAACATTTTCTTTGTCTTGCCAACGTTTCGAACTTTATTTAGATCATCTTCAGTACCTTGTGTTGTCCGCATTTCAACAAAAAAAATTCTCTGGTTGATAGCCGGTGCTTCTCTCTTTTGGCGATGTCCTTCAGAATGCTTTTCGCTTCGTGTCCGAAGGTAGTCAAAATTTGTTCATAAAATCAATCCCAAGTTCTTCGTTCTTCTCGTATAGAAATGTGAGGTGATTAGTGACCGTGAAGTGAATTCAGAAAATGTAGGTTTCAGAAAAGCATTTTCTTTGTCGTGCCAACGTTCGATCTTTATTGAGATCATCTTCAGGGCTCAAAGTGATTGTTTGTGCCACTCTCAACTCGACACATAAAAATGACACATTTACACAGAAAACAAACACTTTGAGTCCTGAAGATGATCTCAATTTAAAACCTACGCCACACCAGACCGCTTCTGACGATCTTCAAATAATCATTACGTAACGGTCACTAAATACCACACATTTATGTAAAAAATCGGAGCGAAACCCCTACAACCTTACCAAACAGGGTTGTTCCTTCAAATTTTGTGAATTTTTGAGGGGATAAATCGATTATTTTGTAGCATAGATCGGTTTGAATTTGATGCTTGTACTCTGAAAGAGATTCGGGTTCGAATCTGGGCAGGCCTGAATTTGGACTCCAAACCACAACCACAAATGTCCATTTCTTTTCTGCATTATGATTTCAATGTTAAGGACCTGTTAAAGCTGTTTGTCCTTGATCAGATAAGTCGGCTTTACGATCTGATTATGGAACCGTCTAGAGGAAGGCAGATCCTTTTGTGGTTCCAATTAAAATATTTTTTAAAAAAATCAACATGCTTTTCTTTAGATTTTGATCGTACTACTGAACAACCATGAACCTTTGCTAACCGGTAACGTTCACTTCAATGAAAACTTACATAAAACACGCCGAGATTATACAAATAGACGGCCCATTTTATCTCTTTCAAAGGCCGAAAATTGCAACTTTTCAAGGCGTTGTCTTTCATATTTTGAAGACCACTATTTTACATAACGTAATGTGAATATCGTGGAACCTAAACCTGTTTGTTGCACAAAGGCGCGCTGGATAGCCTGCAACCAGAAGTGTAAAACACTGGGTCTAATTTACTTTCATCACAAACCCTCCCAGGACGAATTTCGATCGAGTATCATATGCATAAAACAACATGGTATTACAAAATCGCATGTAAATTCAATTTGATTTTATGTTTTGTGATTATGATTGATCGATTCAACTTTATTGACAGTTTTTAATATTCTATCTAAATTAGCCATACTTTTAACAAACAGACACAAAAAACATTTCCTATTTGGAATTTTTCTATCTATGCTTATTACATTTTATTACGTTTTTAGTGTTGTGACACAGAAGACAAACACTTTGAGCCCTGAAGATGATCTCAATAAAAAATCGAAACGTTGGCACGATAAAGAAAATGTTTTTCTGATACCTACATCACACCAGACCGCATCTCACGATATTTGAATAATTACGTTTTTAGTTACTAAAATTAATTTGAACGATAATTACTATAATTATTTCTTGCATTTATTAATTAACACTACAGTTTCATAATGAAAACAAACGTAAAAGTTGTGAGACTTTTTGATTAGTAAAATTAAACTGGGAAAAATGAAGTTTCAAGATAATAGCTGACACAGGATGATCAGAGATGTGCAGGATTAAGTTAATCAATTTGCAGAATATCTTAACTTTGTCAGTTTGTACTGTTGATTGTTCTTGTCGTTGACGTTGAACCATTCAGAAAAAAGTATATCGGCTGCTTTTTGACAAAGCTTGGTTTTCGAAGTATTAGAAAGCACATCCGGAGGGTGAGTCAGTCGCTTTTGTTACATAATTGCATAATAGCTGATATATTACACTTATCAGCATAAGCCTTTCTTCTAACAATCTGTAACGGTTTAAATCTCCGTGTTCTTCAATATTGATCTTATAAATCTGGTCTTGACATGTTATATAGTTCATTAATTTGTACCATTTTGCCTACAATTTTAAAAAGGAAAAGGTCAATTTGCCATACTACAATTTCCTCTTACAAACACTTAAATTTTACGCCATTTTTATTTATTTTCACCGATATAATACTAGCTAAATATATGCAATAATACCATTATTTCTTCCAAACTAAAATGTATGTTGTAAAATTTCTTCATCGGATATAAATTTCAGCATCAAAGCCTTTATGTACGGTACCAACATTAATATGAAGTGTAAAATATTGATGAAGTTAATAGAAAATAATGAAAAAGCACTTAATCGTTCGTGAAAGTCAAGACGCTCCCTGTAGATTATTTAATTATCTTTTCATTTGAAATTCCGTTTGAAGGTGATTAAATTTTCTTTTTATTCCTTATGTGATCTTTTGTCAAAGATGGAATTTGAATTTTTTGCCTTTTAATCTGTGATAGTTTATCCGGAAGGATGAACTGTTATTTTCGTCTAATCGCCTATAAACTTTCTATTTAATGAGGCTTTGGATAACGAGTTGAACTGTGCAATTTTTGGCATTTTTCAAAAAATCTAAAATGCGCTTTGGTTAGCAAATATTGGAGTTACAGTTTGATAGAAAATTGGAGTTTAAGTAGTTAGATCGTTCCAACTGTTCGAAATAGTAAAAAAATCTCCAAACATATTTACTCGTTGGATCCCTCCAACAGTAAAATATTGAAAATTTCAAACGACGATAAATGAATTGTGAAATTTTCTCATAGGAAGAACGCTTCATATTCAGGAACTAATTTTTCCTTCAGAAATATATTTTTTTTAAATAATAAAGATTTAGAGTTAATTTTAAAGTACATCCAGGAAATTTACTGGATTTTTCCATCTATTCACATCAATTTCGTTCAATTTTGGATGTTCCATTATAATAATATTTTTGACTTAATTGTAGTAAACTATTTTTTATGGCAAACTACCAACCAATTTTTTATCGCTGGTTTTTATTTGAAACAAATATATGGCCAAAATGCCTTACATACATCCTTTATTTTAAAAAAATCAATATATACATGATTTTTAAAAAATACATTATTTTTATGCATAAACACCTTGATTTTTTTTTAAATCGGGAATTAAAGGACTTTGTCGATCAGGGTTGAGAAAATTTCAGCTAAAACTCAAATACAAAAATAGAAACAACCGAGTTCATTCGTAAGTTTTGTTACGAGATCTACTTCAATACCTCACAATACCTTATTGTGTCAGAAAAATAAAATTATAACATCGATAAAAAGAGAGAGATGATAAAATTAGGATACTTTGGATAGATCAAATTGGAATTAAAGCAATTTCTTAATGTCATGTATCTAACAAATCTTACCAAATAATACAATAATAATAATAATTTCTCATCACTAACTATTTAAAAATCGTGAGATAAAAATTATAATGTTAATTAGTGTTGTTTAAAATAAAATATAAAAAAATTAATGACTTGGATGAACGTGATGAGAAGTGTGTGATGATTAGTGCCCGGTAGTCGATAAATATTTCGAAATCGTGAGATGCTTTCTGGTGTGATGTAGGTTTCAGAAAAACATTTTCTTTATCGTGCCAACGTTTCGATCTTTATTGAGATCATCTTCAGAGCTCAAAGTGTATTTTCTACGTAATTGTGTCATTCTTGCGTGTCGAGTAGGACATTCTCAAGATGGCACGCAAGAATCGCACAATTACGCAGAAATTACACCTTGTACCCTGAAGATGATCTCAATAAAGATCGAAACGTAGGCACGATAAAGAAATTGTTTTTCTGAAACCTGCATCACACCAGACCGCATCTCACGATATCTGAATAATTAATTATCGATTAACGGTTAACCTATTTTTTTAGGCAATTTTTTTTAAATTTAAACCTTTATTATACATGAATTTGGAAAAAATTCCCAAATGCCTTTCATTCTAATCATGAGTATTTCTTAAAAAAGTATAACTTGAGATAACACTTATATGTAATGAATTCAAAATAAAAAGAGACTAGACTAGTGGGATCAACGTTTTTAATGAAATTTCTTGCCATACTAACTCGAAAAATATTAGACACGTATTAAATAGACAAATATATATACATATATATATATATATATACA
>CM077105.1:16374155-16411127 GCA_039619505.1 Cimex hemipterus | reverse complement strand
TAAAATAGACATATATATATATATATACATATATATATATAAATTTTTAAAAATACCGAAATCGAAAGATGTCTGTGCTGTTGGTAATTGAGGAAACGGTGTCTCCGAGTTTGATCGGCCTCCACGCAACTCCAATACGAATCGACCTGTCAGGACATTAACGGTCTTAATTTTTATGAATCCGTTCGGGTCAAAAAGGTCGTAGAATGCGGATCGTACCAGGTGATACATATGTGTTGCGCAAAGGGAAAGCAAACGGTGGGCAGAAGAAAGGAAAAAAAGGTCAAAGTATCTGCCCAGACATGACTTGACCAGGCCCAATTTCGTCCCTCCTCAGAGAGCGGGTACATTTCCTTGTACGTGACAAATTAGTTCGAGTCCTAAAATCGTCTTCAACATCGTTGCATTTGATTTAAATTTTAGAAGGATTCCTCCTCGTATGAGCACGCGAGATTAGAACGGCTTTGAATAAATTTAAGCTAATCTTCGGAAAATGTGAATCAATAGAGGGAAATGACATGTAATTAATTTATTAGCGTTTTGTCCACAACATCAAAACATAGCTTGGCTGAATTTTGCGATTGTGAAACGGAATGTCATCATATTTCGTTTGCTGTGATTACTAGTTTGGCACCGCTTTGAGTCCGTTCGACATGTACACGTTCTGACCCAGAAAATTATTGGTTTGCGCCTTAGGCGTAGCTAAAGGACAAATAAGACGGTCAAAGTTGTCCTTTATACCGATGTTAAATGCAGTCGTGAGTTTTTTCTATGTGGAAAAATTGCAAAACCGACTTGGATTGTTTGACATTCAGCATTTCTTAACACTCTCATTTTTACAAATTCCGGTTAATAGACTGGTACAAACATGTCGAATTTTTCCGATGGAAGTGTTATGAAATAACGCAAATCAATTATTGAGTTTTAAAAATAAATAAATAAAGCGGGACGGTTAGGATAATAGATCGTCGGCTCATGGACCCCGCCCGCGGTCATTGGTTCGATTCTCACCGTCGCCCCAGGCCATTTTTTCACGCTCCCTTACACCCATATGATTAAATAATACGTACGTACTCTAGATAGTACGCGAGTTCATAAAATTGTTAATACAAAAACTAATAAGCTAACTAAGCTCAGACAAAATGTGGCATTATAAAAAATCATTGGGACATTGTTGTGCTTAAATTCGATCATCAACGCTCTAACATTACATTCACTATAATAACTTCATATATTTGTTTTTTAATCAATGCATAATGCAACTGTCCAATATTAGGTAAAAATATTTAGCGAGTTGGGAGATTTTTGCACTTATACCAATGAGGAACTTTCGGAATTTCGATCGAGTAATTAAAACGTACAAATTGTGCAGATTAGGGCTAATTGTACTTTCGGATTGGGCAGATGGCAGTCATAAGGCCATGGCAGTTTGCAAATAGGAAAAACGTTTATGCTTTACTGATGACGTCTGCAGGTTACTGGCTCTGAAAAGGGCGAGAAGCGGAAAGGAGTCTGACCAAAACAATAAAAATAAGCCGACAAAAATGATCGAAAGCAGCTTTGGGACGGAATAGATGGAAAGTGCCAATTGTACAGTTTAGCGCAAATTAAAAGCAGATTTAGTTGAACAATCCAACATTTTGAAGTAGAACTCATTTTAATAAGTCCACAGTATCAAATAAGAAAAAATTTTTATACTTGTTGATAGTGAAACTATGAAATATGAAAAATATAAACAGAGAAGCCTAGTGCTGAAAAATACTCGGATTTTATAAGTGAATCCCGCCAACGGTAGAAATAAGAGAATTACGAACTTCGAAAACTGAGTTGTGAGATGTTCAATTTGGGCTGTAGACCGCACCACTGAAGATTGTATGAAGGTACGTTTTCCTCGAAGCGACTCGCGCGAACTACGAAACTGAGTTAAATAGCTAAAACGTTCCTATAGAGCGCAGTTCGAAAATGACCATGAATTTGATTTAAGTAATTAAGGAACGCTCTAATAATGGGAAATGGGAAAACCGTTTTATTTGTATGAAGCTGTTGAAACGGTTTAAAATACGACATAAGACACTGAGATTTGGACGGAACATTTGAAATGTTCAATCGAAGAAATGTAGTTTTTTTGTTTTGGAAATACATAAGTCATTTGTCAAGAACTCACTAGATTCAGTATTGTTTTCAGTTCTTGTGGTTTAAGGTGTGTGTGTAAATTCCACGTCAATCGTTGGTATATGTAAATCCGAAGATGTCGTACCACGTTCGCTTTTGGTAGAGGAACGTCTTTGAAATATAATAGAGAAGTAATTTTCCTACAAAGGCTATGTGAGGACCATTTGTTCCCATTTAATTTCAACATCCCCTCCCCAAGATTCCAACAGTATAAAATTATGTTGGCGGTTTCGAGACGGTATTTTAACTCTGGAAACATTGGCACGTCCGGATATTAAATTGGCCAAAAAGTAATGACCAATATTTGAAAGAAACAGTCATTTAGTTTGCCATTTATTAATCACATCCTAAAGTTACAAAGATTTACTCTTTTTAACCACTCGTCACCGGTGCTCAGAGCAACAGAGTCAGAGGAGATGGATGGAACCCCTGTCCTATCTGTTTCTGGCGCTGTCAATGTTTTTTAAATGGCCTCACAAATGATAGTTGAGCGGAGTTAAATCGGGTGACCGAGGAGGGTAACTGATCGTGCCATTTCCACCTATCCCAGGAGTGACGACTCAAATAACGTCTCTCCTGCAAAGTATGTGGGGCATCAATCAAGCCGTAGAAACATCCTTCGTCGTTGTTCCACAGGAAAATGATCTAATAGTGTTGGTAAAACCTCCCTCAAAAAATGCAGTAACTGAGAATCATTTAAAATATTTTCGTAGAAATAAGGCCAAATTAATTTATTACCGATAAGTCTATCCAAACGTTAATACTGTCAACTACTGACGATGACAAGAGTAGGAAATTCTCAAATTTTCCTCTACCCACGTTCAAAAATTCCAACGGTTTAGTATAATATTAGAGGTGAACTGGGATTCAACAATCCGTAGGTTGTATGGAAGAAAATTTTCCCGCCTCATTCACACTCGACATTTAGGAACGTCAGAGCCCGTTATAATCAGAGTCCCGAAGTCCCTAAGATGAGAGCGATACGGCTTCAAATTGAAAGTCTGAAATACATCTCTAATTCTATGTTTTGAAAAACCTAAAACGTTTAGGGTAGGAATTCGGATTTTCGCGAACATACAGTAAAATTTTTAATTACTATATCAGCTTCTACTTAATTTTATAAATACTCAATAAATTATACACAATTTTTTAATGAAAAATTATTGTCACAGGCGGGATACGAACCCACGACTTTCGGCTAATACGTCGCTGCTCGACCACTCGAGCTACCGTGACTTCGATCGCCCATGCCACAAATTTCACATTTCGACTCCCCGATTTTATTCAATTGTAAGCAAATCTCGGTTTCGTATAGAACACTTTTTATTCCCTGTTGTACTACGTGCGTACGATGATTCTAGATTAATACTAAATTTTTAATTATTTAATCAGCTTCTACTTTATTAATTGAATACAGTAAAATATTCAGCTTCTCGTCGAAATTACGCTGCCGGTTTGTTTTTGCTATAACTTTATCTTTTTTGACTAATTTAAAATCCATTATTTTTAGCATAAAGAATCGTAAATTTGATGTGTCAGGATGCATAGGATCGTATTTGAAATTATGAAGTTGAACTGTCCCTTTCACTCTCTTGGCATTTCTCCAAAATAAGGTAAGGTTTTTTTATAGCGTCATTGGTTCAAGAGAAATTCAGCTGGGCCATCTACAAATCACACCCGGTGAATGGCCTAAGGAATACCACCGTAATACCAGAATAGAGGGAATTGCCCTCAATGATATGGAAAAGCCTCAGCTGTGAAGTATGGGATAGGATGGAAGGATGCTCTTGAACATGAATAGAAAGCTCGGGGTCCAATTTGATCGAAAGGTTGATGTCAAGATCTCATAATTATCATATTAAAGGATAGATAAAACAAAACCACCAATTAGATTAGAAAGTTCAAATTTAAAAAAAAAAAATTAAAACATCTCTGAAGCTCATGAATAGTTGGTTTCATGCCTACTCGCTTTCTATATAGCGTCTCGGCATGACACCCTTTGGAACACCTTGAGCTATTTTTCTCTTCACGCCTACTTTAGTATATATTTATCCTTGTATCAAACACTCTTCGGCTTAAAAGTGATGAATCAAACAAGTTTTTAATCGGTTTTTAACACCTCGACTCCATCGATTAATTTCCAATTTGGATCCGACAGTCAAAAACGCATTAAGGCCGCGTCTTCGCGAATCCAGCATTGATTCAAGACGCGACCTGATGGATATTGCACAACATGTTTGACATTTAAATTGCGATACACTTTCCTTCTCGGAGTAATAACTCGCTCGGGAGACCGGGCAACATTTTTTAAGATTTGCTCCTGATGGCTTATCCCGGCCGATGGACGGATAAGGCGTTGGGCACTCCGATCCTTTCACCGCGCATTTTTAAAATTCATCTTCAAGGACGCCGTCTAAAAAATATCGATTTTATAGAAAAGCGACTTGTTTGAAAACCCGTTAAGGGAATACTATTTTAAAAAAAAAAGCCTCCCGTCTCCGTAAGTACTACATCCAGAAAGAGGGCAATGAAAGGAAATAAAAATGAAGATATCGGATAGCACTTTAATTACCTGTGAGAAAATAACCTGTCAGTTCTGTACTTATATCAGTTTAGACCACCCAGCAATTAATTTCCTTATGTTATAACCCTTCCTTTCTTATGCAATTTCTCTCTGTATATTGAAGAAACCAGACATAATAACAGAATCGGTATTAAACTACATACTGGAGTTAGATATAAAAACATTTTTTTTTACAAAAAAAGATCAAAAGTTACATCACTTGACACCAACTTTATTTATTATATAACCTTTATTGCAATGGTCTAGTTACTACTGACACATACTTTCATCTAATTTGAAAAATAAAATCAGTGGAATAGTAAATGTTACACATTCCCCATAAATAAAATTATATCAAAACTTGTATTACGAAAAAAGTGATATTTTGAAATATTTTGTACCCGTGTGTGCCCGAAGTGCAATTTTGTGTAACTAAGTAATAAATAATACATTTTCTGTCGATACGTTTTAAAATCCTACACTGAGAGGCAAAAAGTGGCAAACCTATTTTTTAATTAATACATGCAATCGTTATAAATTTTATTTTTTGTTGTTTACTGGTGATTGTTAAAGAAAAATTTAAAAATTAAAAAAAAAAAGATTAAACTAAATAAAACACTTTTACCAAAAATGTTGCTACGGAAACAACGAAGAGAATATTCAATTAAGTACGGAGAATGTTCTCCTATTGCTAAGACACTTAAGTTTATTAATACCATCGTTTATGTGAGGCAAAATATTATCTACCTTTTCACAAATGGACGAATATAAAATAAAATTTTTAAGATTTCTTCTTTTTTATATATTTTTAATATATTTTTGTAACCCTTCGACATAATAACAGTCCTATATATTAAGGAACTTCCGCTTTTACATATCTCATTTTTGCAGAAAATCGCTTACCCTCTGTTTTATAGCTTACAGTTATCTCGATACTTTTTGGGTGATTATTTTTTATTAATATTTTTGATTCTATCCAAATTCAAATTACATATTTTAGTAACTCAAGCTGAAGAGGGTGGGCGGGGCACCCGAAATTTATCTCAAATAACGATGTTCGTCAAGGGGCCGCGGTAGCCGAGTAGTTGCGTGAATGGCTCTCGGCTAGAGACCCCGCGGTTGGCGGTTCGATTCCTGCCGACGCCTCTGGCCCTTTTTTCACGATACCCTTCCCCCAAAAAAACGAATAACCCAATAAATATATACAGTAGTCTGGCTAGATATGCATAGTTCATGAGGCCATTAAAAAAATAAATAAATTTAAAAAACGATGTTCAAGCAGGCGGAGCTTTTAGTTCCATACATGCGTTCTTATATTAATTATACGATTTACTTTTAAGTAATCTTTTAAGCTGTTACAAGTTATAATTTAAACACTCATCGGTTATAATTATAGTATTACAATTCATTAATAAAATTGTATTAGTTATATCTAAATTCGCAATAATATAGTTACTTTTTGGAATGAAGTTCCAAAGCTGGTTTATATTACTGCAAAATTCCAATTATTTTTTTAAAAATATTTTAATTTGTGTTTTCTACTAACGGCTCTCTTAAATAATAAATCTAACAAAACATCTTCATAACTACAACGTGATCCAATCGAAGCGGAAGGAGAGGAACGTGAAGATTTTGAATAAGGGATAATTGAAGGGCAAAGACCAGCCGGTCAACTGTTGAGCCGTCTCAAAACGTTTTGAAATTGGTGCAGGCGTAAATGTCAAACTTGCGCAACGGAAATTCTGCCAAGATGATGACACGACGGGGTTAATTGGTGTAGGGAATTCTTGTTCTTCTGGAATACCGGCCGGGGGTCCGTAAAATGGTGGTAATTGGTGCCTTCCTCACTTTCATTAAAACTTAACATAAACTGTATTCCAATTAATTTTGAGAAATTTCTTTTCAGAGTTGGGGATTATTCAAACCTGTTTCTTATCTGCCTTAAATTAAATTCTCTTTTATTCTTAAATTATACTAATTTACCATGAAGCAGTTTTAGTAGTAGTATATATATAAGAAAGGAATGGTAAATCCAATCCAAATTCTGATGTCGTAGTTTCGAGGAAAGGAAAGGGTGGTCGATGACAGAGAGAAAGATAACGATATAGATCGTTATCTCGGAGAGTCGATCATTTGTCAGGATTGACTTTTCTTCATACTCCGTCGTTGTAGTGGTAATAAATTAATCTAAGTCTTCAGATTTCATAACTGCGTTTATTAACGAAGTTCCAGAAAGGATGAATCGAAGCCGAAGCCAGACCCCCCCCCGCTACAAAGCGCGCTCGTTCCGTAAAAAATCTAAAAACGTCATATTCAAGTCATATTCAGTAGTCAACATTATACCATTTATATCGATATATTTCTACGTATATGAGTATATTTTTTTCTATACCTTTTAATTTAAATACTTGAAATATATCGATATATTTGTTGAAATGTATCGATATATTTGTGTGTTTTTTATTTACAAAAATATTAATTTACAAAAACTTGGCTATAAATTTTTCTTATTTATTATTGGATAAATAATTGACCAAAAGTGCGTCAAATTGGATTAGGGACTGCCCTCTAATGTGAGACATATATAAAATTAATGTACACGTATCTACATAATTTTAATTGTGTCTAAACTATGTTCCGTAGGTAAACCCTGCTTATCATTCTGCCTTCTGCGTAGACATCGTCATCTGTTTCTGCTCACGATTTTCAAATACGTGTGGTGTTTAGAACAGTTACTTAATGATTATTTGGAGGTCGCGAGATGCGGTCTGATGTGAACTAGGTTTTAGAAAAATATTATCTCTGTCCTGCCAACGTTTCGATCTTTATTGACAACATCTTCAGGGCTTAAAATGTTTGATTTCAGTGTAGATGTGTCATTCTTGTCTATCGTGTTGAGTGTGCCCACGCATTGAGGACATAATCCAATCCGTCCTTCATTGTATGTACCAAGCTAGACCATGTCACCTGTAACCTTGAAGTGCACTTAAACACCCCTGAAATTAATCAGAGTCCGCAGGAGGGGGTTCAGTAGGCAAGGCAAATAAATAAGTACTAATTCGGATTCAAGTTCTTTTCACTTTTTATTCAAAAAATAAGTGCTCACATCGAGTTAGTCCCATTCAAGTCAGTACCCAGGACAAATGCTATACCGGACTTACGGACAGCCTTGTCAAATGATAGGGTCATGGCAAGATCCAAGCGAGCATTTCTGCCTCGGCTTGTTCGTTAACCCCCTCCTCTCACTTTTATATCCATGTCCTAGCTGAACCCGTGTCAACCATTACACTCCTCCTCCAAACAGCACTGAAAGGAGAACGAACGGGGGCATTGTGCGCGTCCCATGCTCTCGCTCGGTAGACTCTTTGGCGCCTGCTATCACTCCACCGAGAGAAACTCGACTAATCAGTAAACATGACATCATTCCAAATGTGTCCTCTTCTTAGCGCTCCCCGTACCTAGTTGCTTTTGGCATGCTGTTACTGCAGGTCGTGTCAAAGTGGCATACAAAGTGAGGTCAACGTCCCACAAACGATCACGAATCGTTTGTTTTGATAAAGGCCTTACGAAAACATCTTGTACTTCATTTAGAATCTAGCTGGCACTACGAACAGGTTCCGTCTTGCAGCATCGCCAATATCTCTGCATTCCTCAGAGTCGTAATATGCTGAGGTCAACTACCAGGCTTCCTATTGCCACTTCTAGTCTCTCGAAATCTGGCTAAAGCCCGGGAGATCACCTACTGAGAAACGCCAACTGCATTTGTGATATCGATGATGCATTCTTACTATAATATTGTGAACTTCTTTTTCGAAATTTTGTCTTTCAAAGGTTAAAGAGAGTACAGTTTCATTAGAATAAAGAAAATGCGAGAAAAGGTGTTTGTTTACAAAATAAATAGTCCTCATGTTTACTATTCTTAAATAAACCCGTTACTAAAAATTAGAACAAATGGATTTGTTGGTTTCCGGTTTGTATTTTTTATTTTGTTTTAACTACCTAACAAGAATATATCGATTAATTCAATTAAAATTCCAAATATCATTATTCATTTTTGAGCCGCTTAAAACCTTTCATTTGCAGAGAACTATTGAAATAGTTCGTCATTACGACGTAAACATCCAGAGCGGTTGAAACGTTTAATTGTGCATTTTAGACGGGATAAAAGTCATTCATTAGGATTGAGTTGGAATGCACCAATTGTGCAATTTAGTTCGGATTGAGAGTACGAAAACCCCTCGGTTCGCTTTGACAGTACAACAATAAAATTTCTGGCCGAGCAAAATTATCCAATGAATGTGGTTGCAAGTCAGTTATTGTCAAGTTTTTCAACCGGTTTACACGTCAACGTACGTTATCCGAATTCCTCTTTTCCCTTCGACAAAAAGATCTATAAAAAGAGATGGTTGGTTAAGAAGCTGTTTGTTCTAATAGGGTCGGTCGATAGTTTGGCCGGAGTTTATTAATACACATGGAAAAGAGTTGTTTTTTTATTGCATAAAAGCATATTAACGATGGTACCCCGGTAACCCACTTTTTAAAAAACTCTACATAAACGGTTTAATAAGATTACACATAATTATGGAAACGGAGGTTAAGGGCCGTTAGCGAAAGTAGTTCTCATGTTATGATTTACATCGAAGTCTCTCCAAGTGGAAAAGGCAACACATTATAATGTGTAATCCGATAAAATAAGGTATCTGCCGATGTGGGAGAGAAAGGCCGTCTCATTGCACAATGCTTCTGTAACACGGCGAGAACGGACGCCTCCTCTGAAACGTCTTTTGAGTCATCTCGGGGTCTGTTCGCCACCAAACTAGTTCCCCGCAAAGTGTAACTCTCTAATTTACAACTGGGCCTATTCTAGATAGATTAAAACGTCGGAGATGTGACGAAAAAATTATTTACAGCCGACTCTGCCTCCGTTGTTCCCGATCGGCCTGATTTTAAACGAAGCTTTGCCATTTCGACTTATCAATCTTCAAGATTTATGGCTTGTGATTTTCTGATCGGGCGAATGATTCTGTTCGCTATAAGGGCTTGTTCGTGTGAAAAACATTTAAACGCGAGGCCTGACATCCTATTTATCTCAAATTTCTTTTTCTAAACATCTTCTGTTGTCACAAAAAAAATCACAAATGCAACTTGAAATAGCTAAAAATTTTCTTTCTTCTTCGCTTTTCTTGATTCTTCAGCGCCATCCGTGATGCAAAATTGCTTTTCATTCTATGAAACCAACACAACGATGAAGAAGCCATAAGAAAATTATTTAACTTTAGCAAAATAATGTAAGGGGGTGTCGGTGGTTGCATCGAATTAGGCGTTGACACGGCACGCATCACTGTAAGGTAAAGGTCCGGGTTCGAATCCAGCGACCCTGCTTTCAACCTGACATACTTACAAGGATACTTTAAAAAAAAACCATCACCATGAAGGTTAATATGACCTTGTCTGTAGCGAACCCTCTTTTAAAAAAAAATGAAATAAGAAATCAGGGATGAGGCAGAAAACTTAAAGAAAACTTCGCCGAGGTTTTGAGGAATCGAGGTGCATTGCAAGTACAAGATACTCAAGGTTATGAAACTAGGACAAAAATATAGTTAAATGCCGCCAACCACACATTTCTATCCCACCTCGTGCTTGACATATACCGTTTGAAAACTTTTCGAGAAAACCACGTTTTTTGCAACAAAATCCCAATCATTTTTGCAATGTTTGACCAAATTTTCGACGTCAGCGTTAAATTTTCTAAGGTTAGTGCACTTTCACTGTTGACAAGTAACTTTATTCAGACTGCAATAACAGTTTAAAAAAATAAAAATAACAGTAAAGTAAAGCATTAAAGTTTTTTTTAAATCATAAAAGTTGCTTCTTACCTAAAAAAAAACCTCTTCCTTACAAAGCCGTGTGGTATGAGACGTATAAATAATTTATGTACATATATGTATATCATTTTAATTGTGTCGAAATCGTGGTCCGTAAGTAAACATAACTTATTATCCTGCCAAAAGATAAAAAAGTGTTGATTGGAAATATTTTAATGCACTGTTGCATTGCCATCCCTTAGTCTTTGTAACACCGGTTGTTTGGCAAAACCTTCTCAGAGTGCACTTACTACGTCGGGCTTATTCTCCATGGCAGTTACTTCCCTCTGGCTTCGTTATGTTGCATTATTTAGGGGGGGGGTTATCGTATATAGGCTAAAATATAGTTAAAGGCCGCCGACCAGACATTTCTGCTCATCCCGTTCCAAAAATATACCGTTTTAAACTTTTTTTTTTTTTCAAGAAAACCAAATTTTTTGCAACAAAAGCCCAATTGTCTATAATTTGACACGTTTTTTAACGTTGAACATCACATTTTTTTAAAAATCATAAAAGTGCCTTCTTGCCTAAAATACCTCTTTCTTGCAAATCTCACTGTCCACAACTGGTCAACACTGCTAGTAACTAATTCACTATTTTCGTGGTCCGATCGACCAATTAATATATGACAATTAATCACAGTTTTTAAATGAGATGACAAAAGTTAATGGCACGAGAGAGATTTGAAATATGGCAAAAGGAAGGAAAACTCGTAAGGTGAGGTTGAGACGGGTAGTTGATGTCCGAGTGGATCGAGGTCATGATAGTTCAGGTGGTAGAGCAGCGGCGTACGTGGGTTCGAATCCCTCTCGTGCCATTAACCTTTTTTTCATCTCAACTAAAAACTGTAATTAATTGACTGCTAATAACGATCATGCATTCTCGAATCCTTGCAGTCAGATAGTTTCTGTCAGCAATATACTCTGTAAACTTCGTACTTACTACTAGACACTCAGTAATTTATCATAGGCTTTTGATAGTGTGGATCGTCTCATTCTGGTCAGAAAACTTAAGAAACTAGCTGTGGGCCAACCCCTTTTGGGCTGGGTGGACTCCTTTTTGTCTGTGAGGCCTTTTGTTGTGAGATTTTGTGAGGGCGTATCTAAACCTGTCCACGTACGGTATGGTGTACCCCAGGGCTCTCAGTCTGGTCCGATCTTATTCCTTTTATTTTTTAATGACGTCGACTCTGCTCTCAATAATTCTTTATTTTCATTGTTAGCAGACGATTTGACAATTTATCGCCCTGTCGAATCGTTGAATGATTGTATTCTCTTGCAAAATGACTTAAGTCGCTTTTGGCTTTGGTGTAAGCGTAATAATTTGAAATTAAACGAAAATAAATGTAAGGTTTTGAAGTACACCAAAAAAAATCATTGGTCATCGCTATTTTTAATAGGAATTGTGATTTTCGGGACCATATCCGTGCCATTAGAGATAAATCCTTTAAAAATTTAGGATTCGTACGTAGGCAAACTGCGGACTTTAAAAACAATTTTTCAATAAAATTACTCTATCAATCCCTTGTGCGCAGTCATCTAGAGTATGCCAGTGTTGTTTGGTCGCCGAGTTATTTAGATGGGTCTTACATGATAGAAAGGGTACACGGAAAATCCACGAAACACCTGTGTTACTTGACCGCCCTAGGCTTGGTACCTAACCTGTTTGGACTGTGAATAAATAAATAAACTACGGACTACTGTACACTTGAAATGCTGGGTTCGGCCCGGCCAACGTTTAGATCCATATCCTCCTAACTATTTTCTCGGATAATTTCAATTGAGCCAGTTCGTCCACTGCGCGCTATACACCCGAATTACACCATCAAAAATCGGATAATATAACCCTTTAATCAAGACTTTGAAGCTGAATAATTTTTAGTAATTAAACTGCATAATTTGTTTTTATATCTTTATATAAGAAAGAACATTTTGATAATTCGACATAGTCGACATGGAATGGCTGTTTTCTTCCAAATTGTCCTTTTTCTTGATTCTCTTGGTGATAAAATTGCATAAAAGATTGCATTTTGCTGTAAATACAAATTAACAGATGAAAAATATGCAGGTATGTTTTTATAACAGATAGAAATTGCGAACATTTTGTCGCAATACAAAATTAGACACGCTATTCGTGAATGCAAGGTTGCTTGCACGACTGGCTCGATGCTGGTCAACTGCAGCTTGTTATTCCTCCAAGTCAACAATGCCGCAAACTTTTACTACCTGTATAGAAATTCTTTTCAATGCCTTTACAATTTAAAATTTCGAGAAAAAAAAACCTTCCTTTTAAGCTATTTAAACTGTATTATCGATTTGAAAAAAAGCATGTTCGAAATGAAATGGAAAAACGTTCACAGCATAGTTTTCACAAAATAAATACAAATACAAAAGTAATTAAATATTTCACATGTGGAAATAGTTTCGACTAAATATCAGCGCAATTTACAGAAACCTTCGTCCCTCGGTTGTTTGTAAAATTCCTTCTTGATTCAAATTCTGTTTAACGTTGCTTGAATAAAGAATGGTTTTAGTTTGGAAATAAGGAAACACTCCGCCGAGATCACAAAGGTTAATGGCTACCGTTCTCCAATTTGTCTCCTTTCCCCGCCTGAGAACTTCACTCACAAATAAAGCGGATATCTCTAAATAAACGACCGGTTCGGATAAGACACGAATTTTATATGTAATTACTTAATTTATCAATTAACCTCTGCCATTTTTACTTCATTTATTTGTATCTGCAACTGTACACTATCATGTAAAACCAGCAGATTGGATTTCGATATTAATTTGTTGAATTACGGGCGTTATAGAGAAAGTTAGTTTAGTTTATAATAATAAAACTATTTTTATAATTTAAGAGGTCTCTTATACATATTCCTTTTCAGACGTTTACGTGGTAATTTGTGAGGAATGGAATAATTGTATGTTAATGTGATTTTGTAATTTACTATGAAAACGTGCGTCATTTTTAAAAATAAATATGAAAGCACACGAAGAGTTTGTTCTTGAACCTATCTTTTTTTGGGGGTGGTTTGTTGTTGTACATATTTTGTTCAATTTTAAATGTTTTTACAGCATTTGTCTGCGTTTTTTGTGGTAGTCCGATTAATTATAATATATCAGTCAATTTGTTCTGTTGCTTACAAAAAAATGAGCAGGATTGTATTAAATGAAATTAATCACATACACGGGTATATAAAGATTCATTTTAAGCATCCTTTAAAATTCTTGAATGCAACTTTTTATCGTAATAAAAACAGACATTCCAGGATTGGATTAAAGGGGGCGATTTTTATTTTTCTCTCTTGTTCGGTGTTTAACTCGAATATCCCCGGTGCTAACTCATTTAAAGAAGCCATTTGTGCTATTAAGTATTTGTTTTGTGATATTAGGGCTAAAATACAAGAAATTGAGTTTTGCCAATTAGCCCTAAAAGCGGAAAAATGGAAAAATAATTTTTGGGAAGTTGGATACACTTTCTTTATGTACGCCATTTTTGGCTGATTTCGCGTTACAGATAAGTGCGGATAAAATTAATTAATTAGTTAATTGTTAAGTCGGGGGACAGGTTAGTGTAAGGTTAGTGTTAAAATATCTTAGAGTACGAAGTAAAACACGGGGATACGGACGAGTTAGAATTAGAGTGAGTGTTTCGTTTAGTTCGTTAGGGAGCTTCACTTTTTTTTCTGACTAAGGTCGGTGCTCTACTTAAAAGTTCATAAACCCTCTGGATTTTATCATTTCATTCAAATTCGACATTAGTATAATTTTCAATTAATTGATCTTCATGAAAGGTATTGGTTGAGATAAAAAAAGTCAACGTCACGAGCGGGATTCGAACTCACGATTTACGGCTAAATACGACGCTGCTCTACCGCCTGAGCTATCGTGACTTCGATCCGTTCGGACACTAACTTCCCATCTCAACCTCACCTCTCGATTTTCCCACTTTTTTCCCATTTTTTAGACTCGTGTAATCCATTTGATTCTCGCCGACAACTAGAAATGGCCACAGAAAGCTTTCGTTAATATATACTTCAGTTTAAATATTAAATCCATTACAGTTCCTGGTCCGATTGACCAATAAACTCTGTCCAATTAATTAATCTTATTAAAAGTATTGGTTGAGAAAAAAAAGTCAGAGTCACGAGCGGGATTCGAACCCACGATCTTCGGATAAATACGCCTCCGCTCTACAACTTGAGTTATCGTGACTTCGCTACAGTAATTTTCAATGGTATCAACGATTTTGTCTAATACCTTTTAGTTTTGCAGTTATCGTTTTTTATTTGAAGCGAGGTAGTGAAAACTTAAAAAATCTGAAAAAGTGAAATAACTCCGAAACTGGTGAAATTCGGACCATAGTTAATTAGGACATTTTGGTTCCATTTTCAATGTAGAATCTACTTGCAAAGTTTGTAACACGAGTAGCCGAACACCCTGCATTACTTTGATTTAATCATTTTCATTATCATCATTATTTTAAATTCAAGTATTTTATTACCCGAATTTTAAAACAATTAAATAAAATGATTTATTATTCTTATATTTTGGATATTTGAACAGCTATTGCAATAGTTAGTTATAGCGGGTAAATAATATTTTTGCTTATAATGTTGTTCTACTGTTATTAATAATAGCTAGACTTAAAAAAGAATTAACCTGGGTTTATAAATTAAAATTGTGTAGTAAACGACAGCCGAAAGCTGTGAGACGGCGTTACGGTTAGGCTATACGCATAACGCGCAAGCTGTACGGTTTGCCTATTTGAACTAATTGTAACGACAATAACTTGGAGAAACGTTTCTGTTTGGAAAGTTTGGCATTTATTTACTATTTATGGCCAGAGTATTATTTATGTATGTTTGTAAAAAAAATTCATATAAACGTAATGATGTGAGGAAGAACTTTTTTTTCAGCCTCCCGACTCGACATTTGTGAAAGGAACGTTAAACGCGTGTAATAATCAGAGTCCCGAAGTCCTTACACAAGAAGAGAGCGATACGGCTTAAAATTGTAAGTCCGGAGTACATCGTTAATATTATTTTTCCAAAAAACCTGAAACCATTCCAACATTTCAGAAAGAGGAATTAAAAATTTCGCGAACTTACAGCTCCTCGTCGAAATTACACTGCCAGTTTCTTTTTACCACAACGTTGTCATGTTTTGATTAATTTATAATCCAATCAAGACTTGTCCCCACTGTTTTTTTCCTATTTGAAGTAATTTTAATGTTATTTTTAACCTTTTTTGATCATGTGCTAGCATGTAACGAATAATGTCGCTCTCTTAATTCGTATATCTTTTTTTTAAATTCTTTTTCTGTTAACAACGGCCTCCGGCAGACGGATTGGGATCCATGCCTGTACTATGCTTTGCTAATAATCATTCTTATATTTGAAAAAATAAAAAGCATATACAAATAAAATTATAAAAAAATTAATAATCCAATTGCACCATTGTTTTCATGGTAAATAATCCTTTAAAATGACGCGCCGTGAAATGAAATTTTCAAGTTGAACTGGGCTTGAGGTACACTGTATAATTCTTCTCCACAAAAAGGTAAAAATTTGAAACTAGGCCAGACATAATTAAAAGTGTATTTTTGGTTTGTGATAGCGTCATTGTTCCAAGAAAAGAGGGCACTTTTATTTGTGTGTATATTTGTACAGGGGGTATTTCGTAGGGGTATTTATATTTATTTCACAGTTTATTTATAAGTGTATTTCATTTTTCATAAGATGTCCTTGAGATGATGTTATTTTATTCTGTAAAAATGTGATGAAAAAATGCCTCACCAAATTTAAGAAAGTTTTTAAAACGAAGTCCAATTTATATTTAATATAAACCAAAATACGTGAATCAATTGCTCTTTAACGCTTAATGGAAGTTATTGAATAATTTAAACAACAGTAACCAAACGATTCCAAACATTGCATAACAGTTATGTTTACAAGTTTTAATTAAATAATTGAATGGCCGACAGTACAAATACGAAAAGGTCGAAGGTCTTAAAAAGCAATGCAGACCATAAGACATTTATGTAACAGGAAATTCGCTTAAATACCATAAGGGCAAAGTGTTACAGACCAACGGAAGATTCAGGTGCAGTCCGGAGCATAATGGCGTAATTCACAATACAGGAAGTGTTTTCAATTAGAGAAACGTTCTTGAAGTCCAGCACGCTTTAATATTATAGCTGAATCCGACAATAAATTTTGCCTAATCAAATCTGGAACTTATGAGTCTGTGGAGAGTTGTAAAGAGCAGAATCTTTTGAATTAGGTATGAGCGTAGGTGTAATCGTAACCCCGAGCTAAAACTCAAACCGTTAGATAAACTGTGGTGCTAAAATAGTCAGACATCAATTAAACAGGAAAATGATATATTATTGTTTCGTTTTATTTGGACCTTTTTCATAAGTAAATGGTTCAAATTAATTCCTGTTGATAAAATTATTGCAGTGCCGAGAGGACTTTTTATTTTCTTGTTTTAAAGCAGCAAGAAGTAGTGCAGGTCATAAAAAACAGGTTACATCATTTGTATATTTATTGGAACCTTCGGACTGTCGATTGTTCCGTCAAACTGCTCTGAGTTTCTTCACTTCGGTCAATTGAATTCCTTTTGAACCAGACCTGTTTCAGATAGCCATCCAAAATTAATGGCGTTACGAAATTGCGGCTTGCACAAGTCCTCTCCTTGGAAGTGGCTCAAGTGAGTTGAGTTTTTATGAAGCAGTGCTAGAAAGGGATGGACGAGCCCGTATGTCACCGATTTATTTCACGGTAATCCTGTTTATTTGCGTTACATGACAACCGGCCGACTAGTTTCCTACCTTGAGAAACCTTTCACCTTAGGTTTGATTGAGCTAGGCAGGCCAGACGGCTTATGCGCTCCTTCCAGCCTATCCCGGCTCATTTGTAAATCTAGTACAAAAAAACGTTAATGATCCCGAGACGTTATAACTTAAGGGAGCTCCGAGTAACAGCTGAACTGTATTGGGTAAGAAATATGTGAGTTACCGCACTGAAATTATATTTAGACACTTCCTCTAAAGCTTTTACTTATACTGTAGCAACTCGACAATTTAATCTGAACTATATTATCTATTATTATGTTTTATAATATACTATAATATCGTGCTTGAAGTGTTGTATCGTTTCGGATTTTTCAAACTGTTAATGCATATTTTAATTTATTTTTAGCTATAATGATCAAAATAATAGTAAGATCATGGTTGAGAGGAAAAAGTTCCAAGAGCGAGATTCGAACCCACGACCTTTGGCTGGGTGACACATCCCATTCGTGACACTTACATAAAAGTAATAATTAATTGAAAGAATTAATTTGGTCAATTAATCCACCAAACATTATGGAGTTATATGTATAATTAGTTTATATCAGGTTTATAAGTATTTATTTACGACGGACAACCATGGGCGATGACACTAACTTTTCATCTCAGCTAGAACTATAGATATAACTTCCATAAAATTGTAGTTAATTTCAAAAAATGTAGCACATCCTCAGGCCAAAGCAAAAAGGTTATTAAAGAACAACCAAAGATAAGATTGTCTCAGTTTCACTAGAGCTATGAGCACAATGCATACTGAGCCCCTGGAGGTTTTGTTAAACCTTCCACCACATCAACTTTTAATTCAAAGCTTTTAAGAAGCCATGCCCATCGATGTCACTACGACATATTTTAATAAAAATACTGGTACTATACCAGGTCGAAAAGAATGGGCCAAAGGAACACCGTAAAAGTCAAAGCCCTACAGGTACACTGCCCGTTCCAAAACCCTAGTCCTCACTTCCGGTAGTCAAAGGGATGAATCCAAAGGCAAACTGACGGTAAACTTAGGTAAATATGCCAGTGTAAAATCATAGAGATTGAACACTGAACCGGGAGAATAAAAAGGCTACGAATTCATTCCCGGAAGATAGCCATTTTCTATGTCGATCGGCAACATTGATGAAAGTCAGCAACACTAATGATCTGACCCTGGCATGGATCCATGGCATTCGGGGTATAGAGGCAACGAAAAGGTTGGCATGTAGGCGAAAGAAGGATCCAGCGTGGACTCTCCTGGTCTTGAAACCTACTATCATTAAATTCAATTAGGTTAAGGCTAGGTAAATATACTACAGTTTTTCCAGTTGGAATTCATATCGGTTAAACACTGTGCCAGAAAAAAGGCTAGGAGTAAATTCTCGGAAGAGATCCAATTTCTCTGATAGTCAGGCAGCACTAACGGCCCTAACCTTATGCGGGGTAAGGCAAATACTGTTTGGAACTGCATTGACCCTGCTGGAAGTCATCCACGCTAATGACCTGACCATGGCATACGTCCCTGGGCTTTCGGGGCATAGAGGCAACGAAAAGGTTCACCTGTAGACGGACGAAGGAGCGAGCGTGTCTTTACCCATTGGTCCTGATGGCGGCAATGGCCTCTTGAGATGGCGTTGGATTGGAAGAACTGGAATTAATTTGCAAATAAAAAAATAATTTTATTCCATCATATATAATCTAATTCAATAGAACATAGAACGTAATATATATTTGTAAAATTATTGATAATTAGCTCATTTCCCAGGGTTCTTTGAGCCAGAGATGGCGGCGTCAGCCGTGCTGTCCCTTGGTATATTATTAGATTGGAAGATCTGGGATTAAAAGATGTGCAATAAAAAAATAATTTGATTTCATCATATATTAATAATTAATTCATTTCCCAGGATTCTTTGAGTCAGAGATCATACCAAAAAGTTGTTTGTTTTTTTGTAAATCAAACTGATAAAAAAAAGTCTTTATGTAAGGTATGGGTTGAGATAAAAATGTCAGTGTCACGAGCGGGATTCGAACCCACGACCTTATGCTAAATAAGCCCCCGCTTGACCACTTAAGCTATCGATCCTTCGATCCTATGAATCTAATAAAACAAAAAGGTTTTCATTTTCATTGGATATAATTAATTCAGTTTTTGAAATATTTTTTGTTTCTTGCTCGTTTGTAAACTTGTTTCTGGGTTTTTTATGCAACTTGATGTAAAATGACGACACTGTGATTCTTTTGAAGGTTTTTCGTGTGTGGATAACATGGCTTCCGTCTGGCCAATTCCAATTCTCCCACACGGAATGAAGGAGAAAGTCCGCATTACATACCTTATCTTAACTGTGCCGGCATCGTTTGACGAAGTCACCTGGGACTGAGTAAATGGCCCGGCCGAAAGGACGAAGATAGCTTTGAACTCAATATGAAGATAAAACCCTTAAAATAATCCACTGTAAACACCGGCCGACATTTCTCGTTTGGATTTATGCCACGGCCGTTAATCCTAAGAAAATCCGACATGATAAATAAATCGGAATGGGATTCAACGTTATTTTGTCGAATGTCCGACGCACGCAATTACATAACAGGGGAAACGGCGTGCAAAGGGCACGGGGCCAACGTGGTCTTACATCACCGGGTTAAAGGGGTTAATAGCCCTTTGTTACATATATGTTTTCACGGGTCCACTCCTCTCTTGTACATTTTAAAAAAGGCCTCCTTTTATAACAAAACGTTTTAGTTTTTTTTTAATCCTTAAAACCCTCTTATTATGTAAAACGTCATCAAATAGCAGAATCTTCTGACAGATTGTGTTACGTTTACTTTATTATTGGGTCGGGAAAAACACGAGAAAGTTAAAAGTTTTATTATAACACTTAGGTTTAACACACATTCCACGTTCCCACGCGCGCTCAAGGGACGTTCCCCAATTCCTCACATCTAAATTCGCGCCAACGTTCACATCCTCATTCGTATTCGCATCCTAATCCACAATTTCTTTTTTCGACCCATTCTCAATAATCTAACAATAAAATACAAACTTTAAATACACGACAGACAAAAGTCCTGCCCAATTGATTTTTTTTTCATTTTCTCCATAAAACAAAATCTTGTCTTAATTTGTCTCTCATTGTTTTTATTGCTACATATTTCTTTAGGCTATGTTTTAAATTTGCAATATCAATTAGATATAAACCGATTTAATCCTAAATCCAAAAAAAATATTAAAAAATTTTCAACATTTACTTTTCACGGAATTTAAAATGTTTACTCAGTCTCATTTGAATTCTGAAGCAATAAATTTTTAAGTTTTCATCTTTGTTTTCTTAATTTTAAAATTTGAACTTAAAAAAGCCACTTAGTGCTCAAGATGTTGCGAGTGGTGTGACATTTATTGATGAAGGACGTTCCATCAGGCATGCCATCGGTGTCCCCTACGAAACACGTTTTCTAGCAACTGGGTCCTACCATAGCTTGCTCGGCTCAGGATGCCCTAGAATACAGAACCAAAGTATAAAAATTTTGTGACTATGAGAACTTTACAAAACCAGCACCTTACTGTTGTTCACGCGATTCATCAACGCTCGAAGAAGATGAAAGCGGTATGGGCTGATGGTTTTGCGCCCCATAAGTGGACCAGTATTGAACAGAAAACCCACAGCTGCACGGCTCTGGTTTACTCGAGGACACAGTCATTGGTCTTTGGACGATTGGTTTGCTGTACTTTTTACAGATGTGTTTTGCTCTATGATCTCCAGATGGGCGTGAAAAAGTACGGAAAAGACGAAACGAAAGATACGAAGCACTTGTAACTTTTTCCAGAGCCTTTTCAACGTAGCTCAGTGATGGTGTGGGCGGAAGTGTCGCACACTGTCGGTTGTTGTTCGTGGATGATCTTTGACAGCCCCTTGCTATGTGAATGAAAGTGTAAACCACCAAAAATAAAAACGTTATGCGTTGTGTATCCTCGATGAAATCAGTGACACGTCCTAGTCTAATGCACGATCATGCCCGTCCACATGTAGCTCGCATATTACAAACGTACGTTCAACAACATAGGTCTTAGCCTGGCCAGCCCACTCTCCAGACTTAAACCCCATCGAACATTTAAGGGATAACCTCGGAAGATCAAGCAAGCAATGAGCACCATGTCCTGAACTTCCTGATACATTCCACGATCTTCAAAGACTATTCGTGAAGAATGGGCTAGCCTCCAGCATAGAAACATTTCCTAACTGGTAGAAAGTATGCCAAAGCGTCTTCCAGTTGTAATTAAGGCAAGAGGAGAAAATACGCGATATTTAAATGTTAATTGCAAATTTGAAACAAAATTAAAACAAATCTGTCAGACTTTTTTTAAATTTTCATTTACTTTAGCAATTTACATTTTTTTTTTTACTTTTCTAGACAAAGACTCCATTATTAAACGTAAAAAAACGAGATTATTAGAGAGATTAATACATAAAAATATATACAAATCAAACTATATTACAAGTGGGTGGAATTTTTTGGCTGTCTGTGCGTATGCACATTCTGTACCATGGTAAAAATTATACGAGCAATATTAATGCATTAACGTTTGTAGGTCATACAGATACTATTAATTTTTTTCAATTAATTATTCCTTTTTTATATAAAGTGTTTGTTGATTTAAAAAAGTAAGTGTCATGACCGGGTTTCGAACCCACGATCTTCGGCTCAATACTCAGTGGGGCCAAAGCGCAAAATAGCTCAAAAAATTCGGTAGCTCGCAAGCTATTTTAGATACGTTCCTCAAATCATATATGGTCAGGTTTGATGGTGCAATGAATTCAATGAAACGTTTTTCAAATAGATCAAATATCATCATGGATCACTTTTTATATGTTATTCTATACTCTGAATTAAATAAAACTTCTCAAATCCATTGGGCCACAGCAAAACGTCCAAAATTGAGGACCGTAGACGAATAACTCCTACACGTTGCAAAAAATAATCGGGCGTACAGTATCAGATTAACTAATTCGCAACTATTGAAACAAGATAAGGACAAATTCTTTAAACCATTTTCGTTAAAAGAAATTTAACGTTGATAACGAATATAACCGTAAAAAATCATCTTAATGATTTTTTATAGATACACGTTTTTATCAAAGAAAACGTTTCTTGTTACGATATTGCTGATACCTGAGGCACAATCCTTCAAGTAAACAGAAAGTGGCGAAATTTATTGCATTTTCGAGATTTTAGATCAAATAGATGTATGTAAAACAGCGCTGCAATATAGATATGAATAGGCATCTGAAAACTATAGAGGTAGTACTTAGTAGGTAGTACTTCGATATGGAAAAGAAAAAACTGTGCCAAAGCAAACCACAACGAAGCTTTTTTTTTGTTGAACATCTAAAAAACCGAATATTTATCTAATATTGCTGGTTTCCTCTCAACCAACCCAATTGATGCCATGCCAACGTTGAATTTACACTTGGATGAGTCCATAAAAGGCAATTAGGGTGACCGAGTTTTTACAACAAACCTCTGGGTGGGGAGCAATATTCAGAAAATAGCCATATATCTTACAAAATTTATCATTTTCTGGTATCAGACTGATTGTTGGTTTTGAAGATTTTTTTAACTGTAAGGCCATTATTACTATCATTCTCTGGCTAAAGTATTGTATGATTGGATTATTAAAATTTAACTTTTAGGAAATCCATTTTTTGCTGACTTTGTCTCAATGTGCGCCGCTGAAATAACCGCTTAGCCCATGACAGCTCAAGTGGTTGGAGGAGCGGGGTATTGAGCCGAAGGTCGTGGGTTCGAATCTCGCTCTTGACACTAACTTTTCCAACTAAACCAAAACCTTAGACAAAAAGAATAATTAATTTAAATTATTTGATCTTTTTGACATAGAATCCTCATAGGCATGTCATTTAAATTGATTGTTTCACAATTATCAATAAATTGTTCACTTGGCTGTAAATTTTAATAGAGTGAAATCGACGGAACCTTGAATTCTACAAGGTTTTTTTCGCTATTAACAGTTCATCGCACCCTGTATATTTAACATGATTGTCTAGTTACCCAATTTTGTAAATTTGTTTAATCTAATGGGATAATTTCATCGTAGTGAACGATTTGCAATGGACAAGTTGAGGGAAAACGACAATTTCGCATTATTGTCATCGCAATTAAATTGTCAATCATACCTGTACACATTTATATGTTGTTCTACACTTATTGTTATTGATATCAGCCTTAATATTACAGTTATATAAAAAAATAGATATAAGGCAAATTTGATCACGAAAATACTCAGGTACGTCGACAAGCTTTCGAGAAATATTTCATAATTATTTTGAAACAATTGCTCAAGATTTACACTGTTAAAATATATATAAACTTATTTGTTAACCTTCAGAAATTGTTTAAAAATCCTTATCAAAGAAAGTGATTGTTTTTCGTACTTTCAAATTTGTCTTATCACTAATTTGTATATATATTTCGATATTTTATACGTGCATTTTAAATCACTTGTTTTGTACTAAATGTTATTGGATACAAAATTCGCAAGTAATAAAAAACATGAAAAAAAATTGTGTGGTTCATGAACATCATTCGTTAAACCAAAGCACAAGAAAGGAAAAGGTTTTTCGATATTTTGAACGTAAATTATTGCATTTTAATTTTACAACATGCAGCACGTTTTGCCTTCACAGTTTGAATGTGAAAATATTTTCCTATTAGTCCTTTCTACATACAAGTTTAAAGAAGTAAAAGCTTTCCTAAAAATATTACAAAATTTTTTGGCAAGCAAATCTTCAATTTGAGTAATGGTTGAAACTGCCTGCACTCTCAGATTAAGCTAAGCAAGCGGAACTGAAGTGTAATGCAAAATTGCATAACCTAGGGCGTTTTATTAGCCCTTGCTTTTTATCTTCCTGGCGATTTTGTCAAAGTTAATTTATATTTCAAAACAACAATAGAAGCTTTATTGTAATATGTACCACTATAAAAGCGTAACACCTATTAAATAAATTATAGGACTTGGCCGTTTCTCGTTATTTTTAGTTTATCCCCACTGAATTGTAAAAGAAAACTATTAACCTTTTTTTAATCCCGATTTATTATTTGCTAAATTTTTCATTTGTTATTTTTTATTCTAAAGATTATTAGGCTAGGTATCTATTTTTCCTCAACCAAAAATTCGAAATGGTTGAAGTTTCCTGATCAACAGAAAACTTCAAGAAAATAACATAACCTTTAGTTTTCTGCATACGTTGTGAGTTTTAGAGATACGAATAACGACAGAATTTTCCATAAGAGAAATGTGAGTGGTTCTTAGGATGACATATTTTCTGACATAAAAAATGGAGGTTTCGAAATATGATGGAGGTAATTAGTTCAGCCCCAGAGGATTTTTTCTTTAGGGATTTGTGATCCAACATTGACTGAAATTCATACTAGTAAACCATTTGAACTCTATTTGGTCATTTATAGCATCATCATTCAAATCTGTTGCAGAGGAGTGGACGAGTATTTGATATAAATGACTCCTATTGATAACTCCTTCCCGTCCGAAGAGTTTTTTCTTATTTTTTTATCTTTTCTTTCTATTTTATTCATTTTTTATTTCATGTATATTTACAGCACTTCCTTCTCCTAGATGATCTAGAGCAGAGGTTCCCAAATTGGTTCCTACGCACCCCCAGGGGTCCCCCGTATCATTGAGAAGGTCCGTGGAAAATTAAAATTGATTTGGGGTTCTCTGAACAACGTCGGGGGCTCAAATTTTAATATGATATAAAATTTGGTAATCTAAAAGTACATGTTTAAATCGATTTTATGCGCTCTTTGTTTCAGTGATGGAATTACTGGAAACCAAAGACACTGATTTCCGACGCAATTTAATTAACAGAAAAAATGGCATAGACCATATGTCTGATTTATTTGCCAAATTTAACCAAACTAATTTGAAACTACAAGGTGGCCAATTAAATTAATCAAAACTAAAAGCGTAATATCTGCGTTTATTGCAAAACTTTTTCGTTACAACTTGGGAATTCCCGACTGGGTGTTGAACCCTTTTGTAGGTCGACAAACTCAGATCCCAAACACAGATGAATCCGTACTAAGACAGGAGAAATTTATTGAAATATCCACAAATAATGGACTTAAACTAATGTTTGAATAATGATACCATAAATTCTGGTTACAAAAAGAGATCCCAATTTTATAACCTGCATTATGGGTTATTGTAAAGACGCTGTTGGCTGCCTTCCCGTCTTCCTATTTGGTAGATCGTGGGTTCAATGCCGTTATGGACCTCATCACAAAAGAAAGAAACCGATTAGAAATTATACACTTTAACTTCTCATCACTAACTATTTAAAAATCGTGAGATAAAAATTATAATGTTAATTAGTGTTGTTCAAAATAAAATATAAAAAAATTAATGACTTGGATGAACGTGATGAGAAGTGTGTGATGATTAGTGCCCGGTAGTCGATAAATATTTCGAAATCGTGAGATGCTTTCTGGTGTGATGTAGGTTTCAGAAAAACATTTTCTTTATAGCGCCAACGTTTCTAACTTTATAGATTTCATATTCAGGACCTGGAATTTACAAACATAATTTACATTTAACAAATACATTTTGGATGTGGAAAAGTGAAATTATACAATGCAAATATATTTTTTTATATTCAATCAATGTATTTCTACCCACTCAAGATCTCACAGGCACTCTCAACACGACACGCAAGAATGGTAAACAATTAGACAGAAAACTAACACATTGAATGAGTAGAAATATTTCGATTTCGTTGGCACGACAAAGAAAATGTTTTTCTGAAACCTACATCACACCAGAAAGCATCTCACGATTTCGAAATATTTATCGATTACCGGGCACTAATCATCACACACTTCTCATCACGTTCATCCAAGTCATTAATTTTTTTTTGTATTTTATTTTAAACAACAGTAATTAACAATATAATGTTTATATATACATATTTAGTGGCTTTTTCACTTGGGGGTCGGTGGGCAATTTTTGACTGTAGCAAGGGTCAATGGGTCAAAAAAGTTTGGGTACGACTGGTCTAGAGGATAAGTGCCGACAAAATGTCAATAAATAGACCGCATCTCACGATTTCTGAATAATCAACAAAAATTAAATGTTCTTATCAAATAAATATTGTTGAATATTTCATTCTTGCTCACTTTTAAAACACTATTTATCCAAAATTAAAACAAATAGAATAAGGCTCAATGAAAAGTTTTAAAATTGAAATCGGTACACTGAATCCTACTGTTATCCCTAGAGCAACTATTTCTAAATCGGTTATTAATAATTAACTATAGTAAGTAATAATAATAAGTAACTTTTACATTCGCCCCTTTTCTCAATACTTAATAATTGGTAATTACGAAAGTTTCTTCTACGATACCAACATGGAAAAATATATAACGGTTGACTTACCTGCGATGGAAAAGCCGAATCCAACGTGTGCGTGCAAAAAGGAAGTAAAGAACTATTCAAAAGCATTCCTGAAGTGTGAAGAATTCCAAAAAGGGAGCAAACAATTTTCCTCTGCAGGTTAAACATTTTGTTTAAAGTATATGTCGATTTAAAAAATCCACAGACCAAACGAAACGTTGCGTTAGTTAGTATATCAAAAAGATACAAGTTTTAAAAAAGTATTAATTGGTTTCCTTAGAAAAGAAATTTATTCTTTGTGAAGTGTATAATAAGGTGAGTTTAATGTACCGGACAGCAAAGCGAGGAGGGACCGAGTATTGGTTCGAAAAAGTGTTGTGGTACAGTTTAAAATATAAAACATAATGGTGTATATTAATAAACAAAAGGAGCATACGAAATAAGATAAAATTATACTATAAAAACTAAAAAAATAATATATAATAAAATTGTCAGTAGGCATATTTCCTGTAATAGAACAACAAATATTTCTGCTGTAATGTTTTAAGCTTAAATTTTCATAAACATGGACCAGATTTTGTCTCGTCACCGGGAAAACAGAGCGTATTGACCTTTTTGCGCTCTGGAAATGTGATTTATATTTGTAAAATAATGATTACAATTTTTTGTAGCTAAGCCCCACTCTTAGACCTTAACGGACGCTCATTTTTCGTTTCTAATGAACTCTGCCGAACTGTTATGTTACATAAACTCCAGTTTTCAATCAATTTTTTTAAATATTCTAAGATATGAATCGTTTCGTTCATTTTTTTTCATGTTGTAAGAATATTGCAAACTGTGAAATGTGGTGTACTACGTGAATTTCCTGCTGCTTCAACTATTCCCAGTGGAAGCTTTGGTTTTCTTGGTATACACATTAAAAACTTTCAATTTTCAACCATTCATTTCCCCAACCTGCTTGGACGCAACGGCATATACTTTACACGTAGGAATTTAATCCAAGAGTAAAAATAATGAGGATACTGGGCAACTGTGGTTTCGTATTCCTCAAATTCTGTAGCCTTATAATTTGTTGTACCTTTTGTAAACCCTTAGTCCATGAAGTACGAAAGATAATATCCCAAATCAAGTTAGTACTTTTGTGCTACTCCCTTGCTGGATACTAATTACCAGTGAAAATTTGGTTTATTTTATAGTTACGCTTTTTTTTATCGAAGATGAATCGGACTTTGTGAATAGTCAATGCTTTATAAATTAACAGGACTTGAAAAATCACCACAGAAATACACATCACTCAAAAATTTTCAACTATTATTTGTTTACGTTTATTCCATTTATTACTGACAGTACGAAAATGTAAAATATTTAACTGTTTGCTGTTGATATTTTCCTCTTATGTTTTTCGTAAAGCTTATTGTTATTATGTTTTCCAAATGTTTTATATCTTTTTTAAAAATCCACGTTTCACTGAGCCTACATTAAAAATTTGTTTATGATTTCAATTTTGATAGAATGTCATTACATTCAACATTTTGACCTATTCAATTCAGACTGACTGAAACTGTATCGAAATAGAGTCTCTTGAACACATAGTAATCATTCGAGGTATATCTGGGAACATCAACAATATACAGAATAATGCAAGAAGTTTACAAAGTACAATAAATATGTTGTTTAGGGTATGTCCTTTTCTGTTAGAGGAGGAAGTTCGATCGCTCTGGCTCTGGGACTGCCTGCCTTATGGTTGTCGTAAAAAGGTGTGTTAAGAGAGAGTGGCTGGTGGTCCGGAGTGTGTTCCTCCGTTCGGTTTTCGAGCTCCCATCCATGGGCACAGAGGAAAAGCTGGGCTAATTACGGTCAATGAAAAAAAAAAGATCAATATAAATTATCGATAACTGCACTTTTAAACCGGCGAACTTTGAAGTTTCATCCAAAAAGGAAAATAAAGTTCACGCTCCAACAGGTTTCATTTTTCTTTGCCTATTCAGCAATTGCATACTTTTCACGTTGTTCTGTCATTTATTTTAACCAGTCCTTTTTGAACAACATACACAATCGGTTAGCTACAGAAACGTTTTCATCCACAACTAAGAGGCTAGGAGTTGTAAACACAATAAAAATAATAATTTATTACATCCATTATCATACAGAAATAAATACACGAACTAGATTTTTTGACAGCGAGCTCCTGCAGAGGATGATGCCGACTTTTAGGAAAAGATATCCGTCAAAAATAAATAAATAAAATAAATAACTAATAAATAAAAGGAAGAGAAGAGCTACGACAATCAGAAACAGCTCCCATATGACGAAAACGGTTTGATGGCATTTCAGGAGATTACGTCTTTGTTTGGTTTGCGATTGGTACTGCAGTAGTTGATCCTGACCCATTCTGAGTCGAGGCTGGTTTCATCGGTGGCGGTGGCGACGGAACAGTCAAATTCAAGTATCCTCCACCAGCTTCGATCTGAAAAAAAGAAACGGTTTTATTAACAATGCGAACAAATGTGTATAATCGTCCTTGGAGAGTGATTCTCAGAGTTGCCCTTCCAGTACTGTAATCGAACCTTTTGAACACGGTATTTTCACGGATTAAATTATGCTTAAGGACCAGCCGACCATGGATAGTCACATTCGGTCTATAATTCGAAATCCTTGGTTTTACCCTGGCCGTGGGATCTCCTGAGGATCCGTTCAGCCTTAGAAGGAATTATAAACAAAATCTAGGAAAATAATATGCCGATTGTTGACAGCGTTTGACCGAGGCCAATGAGCGAAAACAAACGTCTGGACTATTGGGACATTCCTTAGATTAAATACCACAAACCACCAAATAATAAACTATTTAATCGATCAATCTTTATATCACTCAATTGTTTACAAAGTAAATAAGCCTTTGTTCAAATAACTAATCAAAATGCAAAGGTAGATAAATAGAAAGGGCTTTTACATTCCTAAAATTCCGCTGAATTTTGTAAAAAAAAACCTAAGGATAACAGCAAAATCCATTATATGACGAAATAGTTAGCTGTAAGATGACAAAGCTTTAAACACAAACCCATCAATGATGAAATGACTAGGCCAAAACAGAATGGTTGGTACATATAAGAGGATTTTCGTTTTTCTTCATATATGAACCTCTTGAAATAATAAATAAAACCCAAAAAAATAAAACTAACAAATTTATTTATCGGGACACGTTTTAATGATAAATAAGAAAATAGCTGGAACTGTACTTTGTTGATAAAGATTCTCTATCGGAGAGATATCGCAATTTTTTTTATAACTGTAAAAACAAAGTAGGTCAGAAAAAGTTGCATCACTTGAGCATTTATTGAGAACCCAAGTTGCCAAGAGTTTTGACACACAAAAATAGCGAGACAAGGTGGACCAGGATGATCGGAGACGACCGGATCTGTTCATCACTTCGTAAACTTCAAGAAAACATCTCACAAAGTTTAAACCCCTTTTTTTAGTTCTCATGTCAAACAATTGAGTTATGTCATCTTCTCAGGGTTTCGTCTTGTGTAACTTTTATGCATTATATGATCAGCTTAATTTACATTCTATTATAATAGATTAAAAAAAAAAAATCCTCTAACGACGCTTGTGGTGGAATGGTGATACTAGCAGCGCAAAAACCAGAACCCGGGAATCGAAGAGGAAACCACCACGAACGGCACTAAAAGGAGGGGTGGATGGGTTTTTTTCTCACTAGAAGGCTCGGACAAAAACCAAAACCATATACGTGAAAATCAACATAATATGGAAAAGTCCACGTCCTAGAGGGATAGGGGCTAACGCGCCCTGCATCCTCCCGTCACGCCCGCCGCCGCCAAGAGCAGGCACCGGCCCCGACCCCCGAAGTTTTGCATTTTCAACCATTCCGTCTATAAATAAAATACTGCAGACCTCAGGAGAACCAATAAAGCTGGCTAAGTTTAAAAAAAAATGCAATCTTGCAATTGCTTTCTATTGTCCAATCTAGAACGAGTATTGAATGCCCAATAATAAACATAATCAAAATCCTATGTTAATATCAGTAGTTTTATTAGTTCACCCTTATCCTCAGTTTAGTTAATTATTTTTAGCCTGTCCTGATTAAAAGGTGAATTAGTTAAAAACATGGTTCCAAAATAAATTCGGGTCGCTTCTGATCAACCTGGTCTAATTCTGGCAGGTTTGGTCTGTCAAATGTTTCAACCTTACTTTGTATATTTGTTGGTCTGCTTGTTTTTGTCAATTGTATCCTTTTACTACACTCTACACGTTTGACAGCTTATCGTGCTCAACATAATATTTCAAATACTTCTAACTGTAGCTACCTACTTTAATAAACATTTGAAAGTTACAAACTGGAATTTACTGATCCAAAGACAAAGGATTGTATAAACTTTGCTACTAAAAAATAAAAACCTTTTGGATTGTTTCGTAATCTAGAAAACTGTATTTTTATAGTTTTGTGCAAATTTAAAGTGTCTAACACAATTTACATCGAGGTTATGTTAATGAATGTAACACGTGTATAATACACGAGACTTTTTTATTCAATGAATACGAGAATTTCATTTTAAAAAATAATAAAAAGAGGACTCACATGTTTGTCAACTTCGCAATTCCTTCCTGTAAATCCGTCAGGGCAGAGGCACCTGTAGTCGCCGTCTTCTTCGGCAACGCTCACACAAGTGGCTCCGTTCTCGCAGACTCCTACGTGCTCTTCGCAGTACTTCAGTTCTGCAACAGCGGGAAAACCCTTTTTGAAACTGGCTCCAAGGAATGAGGAAAACCGTCCTTCCCCCCGCCCTGCGCGAAAGGAGACGACGTCCTTTTCCTACCAAGGTCAATAATCTTCTCCCCCCCTCCCAAAAGGCGATTCGTCAGCGGCTTTTTGCCTTAAGACGAACCGTCGTGGGAATCTGAAGCAATGCACTATGAGAAGTTTTGTTTCCGGAAAGTCTAGTCAGTAAAGGCACAGCTTCAAATGATTAAAAGGTCTTTAACGAAGTAATTTCCAGAAGGAAACGATTAAGTCGTTCAATAGTGCGATAATTATACCTTCAAATATAATTGATGTTTATTTCCTCCTTTGATCAAAGGTTTAATTCAAATTCTTTTGTTTTTCATAGATTTTCCAAAGACAAAACGTTTCTTCTTGCCGTAATCATGTGTAATTGAGCAATATGCGTTCTGACTGTTTTGTTCTTAAGATTAAAATAAATTCATAGTATAACAATAATTGTGCTTAATTGTAGGATTTGCATATAATTGGGATATTTTTAAGGATTTTTCTTGAGATTTCAAATGCAATGGGAATAAAATGTAAAGAAAGAAACTTGTGCAGTTCGGAAATATTTCCATTTGTACACTTAAAAATAGTTTACTTTGCCATCTGTCACCCCTCACCCTACAACTTCATTTGAAATATCGTCCGAAAATACTAAAGTTGCTGGGCACACTGCTCTAAAAGTTTTAAAAAGAGCTGGTGGTTCAAGCAATTTATTTCTTTGATAGAAGACTATTATTCTAACTTTTCAAAGCCTTTGGACCATATTTCTTTATAGGAATCCCGGTGGTCTGCCTGATCCAACATCAAAAAAGTCCACACGTTTTCATTTCTGACCTTTTCATATTGTACAGTGCTTCCATTAAAAACATTAACGATAAAAAGATTTTTGATGGAATTAACGACCTAAATTTTTTCGAAATGTGTTGGCTTTTTAAAATGAGATAGAACTGTTATTTTCAAAAAAAAGTTTTTCGAAAAAAATCCACTGATGAAAGATTTGTGATGATAATCTTCCTGAAGATATAACTATCGATATGAATAAAACATGAAGTTTAGAAGGGCATATTAAATATGTGGTTTAGGGTGTCGCGTTTTGTTCTGGTTCCAGAACTGCCTGGCCTTCTGGATATGATGACATGTATCAAATAGGAGTTACATAAGTAATGGAGAATGGACCGTGTTTCGGGAAGTGGTCGTCTTCAGTGGATTTCGGGCTTCCAAACAAAGGCCATAAAGACAAAGCTATAGTTAATATAGCCAATAAGAAAAAAATCAAAGTAAATTTAGAAATTATTTTAATAAAAACCCACGTAGGTGTCCCATTTACGGACCAGGCCTTCCCAGGGAGCGTATAGCCTGACAAAAAGATGGTACTCGGGCGAGCACCCGTAATTATTGAAGAATTTTACAAGTCCCGAAAAATTGCTTTATTTTCGTCAGGGCATCCAGGTGGTTTTATGCAGTTTTTCTCATGGCGCCGTTGAAATACTACCATTGCAGTCAGAAAAGTGCTCTTGCCCCAGGTTGTAGACAAGTCTGAATGGCTGATTCAGGACTCCCAGACTGTGAGAAATTATCAGCGCCTGCTGCTGGGAGCCCTTTATATAAAAACTCGATAATATAGTCGATCATTCATGTGACGCGGACGCATTGCCTATTTTTCGACCCACTCTGAAGACAGTTCCCTAGTTGATCCTGCCAGGAATCACATGATTATCTTAAAGCTTAAGCCATGCAAATCTCAGTACAGACTATATAAAGTGAAAACGAATAATTCGGGCGAGACTTTGGATCGAAGAAAAAGGACGTCATCCCGATTGGGTTCTCTTCGCCGATACTATTAAAAGACTGGAATCCAACGCGCGACGAGACCTTATCAAACACTCGTGTTGTAGTTGAGTTTACACTAAGTTAATCTTTCGATCGTGACCGGAGAGAAAGAGATCTCCTGGGCTAAAGGACCGCCTTTCGCTAGATCGAAGGCAGAAACGAATGCCATCAGGATTCTTAGAATTGTATCACGATCGCTGGATTTCGAGTTCTCGGTAGAAAAAGATATATAGCGGAAGAAAGACCTGACAACGTCAATGACGCACCTTAGGTGTGCGCGTTTGAGAATGTTTTGGTCGGTGGTGGTTGGACATCGCGGCATAAGAGAGAGTATTCATGGCTTGAAAAGAAGGAAAGATCGGTATTGAAGGCGGAGGATTCTTGGTTGAAGAAACAGGAAGATACCAGTACCGTCACCCTCTGAGCCGGGTCGGCCTCGATGGGGTACAGTATTTAATTAACCAGTTAGTCATATGTAGTGCCGGTACCTGAAAGTTTGCATGTCTTGACTATGTATGGCGATTGTAAAAAGAACAGAGGTAATTCTGTACCTAATGTTAGTACATAGATTATACAGGTGTGTATAGCATAATTTTTAATTTGGATGTGCATATTATTACTGATATTATTATTATTTTTCGTAATTTAAAAAAATAGGCAGATATGTTGGCTTTATGTGATAGGATTACCGGATGGTGGTTACAATTTTAATATAGAATGGATGGATAGTAGATCTCATCCTCTCTACTAAGCAAAACTTATGGTTTACCCCATAAATATTATTTTTTCAAGTAGATGTTTCTATTTGTTATCCATATAAATTAATTATAGTTTCAATGCTCTGATGAAGTGGCTATTTCAATCGAAAGATTGAGGATGGAACTGAATTTTTCTTCTTTTCAAACTCGCCTTATTGCTGACTTTTTGTAGACAAGTACAACACATATAACAGTAAAAAAACGCATAAACCCATAGATTAAAACAATTAACATTCATCTTTTACACCCCAACGAAGAGAGGTACACCAAAATGATCATTAACGAATAAATAAAAAGTATACTTTGGTCTTTTCGATCACTTTGTTCCCCCTACTCTTTGTTGGATCACTGAAGATGGTAAAACGCGACAGACCAACCCATCGTAGATAGGCAGACTAAAATAATCGGAAGAACCAAATTGCACGTACACTGCCTACTACAGAAAGAAAACACACTAAATAAATTTTATTTTAGAATAAATTTTTATTCATTTCTACTAAACACGTGTCTGTGGATAGACCATATGCCCGAGGCCACCAAGCCGAAGGCAAGCCCAGCGGAAGGAATTGTTTCATGCCCCAGCAATTAATACTCTCTTTCGCTTGTTTGGCCACTTTACTTAAGATGATATTCTATGTTTTGAATAGAACACCTTTGTATTGCGATGCTAAGGGCATGATAAAAGGATGTGGACAGGATCAGCAGAGGTCACTGTCACATTAAAATGCGGGATTGACTCTGACCCCTATTTTGTGGAGTTGGTATGATTTAGCCGCAGACGGTGTATTGTGGTAAAGAGTTTTCTTGGGCCGTCTAATTCGCGAAAACCATGAAATAGCCTACATGCTTGGTTGCATTATTGCACATACCTCCCATTTAATTTTTATGCTGACGGCAGATAACTGGTTCATCAACCCGCAGGCTAGAAGGAGAAATATCACAATCTACAGTTACATCTGCACTGATCTACATTCTTTTACACCATATTTGAAAAGTAATTATAAATACATTCACATTTATTCTATGCATTATTTATTTCATTTTAATCTACGAACGATAAGATAAAAGGATCCCAAACTATTTTTCCCAAAAATTAAAAAGATTCGTCCTACATAGTAAAAACAAAATTACATTATAAAAATGCTTAAAATAACAACCAAACACTAACTTTTGTAATTAAAAATATAAGTGGTGTAGAGCACCGAGCAATGATAAATAGCGAAAAATAGATTATCAATTGAAATTAGAAATTTGATGAGAAAATTATCAGAAAAGTGCGATCTTCTATATTTCTTCAATATTTTATGTTAAACATTAGTTACATTTTATATATTCATAAAAAGAACTTAATACTTGAACGGAGGAAATTGTAAATTATATTGATCGGTTAGTTGAAGTGAGTAATTAAAAACCTGAAGTTTGAAAAGTTTTTTTATTACTTTAAAGATTAGTCAATAGCTGTCCGAATAAATATTGACTGGGCAGAAACACGAAAGAGAATGAGGACAAATTTGCTAACATGCTTAATGGAATGCGAAATCGCACAAAGAAGGAAAGTCGTAAAATATACTACATACCGGGAGATGTGAGAGGCCAAGGTGTCTTCGGCTTGAAAAACGAAAATGGATCTGTGACAACATTTATACCGTAAAAGTTCATCGAAAAAAAACCCTACCAGATCTAATCTTGATTATTCAAATATTTAAACCGGATAGATTAGTTTAATATCATTAACAAATACTGACGATCCATCAGAAAATTGTTGTGTTAGAGAGTTATTAAATTTCTTCTTACTATTGCACACTTTAACTCTACATAAATATTGAAAACAAAAGATATAATTTAATGATAAAAATAAAACAGAAATGTAATTAGGTAGCATTGAATAACAGATTTGTATCGTTAAATTGTTTTCTTTTCTTCGGCCTTGTGCACGAAAAGCACGAATATTTTGGACACGAATAGCATCGCAGGTGTTATAAATTGGATATAAACGAGAATTTTATTATCGTGGAAAACGAAATCGTATCAGAATTTTAACTGTATTCTGCGTGCAGTTTTACCAACGGTGATCCTTGGATTAGGAACGGCACCGTTTCTACCTTGACACAGTTGTGGCCATTTCTCCCATGGAATTGAATTTAACCGGTTGCATAACCCCCTGCTGAGTTTTTGAATTTGTTTATTCAAAATTTGTTCGAATAAACGTTTAAGGCCGTTATGGGCGTTTCGTGGAAAAACAATTTTGACGTTTAGGACGATCAAGTTGAAAGCTAGCCATAAAACCAACCATAACAACGTTCTCGCTTTCTACAAATATTCAGAAGACATTTATCGAAACATTAAGTCAATAAATTGTTATTTTTTCCTCAATTCCAACTGCCGAATTGTTCAAAATAAACGTCCAGAAAGTAATCTGTTTTTTTGTTTTTTTTTTTTTTTTTTAGAAAGCTTAGTAAACAATTGATAATTTACAGTACTTTAGTAAATGCGCACATTTATTTTGTAAATTAATTAGATATTAATGCACATTAGTATAACTTTAAAACAAGGAACGGCTAGACAAAATGAGTATAACTTTACAATCTTAAAACTAAGTTACGTTTGTTTATATTGTAAAAAATTGACCACCTTACGACCCACCCGCCCTCACTCACTCATTCTCTCTTTATTTTCCTTGCTCTTGCTTTATGTCTCACCACACTCTCTCTCTCTCTCTCTCTCTCTCTCTCTCTCTCTCT
>CM077105.1:16357569-16373736 GCA_039619505.1 Cimex hemipterus | reverse complement strand
CTCTCTCTCTCTCTCTCTCTCTCTCTCTCTCTCTCTCTCTCTCTCTCTCTCTCACTCGTTAATAAAAATAAGGTCAACACGAGACCTAGCTCTGCGAGTATTACAATTAAAGCTTTTCATTCCAATTCGATTCAATTTTTTTCCCATCTCTCTCTCACTCTCTCATTTTCTTTTCTCTATATATCTATCTGCCTTTTTTCGTTCGATTTTTATTTACCTTTCTCGTTCATAGCGAGTAACATTTAAGGCGTTTAACAAACCCAATGGCGCTTGTGATTGAAGGGAACATAAAGAATTATCCTTGTATCTCTATCATCATATATCTACTCATCTGTTTTTCAATTATGATTATTAATAGAAGTCACGATTGATTGCGTATTGAAATCCTCCTCGTGATACTTGCCTTTTTATCTTCTCAATCTAAACCTTAGATCGTCTTTTTGCATTAGAGTTTTGTAATCATGTTTATAGTGAATTCGCATTTATAAATAGCTTAGTGCTATGCCTAACGTTAAATATACTTTTGCAGATAATTATTTTATTGTTGTGAATATAGTTATGAAAATCGAATTCACAATAAAAGTTACGAAAATATGTGGATCACTAGGTATGTAAACATTGTACAATGTACATATAAGTAATAATTTTGCTACAAATAGAGTCCAGTTGTTATATTATTTTTTTTATGAAAAAATACACTCCTATGACAATGAGAATTGCAAAATTACCTGCTTATTTTTCTATTCATTTCATAACCGTTATGTTGTCAGAATATATAAATCGGGTATTGCCGAATCGTCATTGTAGCTGTTTTCATGCGCTGAAGGGAAAAAATATTAGGTCTATTATAAAGAGAAAGTGAACTAATTACAAATGCAAATCCCTTGTCGCAATATCAATTTAATATTTACACTGAGTTAAATCAGCTTTCGATTAACAACGGAATAATTATTGAATAACAATATGTCCGACAGTGAAATTTTTCTTTCGTTTCAATCTTGCGATGCTTTTAACAGTTTCGATGATAGAGCTTCCAGTGAGAAAACAGAAAAGATAAAACTATTTTATGAACAAATAATAATATTTGACAATCCTATCAGTTGTTTTTAACCTTCTTAACGCTCGATTTTCCAATCAATTAACGAGCCGAGAAAAAATACAAACCAACATTACATAATCAAAAAAAGATCAAGTGAAATTTTGTAAACGCAACTTTAGTAGCCGCGAAATAAATTTATAATCGAGAGCTGTAGTAGGATCAGTTGTTCATCTGATTTTTATAACGAATCTTAGTCGCACATTGGTGACTGTGGTTTTTTTTTATATGAAAATATTGCTGAATCTTGAATAAGTTCATTTGGTCTGAACCACCTTGTACTGCTTTTATGTACAAAAGTTTGATGGGTATTCCTATCCTTATGTTTCTTATTTTCACTCTCGCCTGGACTAGTGAGAGAAAGAGAGAGAGAAAAAAGAGAGGAAGGAGTGTGGCAGAGTGAAACAGATAAAGATGGTAAGAGAGGGAGAGAGAAAGAGAGGTGGGATAAGAGAGAGAAGAAAAGAAATGGCAGAGAGATAGATGATCAGTTTTTCGAAATATAAGCGAGTGTTGATCTTTATCATGATTACGTGTTCTATCTTTGGGACTCCTTGTTTACAATAACCTTAAATGTACATTAATATCATCAGTTAATATATATTTAATTTTTTTATGCCTCTGCCAATTATAAACAGTCCACTAAGCTTTCTGGTCATACTTTATTTTCTGATAATACAGATTCACTTAAAGATTAAGTTGGAAGAAAGACTAATAATATATTTTGAAGCTTGTCTTGTGATCTAATAACGATCAAAATACAACTTTGAATTTGGTACAAAAAAAAAAAAAAAAAAAAAAAAAAAGAGAGAGAGAGATGAGCGAGGAAGGGTGGTAGGGAAAAACGGAAGAGAACAGTCGAACCAGTTGGTTTAAGTAAAGTCCCGACAATCTTTAACTGTAAAATATTTCGAAATTAAGTGTTAAAAGCTGCACGCTTGACCCACTTACTAATCGAAACCAATCTTCACCACTCAAACTAAAAATACATTCTTGTGAGAATTTTCACGTAATATTTCAATGATAATTCGTCTTGTCATAAATGATTGTATGAAATATTAAAGTAAATTGCATGGCTTGTCATGCTCCTCATAAACATCTACAACGTGAAAGGCAAATTTATTTATAATTTAGATTTGTTTTCCAAATTATTGATAACAAGCATGATTATTTATTGAGAAAGAAAAAATGTATCAGACTGTGAGGTTTTTTATTTATTGTTTTGTCGAGAAACGTTCTTGTTGATTATTGACCTTTAAATTCGTAATCTATTTAAGAAATTGGTGTTAATTTTCAAAACAAGATATTTAATCAATGTGCTACCACAAGCAAGAAGGAATTAAAAGAATATCTTAGTTGAAAAGTAGGTCATCCTCGAAGGACGACTGTGCCTTTTTCTATTCGAACATGTTGAAATGTATCAATAAAGTGTAAATAAATGAAAACAATTATTTTAAAACAGACAATACTGACCTTGATCGCAGAGCATTCCACCCCAGCCGGGCCTACAGTTGCACTCCCATGGTCTCTTGCAGTCTCCGTTAACACAACCGGGGTATGGGTAGCATTTGGCGCAGCCTTTGCCCCACCAGCCGACTTTACATCTGGCAGCAACAGAAGAAAAAAAACTGGTCACATTCACAAGGTTTTCGAAAGTAGCCACTCTTCGGAAGCGATCGAGAACGGCCTTGCTGACACGAGCGTTACCGGTGAAATTCGTGCGCACCGTGAAGTGAACGACCGGTACAGTACCCCTGTCCCCCACCTTGTATATTAATTGAAAAGTAGGTTCTTAAGATCAAATAATTGTATAAAATAGAAAAACATGTATTCCAGACGAATACTGTGCAAGACAATCAAACATTTCATGGAAAAATCTATTGAAAACCGATAAATGCTGAAAGGATACATATCCTAAAATCCATCCAAACCGAAAATAAAAATAAACAAAAAACATGCTTTGTTCTAAAATAAAAACTTCATTAATGCAAAATAACGATTATGAAATTATAACCATTTTATTTCTCACGTTCAGCCTCTAGTCTAAACGAAAAGAAAAATCACTTGACCTTAATTTTCAGCAAAGCTACAATCCTTTTTTCCAGCATTGGTTTATTTTTAAACTGTATTGTTTGCTTTTAATAAGATATAAAACTTATTAAAGTTCTTATCCATTTCACAGCGTTTGGTTTAAATTATATAATAAATTTGTAGCCTTTTTATTCAAATGTTCATTTTTATTCAATCGTTTTTTTTTTCTTTTGTTTTTTGAGGTTTTATTTAAGTGCTTCATCTGCTGCTTCTCACAGTCTGCGGTGTTTAAGGTCGTAATTTAAGTCCTATCAGTCACCCCTAATCACTATGTCGAAAAGTGTGTTTAGCAACGCAACACCCTTGGTCCTATTCTTTATTCAGTATGCACTTGTCCTGACTTGTAGCAGTTATCGGGTGTCATCAGTTCAAGGCCCCCCTCTCCTTTTCGCTTTTGGAACCTCGATCAATTGCAAACCTGTCTGATTCTTAAAATTTCTTTTGATTTGATTACTAAGTAGCGGCGGTATTTTGATTTGTACGTTTATGTTTCTTTTTTAATCAAATTGTTTTGCCAGACATTGTTGGAAAGAAGATCCATTTAAATTTGTTTCCCGTTTCAATTTTCTTGCCCCTTCGTTTTTGGCCTTGGTTAATATGAGGCTTTTGCCCTTTTAGCTAAGCTTTCTGTTGAGCCTGCAGTTTATCTGGAGTTGGTGGACGATGTTACCATAATCCCTTGTGTACCATAATACTGACTGCTCCAGCAGGCTCATATCCGCAAAAGAAAGCCCAGTGGCTTTTAAAAACCTCCAGGAACACTTCTTCTGTTTTGACAAATGTTTCAAGAAATTAAAGGATCAGATTGAATATAGAATAAAAACATATCCCAGGCAATAACCTTCAATCTCCGACCTATCACATCTCTTCAGATCTACTACTGTTCCGTTCCTCTCCCAATGTCGTCCATTATTAATTTACATCGTCTATGAACTTAGATCCCCCACACTATACCATAAAGAATTGAAGTGAACTTGTCAATAGATAAACCCTGATTTCAAAACAAAAACATCAAACCCCCAAATAATTCAATCCCTACAGTCCTAAATCCATCGAACCATTGCCCAAGCTGTATCCAACACAAACCTTCACATCCCATTGGTCCTATAAGGACTGAAACATTAAGGTCTCTATACAGACGCCTTCATAAAACCCTGAACCGTCATCTCAACCTTCTAGCCAACAGCTTTCATCCCGAATCATTCATGACAATCTTCCAAGATACCACGAGGGTGCAGCTACATCATCGTAATTTCCTCCCTAGTAGGAAGTGAACAGTGGAAAAATTGTGTGTGTACAAATACTTATTCACTTTTGTAATGAAAAATTCAATCAAGAGTTCTGTCGTAACAAAAAAGTTCAATCGACATTTCTTGATGTCCAAAAACCCGATAGGTTTCGTAAATCAGGGGGGGGGTCAGACCAAATTTCAATACTTTTACTTACTTATAATCAATATTCCGAGAGAAACACTGTGGTATTTATATAATATATAACATATTCTTGAAATCCGTGCATTACTTATCAGTATAAACTACAATTTACAAGAGTGGATCTGATTACACTTTACGTTTAAATATTTTTAGAAAATTCAAAACTTTCAAGTGTCAGCTCTCAGACCCTAAAATGAAATCTCTTTACTACATAATACTTAAATAGAAAAAAAATTGATTGATAGTACACAATAATATGATGTACTAAATAAAATAATTAATTATGAACCATAATTGCTGTTAGTGTTTCTATTCTATATCTAATTCTAAAATTCTGAATGAGAGCCCGTTTGGGCCATCATCCTCCAGGAGAAAATAGCGCAGAAGAATTGGCAGCCGTTATAATTGCATCCATGCCAAAATTATACACCATCTAACAAAATTAGTGTTATTACGGCCTTTTTGCGCAACCGATCGCCGGACTGTTGACGTGTTTATTTGATTTTTAGTTTTGTCTCACCTGCATTCGCCTGGTTTCCTGCAGTATCCTCTCTCCTTATGGCAGTGGCTCGCACAAACAGCTGAAAAACGTTAACACTTATGAAGGCTACGTAATTTATTAATGAAAATATTAAAGATTGTAGTAGTTTGTTTTTATTAGCATGGGCGATTTTTTTATTTCACGCGTATCACACATGCCCGCTTACCGAGTAAAATATTTTAAAAACCGTTTATACCCTCTGTTAATCACGGCTACATTCATTATCCTCACGGCTTTCTATTCACATTTTGATTTATTTTTAGATTTAAAAATCCAAAGTATTTCAAATATCCAATGTTCTTAGTTCCAAATAATCTTGAAATATCTCCAGAACTTCAACCACCCTTAAAATCCTGTTTAGGCCAATGGCTTAGCAATTGCCAAAAATTTATTCGATCCTCGTGATTATATTGAATAAGTTTTACAGTTCAGTTACAACGAAAGTATGGCTCAGTTTGATGCTGGTGAACCTATTTCCCAAAGAGACTCGCAGAAACGATTAACTGACAGAAAGGGCAGGTCGATTTGATGTTATGTTAGATGGCATAGCATGTGCACATATAACCTTTGGAAAAGCGCAGATGCTGGGGAGCTGAAGCAGGTGGTCTAGCAAGAAGCAGAGAAAAAGGTTTTTGGAGAAAGAACAACAAAATCAAGCTGCTGTCAATACTGCTGAGGAATCCGAAATTTCCATTCTGCCATGTCTTTCGAGGATGCCAGTGAACTCGATCGAACTTAGAAAAATTGAAGCAGGCAAAGACATTGATTATTATCGATGGAGGCCAAGACAAATCACGTATCTACCCTTCTATTTTTAAATCTTCCGACACAGTAATCTAACTTTGTGGTGAGAGGGGTGGGTAAAATAGGAAAGCCACCTCAACAAATTTTACAGAAATTTTCTCAGCTCCAACAAAGCATTTCTTTATTTCGTTTAGCATTTTGTAATCAAAAATATGTTTAAAGTGCATTTTTTTAGATTTCTTAGTTGCATTCGTCGTTCATCTTTTTTTCTTTCACTGAATCAAACTAGGAATTAAGCGGTTTTCCCTCACAATCAGCGACAAAAACAAATATTTTTCGTATAATTATAATTATTAAATACTTTTTACAGTAGAAAAACAAAAACTATGGCAAAAACATTGCCAAATTAAAATAGAAATTGAAATTTCAAAGCGCCACATTTTTTTTTTTTCAAATGCATTATTATATTAAAATTAAAAATTACATTAAACTTCAATCACAAATATTTGTTAACAGTTAATACGTTAAATAAATTAAGGCAAATTTCAAATAGGCAGAGGTTGTGTAATTAGCTAGGAAAATAGCCTTTGGGGCCTAGCAACTTTATAAATGTTCCAAGGTTTGGTCAAATAAAAATAATTGGTCTAGCGGAAAACACAAATATACGCGACAGCTTTCTAATTATTTAAAACATGGAATTTCTTTTTACAGAGAACCTACAATGTGGGACAATTTTCTAAACTCAATACAACGTTTGTTGTAGTTAAAAGCTCGCTGTTTTGGAAAACTGAGCCCGTGGAATGCCTTGTAATGAGGGCAAAGAGAAAAAAAATAAGATGAGAATACTTACGTGTCTGGCAGAGTATTCCAGTCCAGCCCTCCTGACACTTGCATTCAAGGGGTTTCGTACAATAACCGTGTTGACAACCTGGCAGGACCTGGCACTCTTTACACGTCTCTCCCGACCATCCTAGTCGGCACCTGGACAAGTTTCAGTACATAAATTTCAATACATACAAACAAATTTTTTATCAAGAGTCCTTATCGCAGGCCGACGTCACCTTCAAGTAAGCACTAGAAAAGTTTTAAATCGTAAATGAAAAGTAACGAAAGTTCACGCTCTGATTAACACATAGTTTTCAACTCAGGAAGGAAATATCGCTTTTGAAACCGCGGAGGAAAAAATTTCCAAGGGCATTTCCATTTCCTTTATCTTGCATGAGTCTCAACGCAATTTCACACCTTCGTGATTACCCGGTCGCAGAAAATTAACTAAATGTTCTTAAGTTGCGTACCTGCACTCTCCTGGATACTCGCAATAGCCTCGTGTCGAGTGACAGTCTAATCGGCAAATGGCTAAAATCAAAACAACAATAATTTTAAAATGTTAACTAACTAAAAAAAAATAACCGAAACCATTCTATGTGAACAAAAATAACATTAAAATATAAATATTTAAAAGCCAGCTGGCAAGAAGTTGAAAATTGTCGATTTCTTTAATCTAAAAAGCTTTCCAATTCTTACATCATCCTTGTAATAATTACAACAGTGGGAAGATTCTATTGAAAATGTTCTTTTTTACCATAAATTGAAGCAGAAAATAAACTTTTTATCCGCACTTATAAATTATTCAATAGGTTTTGAACCTTTTTTAAATATTGATCGTCTTTTTCTTACGTTCAGAGCAAAACAGGCCGTCCCAGCCTTCGTGGCAGATGCATTCGAAGCTGTTGTTGCAGTAACCGTGCTGGCAGCCGGGCAGGGCTATACACTTGTTGCAATGCTCGCCATAAAAACCTGAAAAACAAAATAATATGATCTTTTGTCCTCTACTCTCAAATGGCAATGTTATTTATTGTGCAATGTATGCACAATTCAACTCTTCTCAGGTTGAGGACAGTGAAAGCTTGAAGCGCGAATAGGCCAAATTCGACTTGCCAAGTTTGCATCTGCATTCCCCGGGCCTTTTACAGTACCCTTGAAGGGGATCGCAGCCTTTGCGGCATATAGGTACGTCGCAGAGGTCACCCGTCCAGCCGTTGAGGCACTTCACTTCCCCGTTGTCGTCGCACCTGTAATGACTGTGCTCGTTCTGGCTTGTCGGTACTTCACATGCCTGCCAACAAACACCACAAAAGTAAATATGTTATACATCTAGTAGCTCATAAATTAATATTATCCTTAATGATTTGACAAAAATCCATTATCAACTCTAAAAAAGTTACATGAGCTCTGGTAAGCTAACTGTTCTTTAAAGCTAGAAAACATGAAATGGCAGAACTGATAATTATCAATTACCGATCTAACTCCTGGCCACTTCTATACAGGCCATATGGACATACAATTAAAATAATAGAGAAATATCAGAAGGATGTAATACAGATGCATGTACACATTCCTAGGTATAACTTCGGATAAAAATACCAAATTATAGTACCAAAAATGAGCAGCATGAGATATTTGACCGGAGAGCTCAACTATACTGCCACTCTATTTCAGGCTTACGCTGCTCTTAAGCTCTGCGCAAAATAGTTAGGAATGCTGGGGTTTAAGGTTACCTATTTTGAAAGGTAAACTGCGTTCAAAGTCTGAGTCTCATCCAATCATAAAGAGTGCTTGAGTCGGAATAGAGAAAAACTTGTTTACTGGCTGAACGCAACGATATACAGGACAGTGCTGTAGATTGATATAACGAACTCTTTTTGAGCTTCTGTATCCCAAGCTGAGTATTATAGTAAACAGGTGAAGCAGTCCGTTTATCAAGCAGTTCGATTATTAGACGCAGCTTTAATGATAGCATTTTTTCTACGGTTACTTATACGTAAGTAAGAAGTGTGTGGCGTTAGCCAATGATTATGTGGAGATCGTGAAGTGTGACGTACGTTTTTCCACTTTCAATACGACACACAAGATGACACATCTACATGGAAAACAAACACTTTGAGCCCTGGCGACTATCTTAATAAAGATCGAAGCGTTGGCATGATAAAGAAAATGTTTTTCTAAAACCTAAGTCATACCAGACTGCACTTCATGGTCTCCAGATAATAATAAGTAAGAAGTATGGAACGACCGGCTGTTATTAGATGGGTTAGGGAATCTTCTGTCTCTTACCCGTGAATCTTCCCATATTACTTATATGCCATTTTGCTCTAATGCCGATTCAATCCGCAGTACCTCGTCAAGAATGCGGATACCCCGTTAGGATTCAGAGTCTTAAGTTTCTACACTCAGTAACAGAGTAACTTTACGCATCTAACAGCGTCATTCTCGAGCTGAAGATATCCAAGCTTAATGCTCCGAAGGCTGCCCGGCTATTTAATTTGATATCTTATGTCTTTGTTCAATTAAAATACTCATTTTTCAGTACTTATTTGTTGGGATCAACCTGTGTGCCTTTTTGTGTCCTGGATCCAACGGTAGACCAGCAGATTTTACTTTTCTTGAAAAGAGGAAGTTTCTCTCTTTTCTCAGAGCTTTTTGATGCTTAGGTTTGTCTGGACGTTTTTATTGAATTTAAATTTTTGTTCTTGTCGTTCATAGAAGCCGAGAGGATTTGTTATTTCTCATTCCATTTAAGTTTCGATCTTTCTAAAGATTCTTCTTTATTGAAGTTAAACAGGTTTTTCTTTATGTCCTCACTATCATTAACCCAATATTTTCTCTCTAAAATTACAAACTGACATAAAAAAGGAGCAATTGCTTAATGAGCCAAGTTGGAATCTCATTCTTGGTAAAACCCCTCAGATTAAGACCCCAAAGCAAGACACGTACGAGGAGGAGCCCAATATTATGGTCGTAGTGAAAAATGCTCTTTAGCTTTCTCACACAAACCTAACCTTACGTATGTACCTAAGCATCTTATTATATGTTAAATATTGTGTTTAGATTTACAAGGTGATGGACCTGGACTGGCCCATAGTGAACACTCTAGCTTGTTACTCTGGCACGCCATGCTGGGTTGGCCCAAATGTGAGCGTGTCGGATAGTGAGTAGTACAAATAGGCTTAGGTGACCATACGACTACTAATTTTCATCAATATTGAATACAATTTTGTATCATAGGCTTATTGTTTGGTAAGAGAAGAAACATCACTCGCCCTTAATCAAAGGTTATACGACCCGTCCTCTTTGTCCGCCAGAAGTAATTAGCCTTGTTCTGGCAGTGGAAGAATGTACGTTTTATCCCTCTCTTGGAAAGTAAGAAAGTAGGGCAACACATTATAAAATACAAACTGTACTGACTGAAAGGATATAAACTGCTTATTGGATATAAATATTCCGTTATAAGAAAACCGAAAACAATAAAAAAGCGCACACAAGTAAACTAGGAAAATGTGAATATTTCCAACTACCGCAATGAAAGTACAAAAATATTGGGACTTTTCCATTCCAGAGAATGACACAAGAAAGAACGATAACTTTTCGATAATGGTAAACTAACAAAATAATGGAATAATAAAAAACCAAAGAGCCACATTTCTAAGAAAATAAACTAATATCTTTCACACTTAGCTAATGCTAACTTATGACAATCATAGTTCTTACCATTGTCCAATATATATCGAAAGAATGGTAAGACAGATAATATTGGCTTTGCTAAGAAAAAGGACATAGTACATCATATTTGAAAGGCAATAATAAAGTCTGAAATTTTGTGAAGTTCGATTAAGAAAGTCTCAAATTCCTAAAAGATAGTATTCTTCATGGTACGGCCATCAAGTGAGGTCAATTTACAAGTCGCAATGAAGTAGGTAACTAAGTAGCCAGAGAGCTCAGAATTTAAAAAAAATAACAAAGCAAACACTATAACAGTATGTTATGTGATTGGTAATGTTTCAGCCCAAATACGATAAGTAGGTGATGAACCGATTAAGAGTCAACATCTAAATGAGAGGTTCAATCGTTCGAAGAAACTTAAAATTTGAATAATAGAAAGGAGCGACAGCCTGGAGAAAGCTAGTGTTGTGTATCAATATTTTCAGGTCATCCGTGTGGGAGCATTTAGGATGATTCACGATCCTGTTTCAACCAAGACGACCAAGTCCCAAAATAAGACGGTAGGCCTATTTTTCCACTTATTCAGGTCAAGGACGTCATAGATAATCCCACTGGGTTAAAAAGAAACGTTAATTTAATGAACGTTAAGTAAGATACATAAATCTTATATTAGACAATGTTTATATTTTTTTGAACCTGATCGTTGTCGTCAGATTGCATAAAAATCGTCAAGAATATGGACGATCAATCATGCGCCAAGTCTGACCAAGAAAAATCCGATAGATTAGCTCGACACCTCCCAGAAACCTTCACTCCTCCATTCAAACGACTGTTACCAAAATTAAATTACTCCAACCTTCTCTCAAATCTTAGATTTGGCTTCTGTCCCATCATTCCGCAGTCCAGTAAGTGATTCGCGCTGTAGACCTCGAGTGCAAAGAATATTGTATGAGAGCCTTTTTTGATGTGACACAATTGTTTACCCGCGTGTTGTACGAAGGTCTCCTGTACGAATTGAAGCGTGTATTACCAAATTCATTCTACTTAATCCACCGCTCTTATCAAACAGAGCAGTTCTTTCGAGTCCGACAGGGATCAGATTACTCGGAATACAGCTCTGAAGAGTATCAACTGTAGACGTTCCCACTAAACTTACCACTCTCCTTGCATCATTTGCCGATGACACAACTATACTATTATCCTATAACCCCGACCCTGTGGTTGTTTCGGAAGATCTGCAGGGAAGATATCGGCAGATTGGAGTAGACAATGGAAAATGAAGACAAGTGAAAGCAAGAGGGTATATATCACATGGAAACTCTCAAGTAAGGCTGAAAGATAAGATCGCAACTCTTGCTACAGTTTACTCTACAAACTTATAGTTCGGCAATCAAAGTATCAACGAAAAACATTTACAACTTATAAAACGCTCACTACACCCGATTTGAACATACAGTATAGAACTGTGGGCTATACCTTCCAATATCCAACATATCCATGTCAATTTAAAGTCCTCACATTATTAAAGCCCCGTGTTATGTCTCCAATTCTACCCTCCATAACAACCTTAAAATCATATTTATCCAAGACATACGTTTTCAAAATTTCAAAGTTCCACAATAATCTCTCCTAGCACTCCAATAGTCTTGTCCAAGCCTTGTCCAACTGAACCCATCCTTACAAATCCCATAAGGCGGTTCAAGAGGAAATGGCCTCGCGGCCTCCTTTCAGAGGGGTAGGTAGTGAACTTTATACAGTAAATATATTGATGAATTTTGTATCAGTGTTTACTAAGTCAGTTGAAATTCTTCTAATAAAGAAACAGCTAGAATAGGCGGGCCATGTTGTTCAGGAGTCGACAAGACGAGGACGGATGTCAAACAAGTGGCAGGGCAAGCGGCAAAACTTGAAAAAGTAATCGATCTGAAAAAGTTTTTAAGCGATGTGTATGTAAATAAACTTGAAGTTTGCTCAATTCTGTACGGTATTTATTTTCTATATTACTAGGATTACTATATACGACTAAACATGTACTTTAAAAAATGTTTGGTGTTTAGTGAACGTTAATCAATGATTATTCGGAGATGGTGCGATGCGGTCTGGTTTAAAAAATAATAATAAAATCAAATATTAAAAACGTTTTACAATTAGTGAATATTCTTTGAGTATGTTTATATGTGACATGAATATGGACAAACTTGGCAACTCTTCTGAAAGAGGACCAAACGAGACCCTGATGTCCAAGGGTAACCAAACCATGGACAAAAAACTGGACAATGTCAAACAACTGGCAGGCCAATCTACAAAAATTCAAAAGGTTGTCGATTTAAACAGGTTTTAAGAAATTTCAGTAAAAATAAACGTCAAGCTTTCGCAATTCTCATCGGCTTTGTCTATCCGATTTACATATGCGACTAAAGATTTACTTAAAGCATAAGTTTAAAAATTTTAATTATATTCAATTAAATAATAAACTTATAAAAATATTGGATCTTGTTAACTTATTTAAATTAATTAAATAGCTAGCTACCTTTCCGGTAATTTGTTTTGTTTCAAATTACCCTTGTCATATGTACATGAATTTCCTTTGATAAATATGTTTATTGTGTTCTCGCGTGTGTATGTGTGTTTGTAAATAAACTATTAATGTAATTGCTAGTGATAGATAGAAATAGCAGAAATGTTGGTACCATTTTATCAAAAATTAGAAAAAGGAGCAAATCTCTTTTAATAAAATTAAATTAAAAAATATACCATTATTTCCCAAATTTATCCACAATCCTATCTTTCGGTTTGTTAACAATCCGAAATGTGTTGATGCTGGGTCGGTGAACTCATGATGAACCAGCACTGGGTCTCTTACTGGGTCCGTCTTCACTCGGGGGTTTGTTGAACTACCCAAACGCGCCATCCTAAAGTTCATCACTGAAGATGCCACCAGTGCCGGTTCAGCATGAACCCAAAATGAGCTGAACATTAAACAGTTACGAACACACTTTAACCCAGTCGAACGGCAAATTCCGAGAGAAACCGGACGGAAAAGCCGTTCGACACGGAAACCTCTATTTGTAATCGGGGATTTTATTCAGCGTTCTCTCATTTCGTGGAAACCGGCTTTCTAAACCCGGACCCAATTAATAATAATGAAAAGTGCAGCTTTTAAAAATTTCCGTAACTGGAAAGATCCCAGGATCAGCCTGCTGACGTGGATGCAAGGGGATTTCCGAGTCACGAAATCTCTCACGGTTAATCCATCGTACAATTACGACGAATTTCATTGAATAGTTTATATTTAATTATAATAACCATTTGCCTACGATCTAACTAAAACTTTTATATTTCTGTTATAAAATCTGGTTTTATTTACAATTGGAAAATGCATTCAATAGAAATATTGAACTCTGATCGACCCAGAAAAACTGACCACCGTTATAGGAACTGGTCAAGTTTTGTCATTAAACATTAAATTTAAATGGTTTTAAATTAAACCGCACGGTCTACTACGAAGACCGAATAACTGCTTTTATTATCAAATAGTCCATAATCCAAAGAAAAATGCTCAAATCATGTAGGTCAGAAAAATTATTTTGAATTTTTTGTTAACATCGGTTAAGTTAATTTTGGCTGTTTATTCAGAGCTTTTTTTAAATGGCAAAATTTTGATTTTTCAGGTTTTTCACTAGCATAAATAAGTCTGCCGTCTTTAACTATGTTAATTTGGTCGTTATCGATCATTTCGGTCTGCCTATCCTCGCTGGGTTGGTACGCCAAATATTGGACCAAATTTTATAAAATGTTTCAATGAATTAACTTAGAAACATTAAACAAACATACGATAAATTGGTCTGAATTATTTACTATCCTTGGGATGGTTATGTTAAAATTATTGAATTTATGTAAGTTTATTGTTTTATTTTATTACTGGTGACTCTCCATGGATTCTTCGATCACTACCATTATATTCGTTATATCGTTGCTATTACCACAGGTTGATGACTCGTAGATTTTTATGAGAATAGATCGGTTATTCCAGATAATTCTCAATCAGAAGGAAATACATAATTGAGGTGGGTAGATTGTGAGATTTCCTCCCCTGGTGATGATATGCTATTTATTCTTTAAAAAGTATGGGTTTTATTTTTCTTTAAAATTGATTAATTATTCCACTTTTTCAGGCTTTTTGAATTCTGAATCAAACAATCAGCCAACAAATGCCAGATTACACACAACAAAACAAATTAAATAATTCATTGCTATGACAAAACTCAATTATTCAATTTTATAGTATTTGGATTATTTATTTTTCTTCTTTACTTTTTTCTGTTTTTATAAAAATTCAAAATGGTCAGTTCCCGATCATCCTTGTCCGGATATCCTCGCTTGTTTATCTGTCGGACGCGTTTCAGCATTTCATAAACTTCTGCACCTTCTTGCATCGTACATAAAAATATGTTCTCTCTTTCAAGTTAAACGTAAGGAATTAAGAAACAAGAGTCTATAAAAGTCACAGAACAACCACTGAAACGCAATGACAAAACAGTTCTTATAGAAAAACAAAAAACAATAAAACCCAGCGAGGGTAGGCGAACCAGGATAATTCGAAAACCAAAGGTACCGCACAGACTTCACCAGCAAAAAATGCCACAATAGAAAAATGCTATTTATAAAGAAATGTGTGATGATTAGTGACCGTTAATTGATAATTAGTCAGAAATCGTAAGATGCGGTCTGATGTAATGCCCACGACACGCAAGAGCGGCACAATTACACAGAAGACAAACACTTGAGCCCTGAAGATGATCTCAACAAAGATCGAAACGTCGGCACGATAAAGAAAATGCTTTCCTGAGACTTACATCACACCAGACTGCATCTCAGATTTCTGAATAGTTGTTTATATAGTAAGAAATAATAATACAACTTAATTAGCAACAATAATGAGAAACAACTTTTGGTTTAGAGCTATAAATTAATTAGTTTTAATTGTTCTATTGTTTTTGTTTTATTATATGTAAGACCAGATAGAATATTTTAATTTCTTATGTCTATAAGGTTTAGTTTTACCTATGAGTTCATAATTTTTAAACAGCTATTGTATATATTAAGTATATTTTTCGTTTACGTCCATCAATATTTTTGGTTTTTCATTAATGTTGAAAAGTTCATCCCCAAATCCCCCCTGAAACTCAACGATCTTTGTGAAAAAAAAAATTCTCAATTATTCAAGCCTAAACATTAAAAACGCCTTTCAGTCTGATTATAGCAATTATTTTAGTTTATTTCACTGCCAAAATCAGTCGGATTGGAGTCATTGCTCAATTGATCAATTTCTTTCTTTCAATTTTCTTTTTCAGATTTCTTGCAACAGAATGATGAATTCACACATTCCTTAATACCCTGCGCTTAACATTTAAGTTCCTTTTCCCTCAGTAATTATCTTTCCGCAAATTATTCTACGCCGGAGGATATTTTATTAATCAAAACTCCCCCAAGAACATAACCACCCTACATACTTTTATTAAAAGCTTTACAAACTCGAGAATCTGGAGCGGATCCCCTGGTAGACTGTAACTTGTATTTATTTATGCTTTTTGGAACAGTTTGATCGCTGCGGTATTGTTCTAAATAATAATTTATGTCAATAACCTTTTTTGTTTGCTTATGTTTACGTTATAGGTTTGGATAATATTAAATGGTAAAATTGTTTTATACTATTTTTGTATGAGACTTTATTTTATTTAATTTTATATACTTTTTATTAT
>CM077105.1:16321839-16357169 GCA_039619505.1 Cimex hemipterus | reverse complement strand
TATTATCATTATTAATTAATTTTATATACTTCTACGACATGAAACTCCTTGGCAACAACTCAACATGACTGTTGAACAAATTCATTTAAAAAATTTAACTGTAATATTTTATTAGTATATAATAGTACAATAAAAACCCAATTACACATGGAGTGTTTAATTTTTTTAATTATTAATTATTAAACTCCTGAATTTATTTTCTTATTAAAAACTCGTGATTTTTCTTTTTAGTATTGATGTATATATTAGCCCGTACAGGGCATATTGACCAATATGTATGGACCATTTTAACGAATGATGTAGTTTAGTGTTAATTTTATCAATTTATTATTTTCTAATAGGCTGTTTTTCTGTTCTTTTTAAAAATTTATTCGGCCAGATGCAGTATTTTAAATGTTCCTTCATATTTTCACTATACAGGATATATTTTCAGTTTCTAGTCTCAGCTTGGAGAGGTAATACCATGTGAATTTTTTTTTTTAAACAACCCAATTTTAAACAGTACGATAATTTTATGAAGTAGTTTTGTTGAAATTTACATACATTTGTTGGGAACACGGTGACCGGGTGGTTAGGGCGTCTGACTCGTTTTTACCACGTCAGCGGTTCTAAGTTCTAATCCTGGGTATTCCATAGCTCATGGATTGTTAAATGAAAATGATATGAAAAAAAAGTACTGTAATGTGGTTTGCACCATAGTCCGCGTCAACCACTTGGTAGTTGATAGTCCTCCTGTATAACAAGAATTAGTTTACTTCAAACTTTTGTCCATTTTTTTAAATATGGGATCGTTTACACAAATATCATGTTTTAATGTTTTAATTTTTGACGTAACTCAGAAAATTACTTACAAATCGTGAGATGCGGTCTGGTGTGATGTAGGTTTCAGAAAAACATTTTCTTTATCGTGCTAACGTTTCGATCTTTATTGAGATCATCTTCAGGGCCTGGGATATACAAACATTTTAAATGTATTTGTTAAATATAAACAATGTTTGTATATCCGAGGCCCTGAAGATGATCTCAATAAAGACCGAAACGTTGGCACGATAAAGAAAATGTTTGTCTGAAACCTACATCACACCAGACCGCATCTCACGTTTTCTAAATAATTATCGATTAACGGTCGCTAATCACCACATGTAATTTAGAAAACTGTTTTTGTTCATTTCAAACATCCAAGATTTGACAGACAACGACTCTAGACCCTAAGCAAAGTCAAAATTTAATTACTCTTTGACAAAATTTGAAATAAAATATCTGGTTTTACCAATATCAAAACGTTGGTGTTTATTTCTCCAGAGATAAATATTTTATGCTTGTATATAATTTAATTGTATGACGGTCGCCCAGTTGGACAGGAAAGTCAACGAAAGAAGATATAAATCAAACGTTTCAAAGATTTATAAAAATTAGAGATAAAACGAGATCAATAAATATCCCCTGACCTATGTTCAATAAGATTTGGTCAGAATACAATAAAGGTTATCAATTAGCTTTAGCCCAGGTTTAAAAAAACTAATATTCAAATGCATACAAAGTTTTATTGTGGCTTTCAGTTTGGATTTTTTTTTTCAAAATAAACATAGGTTTATAGACGATACCTGTTTCTTCCACTTGGGCACATATTTGGCTGAGGCGACGAGCCCGATGCAGGCGATGAAGACTATGATGCTTGTAGAGGTCCAGGGCATTGTCGCGAGACGAGTGGCTTAGGGTTCAAGTTCAGGGCGCTTGCCCTACTTGGGTCATAACAGTTATACACCCCACCCCGAGGAGGCGGCATATATGTATGTGACCCACTAGCACACTCATAACGGGAATGGTCGGGTCGTCGACCCACGGTCCGGCTACCACTTTTATTTTCCGCACTACCACGAACACTCAGACTTCGGTTTGTCAAGACATGGAAATAAGGATCTCGGCTTCCTTCCCTATCACGTCGAATCGCCGCGGTTTCGTGTTGCAGCATTGTTGTAATATTTTAACATATTAAAACGTTTTCTTTTTTCTATTAAAATTGTACCTCCAACGTTATCTAATTAAAATCATAAGCAAACAAAGTTGCATGCATATCCATGCAAGAAGGCATGGACCTTTTGGGCAAAACGTCCAGCTATCTTCTACAATTTTCAAGCGTTCACTGAACAATAGGAATAAGTTATTTTATTCTTAAACTTACTTTTACATACAGTACATCTTACATGTAAATTTTAAAAAATTTGAAACTGTCTTTGATGTCATGTTATGGTTGTCAAAGTATATTCTGTTATAGCGGTTTTGTGGTATAAATCAATATCATCCTAAACTTTTTTATTATCGTGTTTGCCTCTTTGTTTAAAGTAAAACATGCACTAATGGCTTGGCTTTTAATTTACATACTCTTTACTGAAAGTTGCAAAAGATGATAAAAGAATTAGTTTCATGTTTTCTACTTTTTAAATAATCTTTCCACAAACGACATCCTCTGGCATAGAGTAAGTTACACATAAGGAACTCGTTTCCTTTCATGATGCTTCTCGTTTCTCCGGGCAACTTGCCTAAAAAATTATCCTGAGTCTCTTCAATCTGCATGTTGAGAAACTCCGTGATAAACTATGGCATGTAAAGAAAAAACAATGGGATCGAAGGGCTCTGACCTAGGAAACAAATGCCAATCAGTGAAGTTGTTGCAGGACCATCCACGCATCCCCTTCGAAGATAATCAAATAAATTAGAATATGGCAATTTTTGACAGAAAAACTCGTATTACATGATAGTTTGGAACATTTTGTGGGGGGATTGAGCTAAATTAGTGTGATGAGGTTAGATCGGTGTTGACTATTGTTCAGAAAATTTTAATTTAGCTTAGAAGTACTGAAGAGTTCCAAATAGAAGCCTGTAGGCAAAGTAGAGTTTTCTTTTGTTTGTCAGTGTAAGGTTAGATAGACCTGTTGAGCAGTATTTTCAAAACGATAAACCATACATTACAGTCCGTGCGTTTAAATCATTTACGGATGTCCCACGTCAATCGTTTCGGTAGAGTTTTGAGTATCGTACATGGTTCCAACATTGTTCAAGTACACTGGAGAGAGGTTTTCTTGTTTAGAGCGAATATTTGGTGTTTTCATGAATTTGGTTTCATTGACCTTGCTTTACCATTGTCGGAGCCAGGAATCAACAATATCCAGGTGATTTTGTAGATTACAGAAAGCTGTCATGATCTTTGCCAAAGAATGGATTGTAGTATCACCGAGAAAGGAAAGGGTGTGGTAGTGTTAAGGTGTATGGGTAGAGTAAATGTATAGAGTAAAGCAGGGAGTGAGGATGCTGCCCTACAGTACACCTGCTAGAATATAATACATAGGAGGTAATGAAATGTTGTGAGATATATGTAAGTAAAGAACTTTTTTTTTCTTTTAGATAGGATCTTAGGTTAAGGTAAAGGTAGAACCGTCAAAGTGCTTACTTGGTCAAAGGGTCAAAGGCATGTACATCCAAGATCACATCAATACTACTGCTTCTCAAGGGAAAGAGAATAAAGTCTACAATGCCATACTCTTGTTGGATTTGGATGATGATGTTTTGTCGATAATGAGCAAAAGATTGATGGACAGATAGGGCTTAGGATGATGATTAGATTTTCCATGTTTCATGATCATCCTTATGGAAGAAAATTTCTATATGATATAGACTGAGTTGTCCCTAGTATGGCGTTGAATAATCAGGTTATAAAGATAAAGTCTTTTCTAGGTAATTGGGATAAGATAATGGAAGTGATTACATTGTTACCTGTTTTGTTTTCTTTTTGAAAAGATTTAGTATGGCCTGCTTACTTCTTCAGAAAAGGGAGAGAGAGGAAAGTAATTGTTTATCAATTTTGTCAGACAGAATAGATGGGCTCTGCCCTTATCACATGTTGCCCAAGGTCATCTGTCCATTGGAGGGAATGGGACATATTTTTGTATCTAATGATTTTTTAGTAGCAGGCTATAGAAAGTTGTCATCAGAAATTATATACATCTAGGATTTGTTGTTGAAATAATTGTGAAGTTTCTTTAGATAAGTGTTTAGTCAAATAAGTGAATAATCTTTTGCCAAAGGGGTATCATGTACAATTTTTCATTAAAAAATCATTTTTTTTACAACAAAAAGTCTCTTATTTATTACATTACCTGTCTTACGAGCTCATAACTTTGCCCTGGTAGACGCTACTTTTTGACATCCTTTCTTCTCTGTTACTCTTCCTTCTATCACAGACTGCACACTTTCGACTTCATGCTTATCACATCAATAAGTCACATCATCTCACAATCAAAGACTTTATGGTGACGCAAAAGGGTTTAGGGCAAATAATGTCCTCATCAAACTTTTCTTTATGGTCAACTTCTCAGCCTCTCCATTGTGTAATTGCTCTTCAGTCCTGTGTATGCACACAAGGGAAATCTTCTTTGGAACCCCAAATATCTGACAAGGCTCTGGCTTTGGACTTTATTACTGATGATGCTGATGAGGTAGTTGCTCTTAGTGCCACCTGGCTGTCTTAGTACCACAGGTAGATGGCTATTTTTGGTTAACATTACCTAACCTTTTCATCTTCTTGGCAGAGTGTCTTCTTTGCATGAAAACGACTATTTCCCAAGGCTTATATCAATCCTAGTCCTTGATTCTTTCATTTATTGGAAATCCCTTCTCTGTATCAATGTCTTCAGCTAAATTTATTTCATAATCTTTCTGTTGTAATGCATCCATGTCCTTTCATTACTGCAAGTTGCCAATTGTTTTTGATGAATATCTTGTATCAGAACCTTTAGATGATAATTTTAACTGCTTCATTACACAGCTCCAAAATGTTCTCAAGGACAAAATCTTCACAATTGCAAAAAAGCATTATGCATTATTTCTGGAATTACTCTATTACGTTTTCACCATTATGTACCCAATGTAAACCTGAATAGTCAATTTAACAAATTCTAGTTTATTTAAAATTTTGATCAATAAACCTTCTGCTTTTTTTGTGTGAATTTAAATTTTAAAAATAAAATTTGTTGTGATCCTTACCACCACAGGCTATATTGCAATTTTATCTCCTAATTCCAAACCTACCCAAGCTACCTCTAAAATCTAGGAGCATCTCGAGGTCATTGAAGAATGATCAAAACGTGGAAGATGAAACTGAATGAGGACAAGTGCACTCAAGTTACATTCACGTCAAACAAATAGAATTGTCCGTATTTATAAGTTAACAGTGAAAAATCACTGATATCACATTAAAATACTTAAGAGTTATATAGGCAGAAGATGGATTGAGGAATCTTCACATAGGATTCAAGCAACAAGAACTAAATAGACGATATGGACAATTACAAAGACTTAAAGTACGAAAAGCAGATATGAAAGTAAAGAAGAAACTAACAGTGTATAAAACATCACTTCAACTTATTTGGCCAAGCCATTCAGCACCATTCAAATCAAATCTCCTCAGAAGAATTCACCAAACTCCCTACTATGTCTCTAACCTCACTAAATAAATACTTATTGTAATGAAGCAACGTTATTCTTACTAAAAGATACAAACTCTTACAATTTATATCAAGAGATATGGTCTGTAACCCCTTCGACCTGATGATGAGTGTTTAATGCTTGAAATCTGGATTGCTGTAAACAACAAATATGTCAGTAGAACATCATTTACAAAAAGTGAAAGATAGTGAGTGTTCCTTCATTCTTTTGTTCAAAATAATTCTAGGGGTTCTTTTCTGAACTCTAAAATAACTTACTTTGAGATCCATCTCCCCTGTGACATACGTCATAAAATGACCTGAAAAAGTCCGAAGAAGACCAGTTAATTAGTCTGTACAAGATAAGACAGACTTTTAAGAGTTTGGTACAAATGTAATTGGTATTCTCACTCCAGCTGAGAGTTTGGTATAAAACTTGGTTTCTATTAATATTACGAGTTGAGAAGTTTGCAAACAAATAATCATAAATAACATTCAACATATATCTCTGATTCATCATCAGATCTATCTGTATCTACTAACTGGTATCAACTATCTAAAATGACATTAAGATTTCCTTTGACAAAGAATGATCCGTTCTTTCCAATCTTACAACCCATCTAACCTTACTGCTCGAGCCTTCTCCACCACTTCACATCCCAAGAGACCTCCACATCACCCTGAGACCAGCCCCTTAACCACAAACTGAGTGCAAGCATCAGCTGCCTTTTCATGTTACGTGTCCTCCAGATGTAGCACTAGCAGTGTTAGGGTTTTGAGTATTTATATATATATATATATATATATATAAATATATAAAATATGTATATATTGGGGGGGATGCAACCACCAAGGGTCATGACTAACTCATTATCTAATAGGTAGAAAGAGTCATAGAAATTAAAGCTACCCACACGGATGGTCGACCTAGTATATTTATTTATCTTTATTCTACACCTATCATTATTATTATTTATTACCTTTATTATTGTCATATCTAATTATTATTATCTTATTATATTTATTTATCTATCTGATCTTGTATATATCGAGAAGGACAAACAGTGTGAGCGCTTATTTTGTTCAGTAGATTTGCTGATTTGAGAAAATTAAACAAATTACGTATACTATCATTGTTGTCGTGCAGCATTTCTTGGATGCTTATAGGCAAGGAGTGTAGACGTCTATGGACTGTATATAATGAACATGGCGTAAATATAAGTTTGATTGTGACGATTTGATTGCACATTCCGCAAATTGGAGGTGCCCTCACCCCATCAGATGACCCTTAGTAGCTCTACGGTATCCATCCCTCAACTGCTCAAGAATCACTTTTTCCCTTCTACTATTTCTGAACAGACTAGGCCATGCATCTACAGAGTTCTTTATTTCCTGTGGGTTTTTTTTTCAGATATGTTAGTCCAGACCTGTTCCCATTCACCCTTAACTCAATTTTACTAAACAACTAAAACTCAACTAATTTTATATCATTAGGAACTATTTATAACGTGTATAATTCATTCAAAAGGTATAAATATTTTTTTTTATACTTATACTCTCAGTTAACATTTTTACTTTTATTCATGGATGACATCCCTTTCTTTTTATTCTGCTTTCCTATTTATATTTATATCAAAAATATAATCACATTTTTTATTATGTATTTCGTTATTTTGTTGTATATCATTATACTTAATTTATAATTGGCCCTGTAACTTTTTACTCTGTGCTTTAATGTCTACTACTTTGACAAGTGTTCCAAGGTTGTATGGGATATAATAAACAAAATAAATTTCAATAAATAGTAGCATTTTGATTTTATTAATGAAAACCTGATTATGTATTGTTTATATGTTTAACGTATTTCAGTTAATTTATAATTAATAAATTTGAAAATCTAAATTCGTAAACTGAAGAGAACAACTGAAGCAAGAGTAGTATAGTACATAATACATTGCACCACGCGGTCCTTGTGTTTAGCAGGAAGGTTACACGACTGTTTCCTTGCCTATTGTTGACAATATTGATAAGTTCTCTTTAACAAAGTCGTTTTTGTTTATAAATTATCAGGTATTTGTGATAAAATTACTCAGTTTACTACTATGTGTATAATAGATAAGTTTAAAAACATCAAAAAGATTTTGTATATAATTTTAAAAAAAAGTTAAATGATTAAATAAAAAAAAGATTATTTTACAATAAACGGTTTCTGGTTTAAATAATTTTTTCAGGAAAATCTATTTCAAGACAATAGTCTACAGATTTATATTCCAATAGCTGTGATTCAAGTTTTTAAACTTTGTTCTTAAGCATGTTTTCTTATTGTGACAAGGTGAGGAGTCTGTAGCATGATCATTCCTGATCACCGATATCAATTTATTGCCACTAGATTTTATACACTCAAAGACCTAAAACTGGGCAGTTGTATTTATTTATTTTTTTATATAATAGCAAGGTATAAAGATGAATAGCTTAAAACAAACTGTTGTTTAATTGTATATAGCGTTGAAATTCATTTTAACTTTTTAAAAACAAAGAAAATCAGTGCAAAATCATTCTTTCTAGAGCCAACTTGTCGAGTGAGTTAATTTTTTTAAATTATTTTCTTTGATGAAACTTGAGTAAAAAAATTTTTAAAAGCTTGGTTTTAAGTCTATAAAGTCCTGACAGATGCTTTTGCCAACGATGGACATAGTATTATATATCCCAAGGTGTGCTGTGCTCTGCCATTTGATAGCCTACAGCTGCACCATGTTCACGAACCAGGCTCGTCTTTAGTGTGTATACTTCTGTTCATGAACATTCGAGAGTATTCCAATTGCTGTCGGTTTTTGGACGAACTCAAATGAGAGCGCAGTAGGTTTGGGAACAGCAGTTTACAGTGCGTACCGCCCTACAAGCACATCCATTGTGCAATCTCCAAAAGCATGGAGTGGACAGAGGAAAAATGTCTAGTTCGAACTCTACCAAAAATACGATTTAGTTACCACAGGAAGTCATGGTTAGCTCACTTTTTACAGAAATTTGCTCGCCAAAAAATGACGGGCCTTCTTCAACCAAATAGTCGATCAATATATTTGGTGCAGTAGCCACTATCTCAGATAACATGTTAACCCCATATTCAGGTGAACATTGTGGATCTCTTGCAGATGACCATGTTTGTGGATTCGTCTACTCTTGAAGTGGTTACAGAATTGTGGAGTGCTACTGATTGATGAACATAGTAGGTAACCAGCTTACTGTAATTTAAGGCCACTGGGCATCTTGATCAAAAGTAGTGGTTGACTGATGTGACAATGGCTAGAGATAATCATTTTTTGTTCTTATCGCATTATGGAACAGTAATTTAACAGCTTCCTTGATAGGTAGTCAACTTCAAATAGTCCTAGTCTATACATCTTGCATCATGTGCTCTATTACTGAAGAAGCATTGAGTAGGAAGGCAACTGTGCGCATATCAGCATCTTGAACAATAGACAGCTGTTCTCTTCACAGACGAGTAACATTTGGGTCTTTGGTGATCAGATGTGGGTGGAGAAGTCTTGGAGAATGCATTGCTCCATGTGCCATGCTGACTCACTCCTTTTTTCCAAAGACAGTCATGGAAGGGGTGGAATCAACATTCATGCCCGTACCGAACTGATTTATTATACAGAATGGATATTTTACTGCTCTATTGTACATTGAAGGAGTTCTGGAATATGTGTTCCCATTCGCTACATTTCTTCGGGACAACTTTGTATTAATGCATAATATGCACAAGTTATCACCCGTTACTTGGAAGATGTACGACCAATGAATTGGCCAGCACATTCTCTTGACATGAATTCTATAGAACTTATGGGACATTATAAAGATATAGATATAGAAAAAAGAGACGGGTTATACATTGTTGTCTGCCTCCAAAAAGCGTTGAACAGCTTCAAAACATCCTTGTTGAAGAATGGAATTCTGTTTCACAAGAGAAATCTGGTCACTCATTTTCTTATGCTTAGGAGGCTTAAGGCCTTCTTCAAGGCCAGAGTAGGTAATGGGCCTTATTAAGAGCAAAATTAGATGATAAATTGTTAGTTAAATTTTAATCTATCTCTATATGATTTTCTGATGTTTTTGTGAATTTTATTTCACACCTGCATAATTAAATTTTTTTTATTAAAACATGAATTTTTTATTAATCTGGGATATATTAAAATAAGTCTGTGGTTGTTTATGACGTTGAGTGTATTTAAAATGATTTTTGTCATTTTCAGTGGCTGGTCTGGTCACCCTTTCATATTTAGACATGAACACCTGATGGTCATAGTCTTTCAGCCTTCCTTAATGTCACATTGATAATTTCTTGGAAAATTATTTCCATTTCAGAGTGGCACTTACAAGCTACTTTCACAGACTTGTCCTATTTCTATTCTTCTTGGAAGAGTCAGCATTTCTGTCTCAATTGTTTTCCTATTTGATTTGTCAACATTAAAAATAATGTTCATGATAAGACTTTGATTTAATTCCTATGGAAGACCTTTTTATTAATTATTTTGATTTATGATTGTAAAGCAATGTGAAGTTTTTAGTATTTGTTAAAAAGTTGATCGCTTGGCTATCCTGGGTATGCTCGTCATCAAGAAGACTGAGGAAAGCCAGAGATAACTGGCTACAAAATCTTACAAGTTTTAAAAAAAATAAATGGAATATATTCTTATTTTGTTTCAGTTAATTAAACTTGAAATGGAAATAGACACTACTTCAAGCGGACATGTGGATACTGATAAAACAAAAGGTGAAAGCTCTATAAAATTGACTATCCTGAAAAAATTCCAACAGCTGAACGATGATATTCAAAAAGAAAGGGAAGTCGGACAGGCTGTATCTGTCGAATCGAGAAAAAATAAAAATTATACAAATAAAGGTTGTAAAACCATCTTTCCTATAGTTCACATAAATTTAACTGATATATTTTAGGGAAAAAAAGAAAGCATCAGCATGAAGACAATGGAATATATGTTGGTCTAATGGAGAGAGATGTTGGAATGACAGAATTTATTAGCGATTTAAAAGGATTTAAGGGGATAATTAAACATAGGTAAAGAGATCTTTCATACCTTCATGCTTATTTCGCAAGCAGTTTAATATTTCACTGAATAAACTTTTCTTATTAAAAAAACAAGTATATATTGAGTCATAAAATAAGTCCAAAGAGTTTTTTGATGGTAAATTCTATCAAAATTTCAGGCCCTCATAAACATATTTAATCAACAATATTTGAACCATTTTGTATCACTACCGGTTGTACAATTCCATCCTCCCTATCAGGTGTTTCAGCGATGAACTCGATTTTTTTTGCACTCCTCAAGCTCAAGTTAAACTTACTGAGTGCAGGATGTTCACTTTCTTTTTTCTACATTATCTTTCTTTAATTTTATTTATTTTTATTATTTTGTTCTCTTAGAATAATGTATTCAATATACAGCAAATAATTTTTTTTTTTTAATGTAATTCAGCTACAAGGTTATATGAACCATCGGTGTGCTGGTGTTTAAAAAAAAAAAAAAAAAAAAAAAAAAAAACTTATTTCTAAGTATACTGAGTTTGAATCAGGGCTGTTGGATTCAAACGTGGGAACTTTCCTTACAGTGATAGCGCTGAGTCAGTGCTTAAACCGTTGTGACCACCGACGCCCATTGATGCTTTTTTTTAATAACTAAGGGATTATACAAGCGTAATTATATTAAGCATTTGACAAATGTGAAAAAGAGAAAATTTGAATGATGATGAATGAGAATTCATTTGAAAGAATTTTCATTTATAAATTTTCAAAAGTAAAATTATGTCAATCTTGGATGTAATTGAAGCCTGCAAATACATTAGGAATAAGAGAAATTTCTTTTTTTACCATTTTCTAAATCAAATCAAGAACTAATCTCTCTGATTTGTCAAGTCCAGGATTTTTTATTTCATTGTATTTAGATATTTTTATTTTTTTGCACATCCATAGGTGTATGTTTTGCTTTATCCGTTGCCCATAAATATTTTACAATTTATGGAAGGCATCTTTTATTAGTCGTCTCAGATGGGACATACTGTGTTTACAGTTGCATAATTATGCTTGGCAAAAATGAAATGTTGGCGACAATGAAATTCTGTAATTTCTTTTGCCTTTCATAGGGCTGTAGCATTTTCTTCTAATTTTGCGATGATGTCCTTAATTTTTGAAAACAATTTCACTAGTTTACAGTAGCTTTTACCATCCCCCAACTCATTTCACCAATGGCGGAGGTGATAAATCTGGGTTGTTATCAATCTTTAAGGAAATGGAAATATTGTTTTATATTTGATATTAAAGAATCTACACCTGAAAATTCACTTTTCTCAAAATACTTTGTTAATGTCTTGAAATCTATATTTCTTTTTGGTTTCCATTTTTATGTTTTTTTAAATATTTTCTTTAATTTTTAAAAATTTTATTCTCTATTTTGTTAAATATTAGCCAAAATATGTAAATTCAGATAAATTATGTTTCTATGTAAAATCCTCCAAATATTTACAAATGTGTAAAATAAAATACAGTTTATTTGCTCCTAAATAGCAACAAACATGAAATAAAAGTTTAATACATGGTGTACAAGGCTCAGGAAAAAATGTGGATACATATAAAAACGATCCCTAGTCATCATCATCATACACTTCACAAATTTCCCTTGCTGTTTATGCTGCAGTTGGCACTTTTTGGCAATAAAAAACTATTAAACGACAATATTTATTCCTATACGCTATTTTTCCTCCACTTTAAATTACTGGCGAAACACCTAAAAATATGAGATCTAATATGAAACTGATTAATAAAAATGCCTTAACTATTCACTTTTCAGAGTGTGTAAATAATAACTAAATAAATATTGGTTTATAACTCAAGAGGGAATTATTGGTAAACACTGTGGTTTTTTACAATTATATAAAATTGTTGGTTGTTGGTGTGTGACGCACTGAACGCATGTTGAATTGGGACTGGGTTGATCTGTTCAGGCTCCTCATGAAAATTGTGCAAATCTGAACCATAACGTCTACGGGTATCCAATTAATTATACAACTGAAAAGAAGTTGTGGAGCGAGGGTGTTTGAGATCATTTAAATTCTGTGATAAATATGTCTGTTGTGATTGAGTTATATTTTGATTCTTTCTTAGACTCTCAGATTTCCAAGTACACGAAATAGATCTAAAAGGCAACGTGGTTCAACTGACATCTTTTGACACCCCGCCTTTTGAAGAAGATGCAGGAAAAGGTATCATTCAGATGCAATATTTAAATTAAAAACCAAACTTGCAATGTCAGTTACAGATATACCATGTGAAAATTATAAGGACCTCATAAAACCAGAAGACATGACAGAATTGAACAAAATAATGACGTCTGATGAACAACAGATTTCTTATGAAATAGATGTACGTTGGATTCACAAACCTCCTGCCTACTTGTTTTTATCTTACAAAAATGTCACATAATTTTTGTATATTTCAGGTAACAGGATTGACGAAGAAAGAGAGAGAAAATATGCACAAAACAATAAAGTACATGTTTGAAAATAAGCTTTACAGCAATACAAAATCAAAGACGGCTGACGATGTTACAAAAACATTCTTAGTGGTTAAAAAGTGCTCGCAAAAACCTGGTATACATTTATCATCAGATCATGGTTTGACAGTTTTATTTTTCTTTTCTTTTCTTTTTAATAGACAGATCGAGTTGGCCTGAACATTTAGGTCGTTATTTGCATTTCACTCTTTATAAAGAGAATATGGACACCACGTTAGTTGTGAACACAATAGCTCAAAATCTTCGGTAAAAATTATAAGTACATTTCTGACATTCTATATTTTATTTTTTTGCAATGGATTTGTTTTAAATCTGATTCCTCCCCCTTAATAAAGACTTCGCCCCAATCATATAACTTACGCTGGTATCAAGGATAAAAGGGGAAAAACTTCACAAAGGATGTGTATCAAGATGAGGAAAGCGCAGGAATTGGTTAGAGTGAAAAAATTCCTACGGCAAGCGTCATTCGGCAATTTTTCCTATGAAACTGCACCTTTGAGACTAGGCGATTTATCTGGAAATCAATTTACTTTAGCCATAAGGTTTTATATTTAAATTTTTTTTATAATTTTTTAATCGAAAAATGACAATAATTTGTTCAAAAAATAACCGTAGGAATATTGAAACGGAAGACAGCGAATTAATAAAAGGGATTGAACACTTGAGAGAATTTGGTTTCATAAATTACTTTGGCATGCAGAGATTCGGTAGCTCTATTGTAGCGCCAACTTTTGCCATAGGCAAACAATTGCTTTTGACAAATTGGAAAGAGGTCAACTATACATAATTTTGATATAAATCTGTACATAAAAACGATACTTTTTATCGATTCAGGCTGTGAATCTAATATTAAAACCTCGTTACAATGAAAGATGTTCTCCTGAATTGAAAATATGTCGTGATGTTTGGGCAAAGACGCAGAATGCTGCTGCAGCATTGAAGCATTTGCCTCGTAAGGAATCATCACTCGAAGTTCAAATTCTGAGGGCCTTAAATAAACAAGGCAATGAACAGTATTTCAATGCTTTCTTTTCTGTAAGTCTAGGAATAAGTGTACACGATTTAAAATTTAAAATAATTTTTATTTTAGATACCTAGGAATTCTATGCTTCTTTATCTGCATTCTTATCAAAGCCTTGTTTGGAATAAAATCGTGTCTAGACGTATAAAAAAATTTGGATACAGAGTGCTCCCTGGTGATCTAGTATTATCTTCAGATGTTGATGAAATAGCCCTTGATCAACCCTTGTCTGAATCTACTGATCTTAATGATTGTGATGATGTTGATGATGTAAACGAAGTAGACGGTAATTTACAGGAAGTTACCGCAAATGCTACAAGTAAATAATTTGTCAATAATCATAAGAAATGTTAAAATTTAATACTCTTTTGTCTATTTAAAACTCTTAGGAGCTCAAAAAGGTCGTTTGGCCGTGCGAAAGTTGTCCCCAGAAGAAGCCGAAACGACAAAACTCTCTGAAATTGTTTATCCCTTGCCTGGAAAAGACGTTGAATTTCCTGACAATGAAACTGCCAATTGGTACACAGAAGTGTTAGCTGAAGATGGCCTAACTTTTGAACATTTTGAAAAATCCAATAAGTGATTTGTTTTAAGTAACATAAACATCACATGATTTCTGTTATTTTGATTTTATTTACAGGGCGTTCACGTTATATGGCGCATACCGTAAAGTTGTTCAGATACCAGAAAATCTCACATATAAAATAGTTAAATACTCTAACCATGATGATGATTTTATTCTTTCTGACCTCGACAAAATGAAAAATATTACTTTGAAAAATTCACAAGGTAACATCAAGTTTAAGATAAAATTGCAACTATTAATTTAATATAATATTTTTTTAAATTACTAACAGAAGGCCAGTATAAAGCAGTCTTACTAAATTTCAATTTGAAATCATCATCATACGCTACAATGCTTATGAGGGAATTGATGAAGTTTGATACGACATTGTCGACTCATGCTAAATGGTCAAAAGAGCTCAAAAGTAGCAAACCAGAAGAGAAGAAGATCAAGTTCGAAGGAGTCGAGATAGATGGGAAAAAAGAAGAAACTGTGGCAGTTAAAATTGAAAGAGATGATAAAGAAACTATCACGACAACTAAAATAGAAACTGATGAAGAAAATGGCAGTAAAACTGAAAGTATGAGTTGAACGAAACACTAAAGAAAAGGATGCCAATAAAGAATTGTGAAAAATAATACGTTAACTTCTAAAATGATAATAAAAAGTGAGTTGTAAGCATTAAAAAAAATCATAATGCATTTTTAAGTTGTAATAATCATTAAATTACAACATTTCATAATAAAATCAATTATAATATATTTTTTAAATTGTGATTTTACAATTCTTTGTTTGATTTCTCATCCATAAACGAAAGAACTTATTCGGCAACTGATGGTTTTGTACTGAACATTCATGCTAATAAATACATTCTCATGAAAGAAAACAAAAGGGAGTGGTCAGCATGATAGACCCCGCAATTGTGGGTTCGATTCCCACCATTGCCTCTGGCCCTTTTTTTCACACAACCTTTCCACTAAAAAAATATAAATAAATAGCACATATCACATTCCTTGCCTAATATGCAAAGTTCATAAGGCCATTAAAAAATACATCATTGAACTTTTTTATATAAGCAATAACAAAATGAATTACAATAAGAAATTGTTTGTGTAAAAATACCCGTTTCCTCCGAAACTCTGAACAGAGTACCCAAAGATGTGCTGCATGGTATGCCAATATTTTTGTATCGGGTGGCATTCCTCCTTGCTCTGTATGGATTAGCATCAATTAAACCAGACTGCATGCACATTCAAAGGCTTAGACTCAAAAGTGTCAACTTTGTACAGTCCATCATGAGTTGCATTTTGATGATCCTCTGTAATTTAGATTTTCTAGGGGCTACCATTGACCGAGCTCTTGACGTTTAAAAATTTTTCGAACAACTCCTGTCACCTTTTCTTTACTGTTTTTACCACACACACCTTTTTACACATTTAGTATCACTATGTCGGAACGAGGTAGCTACAGAGAAGGGGTACCCAGACCCCAGACAACGTCTTTTTTTCTTTCACTCAGGTAGTTGATGCCTAAGAGGTAGAATGAATCCAGAATGAATAACTCAAAGGAGTGTGCCGTACTGCATACAATTAGGTCATACATCTTCCACTGTACACGGTGCAGATTACACCTATTAAGGTTGTAGACACAGCTTTGAAGATGAGGTGAAAACCAGCATACCTCGACCTAAGTTTTGAGTGTGAGAATCAAAACAAACTTATCCTGAAATCAAACAGTGAGCATCATTTATGATCAACCAGCCATTTTCTTATTTCATTTCAACAAACAACTTATTCACTGTTGAGGGCCGTCGGTGGCCGCAACGGTTTAGGCATTGACATGGCTCATCACTGTAAGTACAAGGGCCCGGATTCGAATACAGTGACCCAACAATTAATCCTGACATACTTAAAAATGGGCACCAGCACCCCGAGGGTTGATGTAATCTCTGGTGTTGAGAACCCTCGTAAAAATAAAAAATTTTAAAAAATTTCAGATGAACAACCACACCAGTATTTGTTCCCCAGCAATATGCTGCTTTTATCTTACTTAACAAAACAAGATATCAATAACAATTTTTTTTTTTTTTTTTTTTACTTAAAATGTAACTGTTTATTTTTGAGGAAAAGCCTGGTTTATGAGAATTAGAAAAATTGTTTTTATAGAAAAACAAATCCGAGAGTTCGGTATTAATCCAAAATCAGTCAAAATCTCATTAAATGGCTTATGAGGCTAAAGCAATTGAGGTCTCGCGTAACTTTCTGGATTCACCATGTTGTTCACTAAATCTGGCGACTTAGGTCTCTGGCTCGTCGCAGATAAAGCGAACGCTCTTGAAATAAGTTTCTTGCTAGGTTGCGGTATATAACTGGAATTCGATTCAAAGGTTAAATTTTGTATATGTAATCATTTCAATTACAGAATACCTCGGGTATTCGACGTCAAAAGAAATCATAAGATCTCCCATGAGTGAGCGATCCACAGGGTGTGGCATGCCTTCTCCCTCCACAATTTTAATGTAATCTGGCCTGTTTAAACAATTACATTGTGGGTTTTTTTCAACTGCCTTTTTTTTAACGCAATTATTAATTCTTACGTTACAACTTGTGTTATTGCTACTCTCAATGTTCTTTTGTCAATGGTATTTACAGTAACTGTAGTTCCTATTAGAGCCTCTTCGATTGTTATTTTGGCTTTCATGTAAATGTTTACACCTTCCCTTCTAAAAACAGGATGCGGTTTGTCTTCAATGACAAACACAATGTCACCTGCAACAAACAGTTTCTGTGCTTGATATAAAAAGTTCTAAGAAATCTGCAAGGTTATGAACTGTCTCTATCATCCTGGTATGCCTGTTTTTTCACAGTTTTGTCCTTCAGAAGTTTTTAATTTTACTGCAATAGATTAATGATTCGCGTTCCAATTACTAAACATTGCAAAATGCGCAATTTTTTTCTGGCAGAAGAAACCAGCTATGATCAGAGACAACCAAGAGCAATTCTTTTAACTAAAAACATGTACATTTTAATTAGATTTTGTTTGTAAATAATTACCTGGAATTATAGATGGCCCCATGTCTCCACATTCTGGAAAGGTAATCTGTGTCCCAACTGGAATTCCTGGAGTTATGTTGACGTTCAAAAGTTTCTCTTGTAGCTCTGTCGCATCACAATCTTCAGTCACAAAAGCCCTTCTTTGGATTTTTACAATTTTCAAACCTCCATGGAAAATCTGTTTTTTGACGTGGGAATAACAAAATAAACTTACTCGACAGTCTTGGAAAATTAAAACAAACTTAGATTTTGATGTTTACAAGATTTTCAATAAACAAAAACGTCTTCTTTTATGTAGTTATTCTTAAAATAAGATATTGTACAATTTGAACTGCTTTAAATTAAACGTCTGATATATGTAATTTAGTTCCATTTTAATATTTCTTACAGGCATGTCTGAACGTAGCAAAATAAGATGACATTTATTACATAACCTACATTTATTTTAAAATTTTCTATATATGTAAATATAAATATTTTTATATTCATATCCTACTTCAATTTATATATTGAAACAAACACCTCTTCTAATGATAAAGCTAGTGGTTTTATAAAAGGTGGCTCCTTCTTTTTCACTCCTTTTGAATCACCGAAGGAAAAAAGTGGTGGAGGATCTGTAACAGCGTCCAACAGATCTGCATATGGGCTTGTTGTCCCGAAAAAGTCCCTAAAATCCCAAATACATAATCACGGCTGTACGAAAGATGAATTTGTTTTTTACTTATATGTCTTCAAAGGATCGCCATGGTAAGCGTAAGGCGGATTCCATCCATAAGGAGTTACAATGCCTTTCTTTAATCCTTCTTCTCCATATTGGTCATAAAGAGCTTTCAATAAAGGAGAACTCAATACTTCATAAGCCTCTCCGACTAATACGAATAAAGAATAGAGACTTTTGTCATTCTGCCTTTCTGGATTGTATTCTAAAGCCAGCCGTCGATACCTGTAAAGTCCGGTATTTACATTTCCTCCGACATAAATTTTGTTGTAAATTGAACTTACTCCCTTCTGATGTCTGTAAGAGTTGCACTTTTATTCAGCCCTAGCACTCCATAATAGTCGATCGACCTCTTTGATACCATTAATTCAACATCATTAGACATATTCTATGAATATAAGTAATTTCTTAATTCCAAAAAAGAGATCTTGCTAGACAGATGGAAGTAAATATTTCTAGTTCAATCCCTCAATCACATATGATAATTGTTACAGTTTAAGTTAACATTTCAACCTTTTTTAAATAAATATACCTTCCGAATTTCAGCAGAATAGAAAGTACTCTGTATCCTTTTAATTTACAGTAAATGGGTCATATTCATCACGTAACATTATTTTGTATTATCTATTCATGATAAACCAATTAATTCCAAATAGAAATACACACAACTAGTAGAATTGCTGGGTTATGATCATTATCACATCAAGTTTAACATAATCTATCGTGTTTTGTTATTAAAATGGCCAGCAAAGATCAATCATCATGCTTCTTAGAATAAACAGGAACAACTTGAACTTGTTTGAAATTTATTCTCTGAATACAGACTTGAGTTGGATTTTAAGATATTTGGTTGTGTATAAAGTGATGTGTAGCTTGACCGACGCTGGTCATTCTGGCATACTTTAACTAGTTAAAATTGGTAGACCAGGATGATGTAGGCGATGAAGCCATTGGTTTAACAAACTTCAAAAACACTGGCATCTGAGAAAGTTACTATACGACATGGTTTATTTAAAGAAAAGCACACTTTCAGGTTATGACCTATGAGCACTTACTGGTGAGTAAAGTTCATTAAACAAAATATTTTTTTAAAGTAATAATATCCCTGATATTAATGATAAACAATAAAAATAATAATCTTGATAATATGTAACTCAAGTTTAACAGAGCGTGAAGTATGTTTTGTTCCTCAAACATAAAATAAATGGGAAAGGGAAAAATGTAAAAACTATATTGCCAGATTTTTTATTAATAATGTTTTAAAGGCAATTTTTCTTTAATATCATTATGAGTTTGTATATTAGCCAGAGTACGAATTTGTTGATTTTTGTTATTTTGTCATATATAGTGGGGGGAATTGAACCCATGACCACAAGGTCTACAAGCCAAGAATCTATCATGTTGCCCACTCAGCTACCACAGTCCTTAAAGATTATTACATTCAATTTGTGAAAATCCTGTATTATTACCACTCTACTATCATCCCAATTATCAAATACTGGTGCATACTGGTTCTTTTCTCTAATTTTTGGACAGTTCTGACCAATGTGCTTATCACAACCTTTATTACCTACCATGACATCTCTGGAGGTGAGGAGCCAACGCCATACACTTGCATGATGCGACAGACCCGAGGACAAAATTGCTATTTGTATTAACTTAAAATGCCAAGCAGCTGCTCGATATTGACATAAATTAGGATACCAAGTTGATCTGGAAAAAATTGCACCAATGTCATCACTGGTCTTATACTTTTTAAAAGAAATCAGTTTTTGGCGGTCATATTTTTGGCAAGTTTGAAGCAATTGCATATTGTTGAATCTCATTTAGTCAATCTCAACTTCTCTACAATTTTATACACTCCCTGTACACTAAACTAGACATACAGGAAATTTTGTGAGGAAATATTAGACTAAAAATTATTATAAAAATAGTGCCTCAATAGTGTCAATATTTTGTTGGCATAAATAATCCTTAAGAAATTTCCATGAGAGAGAGAGAGAAAGAGAGAGAGAAAGAGAGAGAGAGAGAGAGAGAGAGAGAGAGAGAGAGAGAGAGAGATGGTCTATGGGGTGATGTGGACCTGTAATGTGATCCTTATTGATTATTGGCTGGTTTATTCTTGCTGGGTTGGTATACAGTTTGCCTTCTTCAGCATGTTGACAACAGTTGAACATTACAATAAACTTCTTTGGTCATACCTATCTTTAAATTAAATTTGAATCACACAGACCCAAGATGTATATGAACCAGTGCAGTGGGGGTGGCTGACCAAGATGATCAGTCGGTAAGAACAAATTACAGGCAAATGATTCTACGGAAAGTTAAATCATTTTAATAAATTTTAAAGTGGGTTAGGCTTAATTATTCAAAAAAGAAAATAGTAATACAAAGATAATTTAAAAAACGATATTACTGAAGACCCTAAGTATAACGATCAGAATTGAGAAGAGTGCTCCGAGTGAACTCAACTTTATATGTTACATTTTATTTTTTCTAATTCAAAAAACTTGAAATATGTGTATGTAAGTTCATACATGGCAATGATAATATGCACTGTGATACAGAAAGTGTCTGTTTGGTATAATAGAAGAAAACACTTCAAATCCTGAAACACGGGGTATTATTAGATAATGCTTGGTATGTGTCCTCTGGAGATAACAAGAATCTATGGTATACCATTTCCGGCATTTTCTTTGGAATAACAGAGCGCTGCTGAACTACCACAATGACGTGTGTACAAAAATTGAAGATACAATGAGAATATATGTGGCCAGCACTAATCAAAGTGCATTTCTAAGCCTTTCCATTTTTTCGTTTTGCAGTCAGATGTACGTGAAAAAGTCGGAAAATGGGACTGGGTGGAACAATAGGCGGACTTACTGATGACAGTATGCATAATAGCATTTGATTGAATAAACTGTACATTTTCGGGGGAAACCGACGAATTTCATCGGCGATTAGGAAGACAATAAGTGGAAAAGTGAGCAGGGTCGAGTTTGACACCGTCGACCGCCGAGTAGGACGAGAATTTATCGATAAAACTAGGGGCTCGGCTCGTATTAGCGCTCCGACCTGGTCATCAATGCTCCATTTCAAGATAAATTAGATATTTTTGAATGAAAGGGTACTTGCACTTTTACTAAAAGAAAAATAATGTAATTTTACCATTATTTAAATTAATTTTGATATTGTGATCTCCAGGATCGAAAAATCTGTTTCTTCGTTTACGTGCTCATGCCGCATCGAGACAATTAATGACAGATTTAACTATTGTATGCAAATACATTTCTGATATCTCCTTTCAAAACAAGGCACGTAAAAGGCCTGAAAGCAGACAATTAAGGCCGATCCGCGCTAGAATGCAAGGGATATGTGACAGCCTTGGACCAGCTCGTTTCAAAGCATCACAAGACAATGGCAACCATAAAAATGGACACGTGCTTTTCATGAAATTACCAGTCACTGTACAGGGATAAAACCCTTTGAAATTGAACCCTTTCGCTTTCAACCGAACAACGGATTTTCTCCAGCGTCGTGTCAAATATTGAACTTTGTATTTATTTTTTCAAATTCGGCGTTAACTCAGATTTGGTCAGAGTACGAAAGCGGTTTTTGTGTCGAGTCGGGTTGTAGAATTGGACATGCCAAACCGTCAACACCGTGGAGTGTTTACGGTTTCCCCTAACCCAGGAATTGAAGGCGCCAGAGTAGTTTTCGGTCGCTGTAGTCCTTATTGAGCCACCAACGTCTCCTCGACTTTTAAACATTCCGTAGCAAAAGAATTCTATGAAATTATTTATTACACAAAATAGAAGTTGTCACAAAGACCGGAAAAATATAAATTACGCTCGCCAGATTTTTCTTCTTATCCAATAAAGCCAATGATATAAGACTATATTTGCACTGATAAGACAAAATGACCGATAATTCTAACGAATTTGAGCTTTTGTGATTTTTTTTTGCAGGTTTGTAAAGAACGTTTTATTCGAAGTCAATTTTAGGAACGTGCTATTAGACCACACACTGGTAGGAAGTTGCCTAAATTGATAACATTAACTTCAGTTTGTAACCAAATGAAGGCAAAGGCGTAGTTTCAAGTTCCGTCATCAAAGATCATCCCTGAACGAGCTGTTCCTTTATGACCTTGTTACATAACTGAATGATAAATCATTGGCAGTTCAATCATTTCTTAATGCCGTTTGCACGTTCTTTTCGCTTGTTTTACCGCTGTTGCAGATCACCGCAATTCTGAATTATATTAAGAGACAAAGATATTTTTTACGAAGAATATCGTACTACAAAGTAGGATTTTGTTACATATTTATCACTGATATTAATTTGTTGTGTAAGATTTTTAGAAATTGTAGCCAACGGTACACACGTTTATTTTTAAAAATCAACTATATATTTTATTGTGTCAGTTGTTTTTTTGAAAATGGGGTCTATTTTTGTAGAGGTTATATATTATATGAAAATGTAAAGACGGGAAAACAGGTAAAAGGTAGATACAAAACACGGACAGTTCGTTTTTATAAACTAGTGTCGTAATCGGACATCAAAAACACAAGTGTAGATGTATTTTAAAACGGATTGATTTTGCTTTTTTCGTTTTTTGTTTTGGTATGAGGTTTTAATATTTGGAATGAGCACATCAAAGAGGAATCGACTTTCATCATAGCGCCAGCGTTGTCGAATTCGCCGCAATAGTTGGGCGCTGAGAAGATCGTGACGAGCCGTCGGTTTCCGAAGAATTCGTAGCCGTCTTCGACGACCTGGTGAGCCCTGCAGACTAAGTCCAAGTCGTGCTTTTGGAGGAAGTCCAGAAGGACGTTTTCACCGAACGAGACGGACACGCCTCTCTCGTTTTCGCCCCAACCACTGACGTCCCTGTCAGGATCGGACCACAATAGATCGCAGAGGATTCCCGACTCGGGGACTTCCGTCGGCCTCCTTATCCTCCTGATCTGCTCCAGCTTGTAGAGGTTCGGGCTCAGCCCTCCGTGACAGCAGAATATCCTGTCGTCGACGACGGCCGCGATCGGCAGGCAGTTGAACACGTCCGAAAACGTCTTCCACATCTTCACGTTGAACCTCCTCTTGCACTCGTCGAAAAAGCCGTACACCTTGTTGATGCAGGCGCATTCGTGATTGCCCCTCAGGAGAAAGAAGTTCTCCGGGTATTTTATTTTGTAGGCGAGCAGGAGGCAGATCGTCTCCAAAGACTGCTTGCCCCTGTCAATGTAATCGCCGAGGAAGAGGTAATTGGCCTCCGGAGGATAGCCGCAGATGTCGAACAGCCGGAGCAGATCCGTGAACTGGCCGTGGATGTCTCCGCAAATCGTGAGAGGCGCTTCCAACTCCAACAACGAGGGCTGCTCGAGTAAAATCTCCCTAGATCTTTGACATAGGATCGTCACCTCGCCTTCCGTCAAAGTGCCCTTAGCGCAGCGAGCTCCCCGCATTTCGATAAGCCTCACGATAAAACCGTCCAGGTCCATAAGGAAGTCACTTTTTACGTCCACCTATAACAAATAAATATACGCATGTGCAAAAATTTCCAACCCTTGAGCCTTTAAAATTTTAAGTCAAATCGTTTTAAAAGTTTGACTGTACAAAACAAAACATTTAAGTAAAAACTGAACATTCGGAGCTACTATTTTTTAAAAGACTTTCACACATGTTTAAAAAAGAAAATGAAGTTTAACCACAATAACATCGAACAAATAGTCCGCGATATCAAATGTATGACTACATTTTACAATTGAAATTTTCTACAACTTTACAAGTCCGAAAATGAACAAAAGTCTTACATTCTAAAATCAACAACCGTAAAATGTCAGTTGATACAATACACAACAGGTATAAGTAAATTATTCATATTGATGATTGAATTGATTACTAAATTGATAAATTAACTAAATTGAATTAAACTAAATTGATTATTGAATTAATAACTATAAAATTAAACATTATGCAATCCATGCCTCTATTAGTTTACATAATCTTGGCGTTACTCTACCCCATATTTTGAAATTTAGCATAAAACAGATACCACCTTGGGCATTACCAAAACATGCCTATCACTCACAAAAATTACTCAAAATAACGCCCTATATACGCCAAAGAATTGTTAGAGGTATTAAACAAACTGCCACATACAACCTTTTGCTATACAGATGTCGCCAAATCCCCTTCAGGAACAGGAACCAGTGTAGTTTGTGACTGTAGACAATAGTTATCACTCTCAAATTTATGTAGCAGTTAGAGTGCGGAGCTTATTGCCATAAGCAAATGTCTAAACTTAATAGTGCTATCAAACGATAAAAATAGATATATGCACCGATTCACTTTCAGCACTTTTTTAAATAAAAAATAAATTTACTAATAAATCAATTCTTTGAAAAAGACACTTTTATTCTCTCGGATATCTACACTCAATAGGAACTGATGTGTTCTTTACATGGATACCTAGCCATTGGTATACCAAGCTGCTAAAGGGGCGATCGAGAGTGATTTACCATTAACAACTGTGTCACATAAAGACGTAGTAAGTGTTATAAAAAACCAAAATTTGGTCATCCTGGCAACAAATGTGCGAGACACACTGTCTTTATAATTTATTAACTATCTTTCGAGGTCCAGTTGACCAATTAATATCATTCAATTAATTAAGGTTTTAAATTGAAATAAAAAAGTCAGTGTCACGAGCGGGATTCGAACCTACGACCTTGATACGCTACTTTACCACTTGAGCTATCGTGATTCGAATCCCTCGGGCACTAACTTTTATCTTTATAGCTCAAGTGGCTGAGTAGCGGCGTATCAAGCCGAAGGTCGTGTGTTCGAATCCCGCTCGTCACACTGATTTTTTATCTCAACTTAAAATCTTAATGAATTGAATAAAAAGTAGTGTTAGCCCTTTGAAACCATCAATTAGACAATCTAGACTTGAAGAAACGTTGTTAACAAGACTAGGAATTGGCCATACACGTCTTACTCACGGTTATTTGATCCTAACTGTAAAACACTTACCAATCAGCTGCTATAGCTATAGCAACAGCAAAAGAACCTTAAATATATTTTCTTTATCGTGCCAACGTTTCGATCTTTATTGAGATCATCTTCAGAGCCTGGGATTTACAAACATTGTTTCAATTTAACAAATACATGTAGGATGTGGAAAAAAGTGAATTTATACAATGCAAAATAAAAAATTTTACATTCAATCAATGTGTATCTACTCACTGGAAGCGTCCGTTTTCTGCGTATCACCACACAAATATATCAAATTCAATAAATCAAATAATAGGAAATCAAAAAGAAAACATTGGCAAACTATTCCAATTTTTACGAGTTAATAGCCTAAATAATAGAATTTCATCTTCATTATAAATATTATCTATCAAGGAGTACTTGACCCTAGTGGATGATCGCTTATATAAAAAAGGAAAAGAAATAGAAAAAAAAATTATTGACAAAATGAAGGATTGTATGTCTACAAATTCGCAATAATAACTATAAATACAAAAAATATTACCAAATTAGTTTTTAAACTCCTACGTTATATACCAAATAATACCATATTATTTATGTGTATATATATATATATATATATATATATATATATATATATGCAATACTCAAATCATATACTAAACATCGGATTTTATATGGAACAGATTTGTCGGATAAGATGGCTTGGTTTCACTCTTAAGGAGGCCGGTGTATTGTTGTATGTAAAAAATGGTGATCTTACGATGAATTTTGACTGCAGTGACTGAATTCTTTCGAAATTGGAGCGATTGGTTCGATAGATTTAAAAAATTTAAACGAATGGTTAGTACAATATTAAACTTTTAGGGTTTTTGCTTCCCGACTGTTAGGTCATTAACATGTTGTTACTATACTTCTGGTCCCTTTGATCGACTTAATCTAGATATTGAGTGTTTTTCTTGAGACCTGCTGGGTAATGAACCTCATACTAGATATTTTGTTCGGTAAGACAGGTTTCGGTTTCTCGCCATCTTCATTGGTGCGTTTGTATGTAATGCACGACTAAGAATTGAATATGGGATGTCAGATCTAAACTTCTTTTTTTTATGCCAAAATAAAATTTGAAGGCTCTGACGATGATTGCACGCAGATCTATTCCAACTGTTATTTTATTGGTTGTTTTGTTTATTTTTTCACGTCTTTTCGAAGTGCCGGAACAATTAAAAATATGTTAACGGTTTGTAGTGTTTAATTTTAGGTTCTGTTCTTCTATAACGTATTGTGCTGAGCTTATTAAACAAACTGCCCTGCATTGTAACTCAAAGTCGTGTACACTGTGAAGGTTTAGGGCTGTGTTACAGCTCAGCTCCTAAAGGAGCGGAATTATTTAACATGTATTAGAAAGCCGTAAAGTTACCGGGTTAGAGACCTAATGAAATGACATCTTGAGTGTTAATACAGAACGCGCTTTTCTCGTCTTATGCTTAACAACTGGCTTAATAAAATGGAAGATTGTAATGACGATTATTTTTCCATCCCAGAAAAACTTTGCAGTTTGTGAAAGGTATATATTCTTTGATGTGTCTCATTTTTTAGTTTATAAGTTTTGCTGGTTTTGAATTTTGAAAAAAAAATTGTTTTTCTTTCAAAACTGAACATGTCTTTGAGTTGTTCACTTCAGCGATGACCTTTGTGTAAAACATTCGCACTTTCAGCCATCTGGTATTTATCGTTCCTAATGGTCTCAGCGTGGAAAGGCTCTCAGTTGCTCAAATGATTGAGAACATCCAACCGTTTAGTGCACAGAGCCAACTATCTATCGATCGCACAAAGTACCCATTTTCAAGGATAGGTCCGTCGGTAACTGCATACTGACGTGAATTACAGTTTCTGTCCAAATATTTGGAAAAATCATAAAAATGTCATCCTCTCTTGACGAGGAAAAATAAAAATAACTTTTTAATGCTTACATTTTTTTTTTTGTGCGTGTATATTTCCTGAATGTACAAAAATTGTACTATTATTGTAAAGAATATTTAAAAATTATTACAGAATTTGAATAAATATAAAATGTATGTTTTAGTTTTAGAAAAGTACGCATTTATTGTACAACTGTTACATTATATGCGGTCTTTAAAAACTTATTCTTAATGTGAAATAAAATTTAAAATACATCGTTAGAACAATGGCAAATGCTCGGTGTTTTAATTCGATTTTGATGAACTGCACGGATCTTGCTAACCGTTTCCTTGGAACGCGCACATTATTGATGTAACCTTACGGTTCACTGAAGGTATTGACCGCGTACAAAGCCAGTATGTTTGGGCACATAAATCGAACGCATCCGACACGGATGCCCCGTTAATATTTAAACGCAACTAAAATTAAAGAACTTACGTCGTGACAGTTTAAACTGGTACACTGATCGTTCATGTCGTTATGTTATAATCTCCGTTGTAAACGGACGGTGGTCAGTGGAAAACGGACATAGCTGGTCCTCCGGCCGTTCCTTCTTTCCTTCGAAATGATTTGCGTGTCGAAAGTGTGGTTTTTTTGTAGTGTTTCCATGTGAATTTGACAAATGTAGTCAGTTTGTAGATCAACGTTGCAGCTGACTTTCATTTCAATATGTTCTTTCATGGCTTCGTGGTTCATACGTTCCTATCACGGAAGAATGTCTATGAAAAAAATTTAAATGCTCTTTGAAAAGCGTTCTCTGAGGATTTCAATGTTACATTGTAAAAACGAAATAAACAAATATTTTAAAAAATTCTTTTTGTTTTATTTAAAAAAAATATAACAAAGAAGCAGATTCAACATTATTTTTGTCAAACCTCAACAATATTTATTCTGTTTATCACTTATTCTTAACATTTTAGCATACAGATAGTTAAAAGAATCAATTTTTAGGAATATTGTAGTAATTTTTATAATCCAAAACTAGTGATATCTCTTTTCTCACTCATCTCCCGGTTTTATTTATAGTAAAACTCAAAACATTTACAGCTATATGTATATACTAAAAAAAATTATTACTCGTTTGAATATATTTTCCATTGAGATTCATAGGTTGACGGAATTTAATTCTGAACATCTGTTGATTTATAGTCCAGATAATTATGTACAATTACTACATTTTGCAAATTTTACATTCCAAACGTTCTGCCAAAAAAGTCATACAGGATTGGTCAATGCAGTTCACAATTTAAACCATATAGGAAGGTGTAACGTACAACAACCCGCTGGCCGTCACGGACGAAAGAAAACCACTTTACAACACTTTTTTCCAAATTATTTTCTAACAAAACTTCAAAGGCTATTCAGGGATTCGAACCTAGAATGAAAAACATGGCAATTAAGAGAGACGGACGCCTTAATGACACGTCCACCGGGACATCCGTCTATTTAAATATGCTCTGTTTTGCAAATCATTTTCTCGTTTTTTATTTAAAAGGAAATTGACATGCTGATACTGTGACCATTCTTTAGTCGTGTAGGACTGAGGATATAAGTTAGATGATCCTTGGTCAAATAAGCGTACCCAGGGTAGTCTGCTCTTGAGGTTTTTGAATTTCATTGATTGGTCTTTGCGCATTCCTGTTTCTTTTTCTTAAATTTCAATGGTTGTTGAAATATCGAAACGTGGCTGAAAGATCGAGCCGAGGATTGGCGGACAAAACTGTATGCTCATCGCGTCGCAGGTTGATTGCCCATCATCGCTGGTTTTATCAGACATTTGTCATTTCCGTGATTGGTCTGTCTGTTTCCCGTATCTTTTTCAAAGGTTGTAATGCCTAATGACTGGTCACATCTCAAACGCGCTTGGCAGATAGAACCGAGAAGAAGCAGATTCTAACAGCAAGTCCATTAACTATCAATTTGATCTTCCTATCCCCGCTGCTTTTACAAGGCGTTATTGTATTTCAATGCTATGGAAGACCTAACAATAATTGATCCAGAAGACGGCTTTCAGACGTTTGACGTATATTCTAAATAAATAATCCGTCCATTATCCTGTCCATAAACTTTGGAATACCGCAGAAACTCTAACAACCACACGTCAACACACTCGACCTTCGCGGCAGACCGCAGCTAACTATGTTTAATACTAAATATTTCAAACGACGAAGCAATAATTACTCATTATCTTAAGTTTAATTTTTTAATGTTTGGCTACGTTTCAAACGCTACGCTTTTCATTGCATGGCTGCGCCTTATTCAATGTTTTCATCTACAGAGGAATGGTATCGAGTTTGTTACTATCGATCCGTCGTATTTCTTCAATATATGCTTAGTAAGAGTAAAATTCAATAAATATTATCCTTAAGGAGAAAAGACACTCCACTCCGTTCATCAAATTATACAATCTTACCAATTTAGAAGTTAATCTGTTGGCAGTAATTGTTTTATATATTATGGTTTACTAAACTATTTTTACATTGGTGAGAAGTTCCAATTCGTGGACCTTCATGGAGGTCATTAGACAGGTGAAGAAAGAAGAAGACTAATTGTTAGATTCACCAGCTTTCGGCGACTTTACCATCATCAGGGCCTATTTATTAAAAATTAAAATAAATTATAAACAATTAACAGTTAATAAAATAATATACATACTTTCCCAAGAGCTTGGTGAATTCAACAATTAGTCTACTTCTCCATCTGTCTAATGACCTCCATGAAGATTGAAACTCCACATAGATTATCTGCAAGTCGATCAACAAACATCATATTTCTACATTTGTCACATTTTTGTAGATGAACTTTGACGTACCGACTTTTGGGCAGCAACTCTTGAATAACTTCTTGAACTGTTAAATTTAGACATGACGATCCCGAGTACTCATCGTCAACAAGACAAGAGGATCTTTAACATCCGCACCTTGCCGGCCTTATCGGACGTTTTGATTCTCAAGATGAGAGCTGACGCACTTCTGCATACGACGGAATATACCGCCGCAGCATTGGTGTAGAGGCGCCCCAGCCCCTTAGGACCAAGACAACCTCGCTCCCCGCTTGTCCCTCCGAATAGTCGGGCTCGCATTGTGCATCGAGTCGTATGCCGCACGCAAAGGGCTAACAGGCCGATATACATCAGCCTGCTCTCCCGCGTACTCCCTAGATAGAGAAGACCTATCTCCATGAATGTGGGGGCTTCTCTAGCGTAGAAACTACCTGCCGCGGTTATTTTTTCAAGTGGAATTGATAACCATCCCCTGGATGAGCACTGCCTACGGTCAAAGGTCTCTTGTCGAGCTCAGCCTACACCTGTCATGCGCATTCGAGGGACGCTATTGGCCTAGCCTAGGTGGTCCGGTCCTTCGCTTCCCCTAGGGTACCACGCTGGTCATACGCACAATAATGCAAAGCATACTCAAATCAGAGAAGTCGATTCACTATCCGCTCCCATTCGCTTACTCACGTATTCGAGAGACTATCCAGCGTAACCATCGCGTCCTCAACGCCTACACGCTGTCGTCCGGTCACAACGTCTCCCGTTACGTCCCCCCCGCCGCAACGCTGGCCATACGCAAGCTTCACAAATAGAAGACAGCCTCTGTCTAAGTTCCCGTCTAAGTCGTCCTCCAAACTCGTACCATATTAATTATTTTATTTATGTAAATTTTATTACAAAATATAAACTTGTTATTAACTAAATGTATGTTTTTTAAACAATAAAGTTTACACACAAAACACTGAAAACCATTTGTAGCTTGCCTGTTCCTGATTCTCTTGAACGGGTTGGAAAATTTGACAATTCATTTTATTAAATTGTTGTCAGAAATTTAAAGTGATAAAATAATGTAGATTCTTTTTTATTTGATTAAACTATTCATAAAGTAATAAAGTTCAACTCAATAAGCATATCACTTTGAGATGAGGTACTAAATAGCGTACGTTGTACGCCAGGCCGGTTTATGTTATGTATTGCATATTTTTGTAAGGTATATTTTTGCTGTTGCCAGTTTAAAAAGTGGTTTTCGAGTGGTACTGCTTTATAGATTGTTGTGGTTTTCGGCGTCGAGGTGTGCGCCGTCGCCGAGCGGGGGCATCTATAAAATTAAGTGAATGAAATTAGGGATGTCGAACCCACGGGGATGACTACGACCGCTTAAGATGGGGTTGGCTTAATCAGGATAAATTTGTTAAAATAAATTGCCATTTTCGGCGAAATAGAGAGCGCGGAAGAGAGTGGATTTTTATCAACGGCCAAATTTTCAAATTATTTCTTCCGGTTTTTTATTTTTTTAATTTTTTTTTTTAATTCTTTGTTATTTCCTACTTCCCTCTAAGAGAATGAAATTTGATTTCGTCCCCCACACCGACGAGGAACACTATCGATTACGAGGTAAATTCAGCCGAACGGGGCAGCCACTTCACTTGAAACCTGTCTTCCACACTCCCTAGGCTGAGGAGGGGGGGAGCAGCAATAATGTAAACCAAAAATATAATTTCAAATAAGACCAACAAACTTAGCTCTCCTATGTGGCATTTTCAAGTCTTGATTATTTAAAAATTCTTTTAAGAATTAAAAAAAAAAAGACATAACTGTCATTGCCCTGTAATCGATAAAGACCGATAATTTCAACACTAATGATAAATTGTTATGAAAAATGTTTGATTGAAAGGTGTTCGCATGGTTTTTAAGGTTGAATTCCACTTTTTATGTCTTTTTCAATTCACCAACTTCTATAGATCTTCTAATATTTTTACACGCTTTAAAGAATTTGTAAAATAATCATCATTGTTATACCATGAACTTTGTTTATTTATTCAATAAATTATATTACTGATGAATGATGATGATGAAAAACGACTAAGAAATGGGAGTTTATGTTTCCTCCCAAGCTCTGCAGCCTTATGGATTGTTGTATTTTCCTAGTTCCTTATTGCAGTTTGTCGATGGACTGTTGTATCCCAGGTTATGCATCGATTGCGCGGTTGCTTCACATTCGAAGTTGATATGAGCGGCTTTTTCTTTATCCTCAGTGCATAATCTACAAATACGATCATCTTATCACTTCTCGAAATTTAACCCTCTCTGACTATAACAATGAGTCTACCTGTCTTGGTATGGATAGTTTTAGCATAAGTTTAAAGTGTCTATCTCCCCTAGAATTTATCCATTTCTTCTTTGGCTTTTTTTTTTAAATCCATTCAGTTTAAATGACTGTTGTTTTTGTTATCCCAAGAATAGTTTCAGGGCCTTATGGCCTTACAGATCCTCCTCTGGCCAGAGGGTCTGCATTTTCGTTATCCAAAATTCGGAATCTAAGATGCCACCAGGTTTTGGAGATGTTTGATGCATTCACTGAATTTTTTTTAAATAATTTGGATGTGATTTTTTTCACGCTAATGGTTTATTGCTTTGCTATCGCTAATCGGATCTCATAAGGAAGTGCAAGTGTAACCACTAACTGAGCTGTTTTACAGTAAGAGCTGCAAATTGACCCAAATTTATCTTATAAAGAGTGATACAACTAATCGAGTGTACCTACAATTTAATTTCACTTACAATGATTTTGTTATTGATATTAAAATTAAATAAATAAAACGTTAGTATTTTAAATCTAGCCAATGAAAAATCCGTGCCATGCTTGAAAAGAATTGAAACATGTAGATTAAGTAAAGTTATCAAAAGAATAATATCGATTTGAAGAAGAAAATCATAAAAAATGTATCCTTACGTAAAAGTTAATTCGTGTTTATCGATGGTTTATTTTAAACAATTCATTTATTTTTAAATAATGTGTAAAATTCCAAACAAAAAAAAACACCCAAAAAGAGGAAAAACCGAATAAATATAATAGTAATACAAGAACAGCGAAAATAAATTTTTAGCGAAATATATTTTTATAAAAATAGTTGACTTATTAAGTACCTAAATAATAATTATTTTAAAAATACTGGTATTTTTTCTTTATTAATTCAATAATATATAAAATACTTGATTTTACGGCAGTAAGAATTGTTAGGGTAATCCTTTCCGAGTTTGTATACAACCAACGTATATGCTTAGAAAACAAATTTATTTTATTTAAAAAGTAATTACATTTAAAAAACTTCAATTACTTCGGTACACTGTTGGATATTTACTGCAGTATATTTTGTAGTAAATAATGGATAAAAACGTTGATATCCTGATACGGGAGTTAGTGATAGGCCGACAGTGTAGAAGGCATTGTCTAGGGTAACGGTGATCGTAGTGTCGACCTGCTCGCAGTTCGGTTTTTCTCGTCTCCGAGAACTCGTTTTAATCTATTAATTTTATACTTACGCCATGGCCACGTGTCTACGTTCCAGGTTGGGAAAACTGTGGAAAGAACTGGATGCGGATGAGAAGAATATTTACTTCAAACTGTCCACGAGTATCGAGGTGGAGCACAAGAAGCGTTTTCCGGGTGAGTCTTTCAAAAATCAAATTTCTATATTAGTTCAAACTTAAGTCTTTCCGGATGAATGATAAGTCCAAATTGATATTTGGGTAAATTGCTCCAGACAAATTTTTTAGATCGACTCCCTTTTCTGGTAAGACGTTTCGTACCATTCTTCGAACGCCTAGTAAAAGAGGTGGTGCTAGCTAAGAACTTAATGGGAACAACAAATCAATAATTTCGGAAAGATAGTTACAATTGGAGAGTAGTTTTTTTTTTAAATGGAAACCTTTTATTATCCTACGGTAAAATTTATCATGAAGGCACTGCCCTTCATAGTTGAGACTTGACACCTCCGAAAACAGCAGAACACAGAAAAAATGAATTTGTGTTAACTTTATCCTTTTAATATTACATGAACGGATCAACTAAAAAGTATAACTAATGAGGACGAAAGCTTAAAAATAGCGTGACTATAATTTTAAAGTTAAACAACTGTTATAAAATGTATAGAAGACAAGGTCAAAATTTTACAATATTTCGTACGAAATAAATTAATACAAATTCAAAATTTTTTCGTTTATAATGTGTTGAGACACAATTTATAAGATTATGTCTTAACACGGATTCAGCATCCGATGGAAATCAGATGTTTTAAAGAAATGCTAACCGTCTATGAATACTTCAGGCGAAATGGCTATTGCCCCGGTGCTAGCAGTTACGTATACCTCCTGAATATTTCAACGGGCGCGTAAATTCAACACTTTTCTAACTACTTTACAAGGCACCGCAATTATCCTTGATACAGCGCCTGGGGGAATGGGAAAAGTAAAACGACTTGTTTTAATATGTCTCCCTTAATGGAAACAAAGCGATGAATTCCGTTTAAAACCCTCGAAGATTACTTGCTCTGCTTCAAAATCCAGCGATTTTGAATAAATGTAACATCTCATTCTGACTTTTTAAATAATAAATAAATAAAGGGTGAAGGGATAATTCGAAAGATAAAAATGAGAGCTTGGGTGAAAAAGGATGCCAAAGCATAAGGTAGATAAATGAAACAGATTTAATTGTGATAAAGAATAAGCAAAAAAGGTGAGAGAATGAAAAGTTCTACGTGAAAGAAAATTCATTACATATCAAGTATCCGGTAAATGATAAACTAAGTACTTGATATAAAAACAGAGAATGAAGAGGGGGAGAGACAGAAGTTAAAATAGTGAGATAATGATATAGATACAGAAAGAAAAACGAAAGAGAGGGAGAGAGAGAGACAGACAGACAGAGAATGAATGGCAGGGAGTTAAAGAGATAGAAAAGTTTAGTGCGTAAAGAAGCAAAAGAGTGAGAGATAGAAAGATGTGTGTGTTTATAATAAGATTGACCGAGATATAATATAAATACACAAATAGAGAAATAGAGAGGAACAGGAAGAGAGAGGATGGCAGGGAGTTAAAAAGACGGGAAAGGTTTCCTGTGAACTTTAATAAAAAAGAACGTAGAGATAGAGTGATGTGTGTTTGTGTGTGTGTATGTGTGTGT
>CM077105.1:16180281-16316839 GCA_039619505.1 Cimex hemipterus | reverse complement strand
CTAGCAGAACTATTCTTCACTTTTCTTATATACAATAATGAAAATGAATGACAACTCCACAAACTCAATAATCAATTTTTTTACCGTAAATTGTTGTCTAAAATCATATTGTTTAAATGGAAAATTAAAAGTAAGATTGCATTTTTTTAGTGAATATTAGGTAGGTGTTTGTGCATTTTGATAATCTGAGAAAGGCTGAAATCAATAAGAAAAAATAATATTGGGATCGAAAAACAAAAATCATTAAATAAAGCAAGTTTTGATTCGATTTTTCTTCTAATTTTGTCATAGTCATCTTTTTTCCAGAATAAATTTTTGAACGAGAATAGGAAAATTACGTAGATAAAACCTGTAAATAAAATATCGTACAAATAAATGTTTACATCAGTGTGTCCTTGTATAAACTAAACGACAGGTTCATCACTCCGCAGAGCTAAACAAGCACTTTCGTAATTCCAAACAATGCTTTTAATTGTCATGTAACGCATTCTTTTAATTATTTATATGGAAATTTATCGGTCTGAACACAACCGGATATTGAAAACACAAACGTTAATTTTTTCGCCTTTAGTCTTTCTGCTGAGGGCTCATTTCGGGGTGCGGGGTAGCCGGGTGATTAAGGCCTCAGACTCTCGGCTAGTTGATCCAGCAGTAGTGGGTTCAATTCCCAACGTGGCGTCTGGATTTTCTTTGTGATACATAATCCGTCTGGGGTGGGGTAGGATCTAGCTGACTTCTTCCGGCAAATTTTGATGAACAGCTGCTCAGTTGTTGATAGTTCAAGATTAGGTCTAAGTCTTGCACGTCCTGCCGACCGGATTTACGTTTCGAACCTTTAACCATTTCATCAAGGAAGCATTCTTTGGAATATTTACGCTAATAAATACATTATAACTGAAACGCCTTTGACGGACCAAATCAGCGAAGATATATAGACAAGATCAGAAACGGCCAAACTATTTATCTTCCTTATAAAACCTGTAGTGTTTGTTTAATGTAGTTAATGTTTAATTAGAAGAAGCTAGGTCAGAACAGGTGGGTGCAGTAGACTATCGATTGCAGTCGATAAGTACATTAGCTTTGAATGTCGGGCTAGAGTGGAAACAATTTTTCTTTCTATTCTTAAAATTAAAAAAGCGGAGGCACTTTTCGGTTTTACACTGCGAACAATTGCATATTTCTAGTGGATTATCGATTTGCGTTTAGAATGAGCTCACGTTAAACTTCTCTATCTCGCTTTTCAACTCTACCTAACTTGTTTTAGTGGCGAATCACACTCTAATGTAAACAGACTCTTTTGACAGTTGACGTGGGCATTTCGCAGGACGGCTTCAGTAGCGGATCATCGAGCCTTGTTGGGCACTGCGGTTGGAGATGGTCCTCCCCTCAACCCTCTAGTCTAATGAAAGCTAGTTTCCATGTTGTTAGTTTTTAGTTCTTTTAGTGCCATCCATTTTCAGCCGTACCTTAAAGCTTACCGGCGGACTAGCCATATTTAAAATATTTATAAATTTAAAATTATAATCTATATAGTTCTCTTAATTAAGCCAAAACCGTGGTATCGCATGCTGTAAATATTTTTGCCCGGTAGTGTTGCTTTATTAAACCTCGAATACATTTCCATAGAAGGAACGTTATACGGCAAGGAAAATAAATCTTTAAATATGTGTTTTGAAATAATTTATTTGTAGTATATAAATATCATGAACCAAGAGAATAAAAATTCAATCAAGATACCCAATGAACCAGAATGAGTGAAGGGATCCTACCAAATGCTGGTACATGGTATGGTACATCGTTGTCTCAAAGAGGGAGTATAAGTCAGGAGCTGGTATGAACGGAAAGCAATCAAGGATTAAACTTGATATAATCCTTGATAATGTCCCAGTTAAGACGGAAACAGTAGCTACCGAACCATGTGCCAGGGAGATTTATACGCTAGATGTTTGTTTCGGATAGACTCGACGTTAATCGTCGTTCTACGCTGATACCAGTTTGCTAGATTCGACTAGAATCATAACATTGTTAGAAGATAGAAGTCAAGCGTATGTGACAAGGTGCTTAACATTCCCAGAATAACCGTCCGAAGGGTCCTCCAGCATGATACTCGAGAAGGTATGGATCAGGGCGCCATTGTGTCACATCTCACAGAGACGATGTGATGTTTCGAATTTATTTCAAATACTTTAACTATTTAGAAGTGTTGCTGCCAGTTTGCGTAATGTACGGCGAAGACTTTCAGAAGCTGGATTACGTGCGATTACTGGAATAACGTCCGACTAGGTACAATGTACTCGTTCGTCCTTAAAAGGACAGTGAGGATCTAGCCTTCTTGCCTTATCAGACGTTTTGATTCTCAAGATGAGTGACAGAATGGTGTTACTGCTGCAGCATTAGTGTAGAGGCAGCTCAGCTTAGAAGGCCCAAGAAACCTCTGACCAGGTATAGAACATCTCGGTTGTTTCGCAAGAAATCACATCAATTATTCTGAGGAGGACAACCAAAATCTTGTTTTAGCTCTTCTAATGGCCGAGAGAGGGATTGGAGAAGAACAGGGAAATATCCCCGCAACAGTTACATTCCGGAGAAACTATGGAGGTGGTAGTGTTATTCTTGGGCCAGACGTTTCTATGGAACAAACTTGATCTTCATCTAGGGTCCTTTAATAGCTGTGCGATACATTGAAGGTGTGTTATCAGATGAAAGTTTTCCTTATATGCTATTAGTGATCGATGGTTTTATTTTTATGGATGACAATGCAAGGCCGCACACAGCTAGACGGTGGTGACTATATGGAACGAGCTTCAATTCAGTTTGGAGTCCCGACCTAAACCCTATCTAACACCCTTGGAACAAGTCGTCAAAGAGGGTAAAATGTTGCTCTGCGACGCCAGAGCATTTACAGGAATTAAGAATGGCGATGTTGGGGTGAAAATATTCCACAGCACAATATCCAAAATCTCTTAAAATCAATGCAAGCGTCAATGCAAGAGGAGAAAATAATACGTACTAAATTGAAGTTTTTATTCATTGTTTCCTTAGCAACATTTTGGGTAAAATCATTGTTTAATTTTTTATTTACGTTTAAATATCCAGTAAACAACAAATAATTAAAATTATAATGTTGCAAGTATTCAAAAAAAATAAAAAATAAAGTGTTGTACTAAACACCATCCGTCCGTTACTTGCTGATTATTTGGAAGTCGTAAGATGCGATCTAGCGTGACGTAGATTTTAGAAAAACATTTTCTTTAACGTGCCAATGTTTCGATCTTTAATGAGATCATCTTCAGGGCTCAAAGTATTTGTTTTCCGTATACATTTGTCATTCTTGTCTGGGCACTCTCAACATGACAGACAGGATTGACACATGTATACGGAAAATAAACAGTTTGAGCTCTGAAGATGATTTCAATAAAGATCGAAACGTTGCCCGACAAAGAAAATGTTTTTCTAAAACCTACGCCACACCAGACCGAATCTCACGACCTCCAACTAAAATAATTTTTAAAAAACGAGGTTGACCACTTTTTGATTTCTTACAGTAAACAAATGAATAGTTTTCAAATAGTCATTGCTAGGGAATTTTTTTTTAATTTTCTTTTATTGGTATTCAGCTATTTCTTCATTCTGTGTATTACGATTCGATAATTAACTTCTCCATCCCTGCAAGGGTCAAAGAGGGTAAAGGGAAAAGGCACAAAAATGCAAATAAACCATATCCACCTATTACGGTCGACACGTGTTTTTGTTAATGAACATTGTTATAGGCAAATCGACGGCAACTTTTACCCTTTAATGCAGGATCCGTGTAAATGTGCATAACGGCATACTCGCTCGTTTAACATCAACCGGTCAATTAAAACGACACGGTGCGATTTCCATATTTTGTTGGAAGGATTAAGATATATCAGTTCGTATCAAAGATGGATTAAAGAATCCGTCTCGATCCCACTTCAAACGTCGTATTTTCAAATGAAATCAGTGTAATTTATGCTTTCTCCTGACGGCGAAGAGCGCAGGCGGGATCCGAGAGGCCTTGGGCTTTAAAGCTTCAAAGAAATAGATATTGAGATGAATCGGCACAGTCTGCAAAGCAACAGGTGGGTCAAGACGGCCCCGTGGTTGAATCGGCGAATTAATCTTTATGTGACACATTTCCTTTCCGTCTCAACTTAAAAAGCCCTTTCCACGGCATTCCAATCTTTCCCGGCCAATTTATTTTTTACGACCCGCTTTAAAAATCATCATCAACCCAAAATTGTACTAATTTATATACGGAATACATAATTACTAATTACAATTGGAGTTATTAACTTATAACCATAATTCTCTTTTTTCTTTTTTTTTTGCGGTTTTTCCCCTTATCATTTATTGTTGATTTTATTTTGTTATACTTCGTTATACAGTGTGTTTATTAGGAACTAGTCATTTTTTTAATGTCTTTCCACGCTGATACAATTGGAGGTATTAACTTATAACCATAATTCTCTGTTTTTCTTTTTTTTTTACGGTTTTTTCCCCTTATCAGTTATTGTTGATTTTATTTTGTTATACAAAGTGTTTATTAGGAACTTTTTTTTTAAGTTAAAAGTTTAAGTTAAAATATCGTGGTAACGTATACAAAAATGTACTTTTGCCTTTTTGTGGGTAATACATGCTACCGGCCACCAGGTTATCATACGACAAAGTAGTCAAATTTGGACATGCACATTTTTTCAGCCTTTTGACATGCCTGCGCTAGGCTCTGATCTCTTAGAAAATTTTCCGCTGAACAAGATAGCTTTTTTAAATGGTTTCCTAGCTTCAGTCATTCCTCAGTAAGTTCAAAAATTCGGTGTGTCCTTTTTGATGACCCAGCTGAATTCCTTTTGAACCAATGACGCTATCAAAAAATGGGACATTAATATTTTTTTAATCTAGCTTCAAAATTTTTGTCACTTTTTTGTAGAAAAATATACACCGTACCTCATGCCCTGTTCAACGTCAAAGTTTCAAATACGACTCTATATACCAAGTTAAACGATTTTTTACGCTGATAATGGTGAAATAATAGTGCAATCGGAATTTTAATTGGTCAAAAAATGGCAAATTTAAGGTAAAAAGTTTGAAAAAATCATCAGACATTTTATTTTTTAATCAAATTTTGTTCGAACTGCCTGCCGAAGTAAAGATGCAAAGATTTTCTCTTTTTAACCACCCTTCACCGGTACTCAGAACTATAGTCAGGGCACATGGATTGAGAAGCATTTTCTGTCCTTTGCCGAGGTACTTCAACTGAGGTTGCTTGGGTATGATTGCCCTAGACACTGTTTGTCAAATGGCCGCACAGAAGATAGTTAAGTGGATTTATATCGGGTGACTGAGGAGGACAACTGATTGTGCCGTATCCACCTATCCCGGAAGTGACGATTCAAATAACGTCTTCCCTGCAAAGAATTGAGGGGCATCCATCAAACTGGAGAATCATTCTTTGTCCTTGGTGCAGAGGAACATCATATAATAGTGGAGGTAATCCATCCTCAAAAAATTGAGAGACTGAGCACCATTGAAATTATTTTCGTAGAAATAAGGCACAAGTAATTTATTTCCGAGAAGTCCACACGTAATGTTGATACTTCGAATCACCCGATTATGTTGATAAGAATACGAAAATCTCGGATTTTCCTCTATCCACGTTTGAAAATTCCATCGGTTTAATATGCCTTTAGAGATGAACTTAGAATTATCCGTCCATATGATTTATCGAATGTTTACTTCAGCCTCCCAAATCTACATTTGTGAAAGCAACTTTAAACGGCTGTCATAATCCGAGTCTCAAAGACCCTGGACAAGGTGAGAGCGTCACGGCTTAAAATTGTAAGTCCGGAGTACATCCCTGATTTTATTTTTTGAAAAACCTAAAACACTTCCATCATTTCGGAGAGAGGAATTCAGATCTTCGCGAAGATACAGTAACATATTCAGCTCCTCCTTGATATTACGCTCCCCCTTTTCTTTTTGCCATAACTTTCTCATTTTTTGACCATGTTCAAACCCGATTGCCCATTTTTTTCAGGATAAGAAATCTTTTAATGTGATATATCAAGATGTGTAGGGTCGTATTTCAAATTTTGAAGTTATACTGTGCCTCTCGTACACTGTATAATTTTTCTCCAAAAAAGGTAAAAATTTGAAACTAGATTAAAGTATGTTATATACGTATTTTGTATAGATTTTATCACGGAAACGATGTACAGAGCCTAACGCATTCCAAGATAATATCAGAATAGAAGAAATGGCCTATACATCTAACAATATTTAATGTTTATTACATTATATAGGTAGAAAATATATCTAACTATTAATAACCTATTTTTGATCTTAATAACGTGATTTACATCCCCTGGCCTCAAGGTCTCTTAGGCATCGAGTAAATAAGCGATACAGCCAAACAATGGACACGATTACAAAAAAACAAATTATTCTTGGGAGGAAACAGCAAGGTTCATCCATGGAGTCATTTTGACAAGATTTTCAGGTTTTTGGCACAAGTGCGGAAGGCTGTATTTTTAAATTGATAGGCGTTATATTCGCTATGGTTCTACGGTTTTGTATGATATGTTTTCGAACGTGTGTGTGTATGAATTTTATCAATTAAAAATATTAATGAAGTTAAATGGTCAGGTTTGTTTTAAAAGGAGAAAGAATTAATTCCTTATCATATACAACCTGTGTTTTTCAATATTTAACTACAACTCCTTTTTCTACCATTTAAAAAACAACAATTAAAATTGTAAACCTTAACTTATCCGTTGAACAGAAAAGCTTTCTGCGTTGAACAGTTGAATTACCAATCTAACGGAACAAAAATGAGAGAGCAAAATGGTTAGTTGTCTTTAAACCAAATTTAATTAATCCTGAGATTATGATGATATGTGAAAGCGTGAAATTCAAAATAAAATTTGATTCTATGCTTGACAGATATATATTTGAGATGGAAGTGAAGGTACCAAACCGAAATAGTTGCTGCTCTGTTCATTTAAAGGATTTGTTAGATGGTTGATCATTGTCAGTAGATGACCAATGTAGGCAATTTACCGTCTCGTCTTTATTAAGCAATTTTGAAATGAGGAAATATTGATGCTTTATTACCTCTTTTCTCAAAATGAGAAGAAATTGCTCAGTTATTTGTTACAGATTTAGCGAAGCGTGTGGAGGGTTTTTTTGGTCTGTTTCTGATTTGGGAAGCAGTCAAATAATGTTGTGGGATGTGAGTTTATAAGCCGTTGTGGGAGGCCGAGGTGATAGGAGGGCCGGGGCTGGAAGGGGGCCGAGCGATCTATCTCACAGATGGCCACCATGCGGGCGGGTACACATATCGATTCACCTCGTTCCTCTAATTATTAGATAACCTGTATTGAATTCTTTCGTCTGACGCCCTTGTCGTTCCATCGGCCCATAAACACCTGCCGGTTGATTTACCGTGCCCGGGTCGAATGGGGTTGAAGATGACTGTCTCGTAAGTGCGTGACACTTAACTAATTCATTTCCAGTGGAATTTGATGTCACACATTCAATTTACCAATCACTTGTTGATGTCCGGAATGTTTACACTGTCAATAAAACATTCCGGCTTTGATAGCTCGGAAATGGTCTGTTTATTAAATATTTATGAAAAGTTTGCGGATAAGCTCGTTCCGGTGCAAAACGACCGACCCTACACCCCCTTCTCTAAAGCGATAAAGCCAATATGAGTTCCAGTCCGATCTGCCGTGCCGTTTAGAAGTATGGATGGGTATAAGACACTATGTTTGTCCCAATCGACAATGAATCGCCGCTTAACTGAGAAAAGTGGACCGGACATGAGAAAAGTTCCGAACGAGCTGACGCCACAAGAAGATGAACAACGGCATCACGACCGACACTCCCTCCTTCCAACTTCACGGAATCAAATGATATACTGCGATCGTAGGACATACTTTTAACTTGTTAAACGTTTTTAAAACGATGGAGTTTTCTCCGCTAAAATTTGAAAAATTTGTTGCTTTGTTAGGGCAAGTTTACAAGATTACATGAGCAGTCAAGTATTTCTGCTATTCTCTCATTTCATCTTGCGTATAAGAAAGAGATATTTTCTTCTCTTAGTAGAAAACAATTTGCTATATAAAGGCGCTTTGGTCGGCGATTATGATCTGGATACAAAGCCGCCAAGTAAGATGTTAAAAGTTATTAGGTGCCAGACTTACGATCATTATTGATTTTTATACACCACAGCCATTATCTACAGCTCTTCATCAGAAGCTTGGTTTTGTGTATTTTGTGGCTGATGTGTATTTTTCACTTCTTTGTTCTTCCTCTCCCAGGAGTCGGAAACCACCTGGATTGGCTTTCACACCAACAGAGGGATTGTTCCGATGTTTATTTTTCTTCCGGGCAATATGGCAGGCGGTTTGCAGTGTTCAACTAGCAGTTTTACTACCATTCTAATCTTGTCACGTTTGGTACTTCTGCTATTAACTTCTGCGAGTAGGACGGAGAAAGTCGGCCAGGCCAACTAATATACCGAATCCAATCCTCACAAAAGACCACAGACAAATTGTCAATGCTACCTACTACATCTATAATCCTTTTTTAACGAACTAATTTATCCAAAGTATACTGCCCAAATACAATCTGCGCTTTCTTTTTCCCAAGAAGCTGCTATGTCACCTTACACGACAATGGCTTCGAGTCCTCCTTGTCCCTTAATCCCTCAAATGAGTGCCAGCTTGGCTAGTTTGCATAACATGTGTCCTTCGAGTGCAATGCTGGCCATAGGGTGGTGTTTCTGCAACGGACTTTTAATGAACTTTTTGCATGCTTCTTCCGATGTATCTGCGTTTTTGGGAATTTCGTATGTTCAAAAGTGTTCAGATCTGAGAGTTGTCCTGATAGAACTTTTCTTGAACAATTTTTATCTCCTCGTTGTCTCTCTGTGCTATATGTCATTGAACCCTATCCTTTGTCCAAGGGTTGATTTTGTTAATGAGATTGCATTTCGTGTCACCGAGCTGTTCGATTAGTTGTGTATCCTTTTGTTCATGATGCCTAGTCTCTTAATTTGCCTGGCACATTATTCAGTAGCCATGGTCTCGACAAGATATTCGGTGGCATGTTATGCATATATGAAATTAAGGTCATGGTTTATTTTTGTACATAACCTCCTGAACTATCTATATTCGATCTTGGAGCCAGCTTTGTGCCAGATGTAGACAGCATTTACTGGGATTTACTTTATAGTGTAGTTTGATTGGAAAACCTCTTGCCAAATCTAAATTTTGGGATCATATAGTTGACAGGCATCCGTAGAATCGGCCGGAAGTTTGGGAAGCCAAAGCGTCACTTGTTTTCTTTTTTTCGGGTTATTGGAGCACACCAACTCCCCAAACAATTTTTAAATTTAGGTGATTAAATATACAGGTCGAAGGTGTCAGATCACTCTATTGCCGCCTATTCTGTCACGCGGTTCAACAAATCACCAACTTTGGTACATAACATAACTGATGTAGCTGTGGTCAATTTTTGGAACATCGAAATGTTTTTGTGTGCCATTTCACATTCTTCAGTGTGTGTTATTAATTCGCTCTTTTCTCTTTCTTTTTAAGTTTTAGTTTTAATAAAAATACCATGATTATCGGATTGCAGTAAGCTGTTTAAGTGGTACGATCAAATACAATAATTTTGATCATCAACCAAATAAGAACTTAAATTGGTATATGTTATAGCGGTATCTATACGGTGAAGTACATCTAGCCTTTTCACTGGTCGAATTCTCAGTCAGAAACGTGTCGCCGACTTCACTAGTTGGTCTGTACTTTTTCTTATTTTTTATGTTTGATTTGGTAAAAGGGATCTGGTCGGCATGGTCTTGTCCTGTGATGGACTCAGTTATGGATCATCTATCCTTTAGTTCATTTGAAGTGGGCTTTTCTTTGTTTTTTTCTTCCTTTTATTTTTTGCTTTCCGTCCATTGTACTCATAGAAAATAAATGAATGATATATATATATGAATATAAATGAATAAATGATAAAAATAAATAAATTCTTCATAAAAGATTGTACAAAAAAATGACGATGAGATGAAACGAAAGTCAAAACGTGCGAGAATAGGCAAGCCAATATGACAGTGGACATAATACGAAATGTTGGTCTAATTATCTAAATGTTTGTGCAAAATTTCCACCTATGACAGAGGTGGTAAAATAATGAAGCAACTTTTATCAAACGAAAGATCCGTCGATCACTCCAAAGCTTGATGAAGTCATGCCAATCAGAAATGTTTAATCTTGTATTTGGTATTTTAGTTGATCGTTGTTAAATTTTACATGCGTGTAATAATTGATTTGTTTTTTGTTTTTCTTGTCAAAAGCAAATAACAGAAACGTGGTCATTTAAATTTAACACCGCTTAACGAGTGTAACTCCCAAATGTTTGTAAACGGGAAATCACACTTGCCCTCTGATATTGATAACATCTTCACACTGTCAACTGTAAAAATAAATAGAAACTAATTAACGTTCTAGGGAAAGCGTTGATAATTAAATGTAATTAATTAGCATTAGTTATATATGTAAGACAGTATCTTGGAGTTTATCGATTTAGGGCATGGCAGCCACTTTTTTTTCATATGCAATTTAAACAATGTACTACATCGAAATCTTCTTCACTAATAACGAGACCAAATTTCAGGCCAATATTATCAAAGAAAAACCAAAAATACCTAGGTTCGTACTTGGTAATAAATATTGACCAGCCTCTCCTCCCCTCCTCGCTTTTGGCTCTTGCCAACGTTGGTTTAAATAAAAAATCAATAGAAGGCCGGAGTGTATATTCCGATAATTTCTCCGCCCCTACGAATAAAGATCCAAGAGTTCTGGAAGCCATTCTACTCTGGAAAATGCTATGGTCGTTAATTATACTTGTGTCTTTAGTTTTTGGTTTATTAAGCTACTTATGCCTACTTCCCAAAGGAAAATTTTCTAAATTTAATTTTAATATCTAAATATAATTTCTGATAACAATACCGCATACATTTTGTCACCAATTATAGATTTTGCATAGCCTGAATGTTCTATGGTTAGACTATATAACGTCACAAACAGTATCCACATAATTCTGAAAATACACTGAGAGGGAAAAAATGGCCTCTTTGTTTTTTGCTTTTTGTTTACTTCGTATATTTAAAGAAAATATAAGATATAGCTAAAAAAAACTTCAATTAAAAATTAAAGAGTAAAAACAATTTTACCAAAACTGTTGCTATGGGAACAATGAAGAAAATATTCAATTCAGTATGGAGTATTTCCACCTCTTGCGTTGGTCGCCGCTTGCATTCGACGTGACATCAATTTTAAGAGGTTTTGAGTGCTATGGAATATTTTCATATACTCCAACAGCGCTATTCGTAATTCCTGCAAATCCTCTGGCATCAGTGGGCAACAACAACCCTCTTTGAGACTCCTCCCAAAGGAGTTCGGAAGGTTTAAGTCTACATGATGGCCACTCCAAAGACGTAATCACCAACGAACCTAGCTGTCATGCATACAAGTAAATCCGTCGCCAATTAGTAGCATATAAGGAACAACTTCTTATAATAACATATCTCAATATATCGAGCAGCTCTTAAAGAACCCTAGATGAAGATCATGTTTGTGCGACCTTCCACAGAAATTCTTGCCCACATAACACCACCATCTCAAAAAAGCTGATTCTGTTCATCTTCAAACCCTCTCTCGGCCATCAGAGGAGCTTAAACAAGTTTTTAATCCTCTCTTTCTCAGACTTTCTTCATGATTTCTTGCGAAACCTAACCGAGCCTTGTCAGATGTTCCGGACCATGTCGCATATAATCCACCTTCTGAAAGTCTTCACCTTACAGTGCGTAAACTGACATTAGCTTATCTAAATTGTTAAAGTAGTTGAAGTAGATTCGTGCAATGCCTTCTTCTCTTGGTAGTGATGGAAGTCACTTCGGACGGTTGACCCCCTGGCACATACACTTGACTTCTTCTATCATCTAACCATGCTATGATTCTAACCGAATCTGTATCAATTAAAACCATCACCCAACTTTGAACCTTAGAAATGATACAACTTAAACATCGGAACGTTAAAAAAAAGCTTTACAAAGACCACCAACGAAGAGATTGTTTATTCAAAGATTTAGTTACAAAGAAGGAGATTTTATCGGTATTTTATTTACGTCTAATCCTTAAAAACGGACCAAATTTTGTTTTAAGATAATCAATGGAGGATTGCCTAAGAAATAATTAATAATATTAAGGGTGTCCACTTTTTTACCTCTCAGTGTATTTTAGTTCGAATAATTGACGGGTTTTCTTCCTTTTTGGGCACAATCTATAGCTTTTACTGGCGACAATAACCAAATTATTCAAATTCAAAAAAGTTTAACATCAGACTCATATCTAACCAATTAATGACGTATAAGGTGAGTCTTAAGGCGTCATACACCTTGAGAGGCTGACGGCTTTAGTTCAGCCGGGAATATGTCGCATAAACTATCCCACGAGCGTTGTTTAAGACACATTGACGAATTTTCCAAGAATTTGAGTCAATTCTGATATAAAGATTCCAGTATCGATGTTGATTTTGTCCATATAGGTCTGTCGTAAAGATTTTACAAACAAGGCCAAAAGATAAGACCTGCGGTTTCGTTCGTTTCACGATAATGCCACATCTTATAACGGACATGTGGGGACCATGGAAACATTAAATTCAAAAAGGGCACATATAGTTCTCACTCTGTCTTTAGTATGATACATATTCATTTTCCTTATAAATTCAATGGTTTAAAGTTGTTCCATCAATTTTACATTAAAACTTGCCAGGAACTGAACAAGCCCGTTAGCAGTTATTAATGGAAAAAAGTTCACTATTATAAGACATTAAAATCAAATTGCTCTGTCTTGAACATAAGACAAATAATATTTTCCTTACTGACCTTGCTGAATTGGTCCTGATTGACCCCGTCACATTTAAACTTAAAACAACGTAATTGGATAAATGAAACAGGCCGATCACTGAAAATTGGAAGTAGCTAAGCACGCCATGAGTTAAAAATCCGGATAGAATTGGCGAAAAACGAAAAAAAAAATAGTGTATTTTGTCTAACATTTAACTAAAAAACGATCTGTATTTTGGTAGCCTCCTGGTCTTTCTATACTCACCAGTCAATTTTGCTTTCTATGTGCTATAAAAGACTACCAACAGGAAAACGCTGTAATCAACTGCTGACAAGCTATCATAAGCAGTTAATTGATTATATTTAAATTCCTTACTCTTCACATACGCAGATGATACCGCCATTCTTTCAGCAAACAAAGATCCATGCCACCTTAAGAAACCACCATCAGTACTGTTTGGAAGTCCGTGAAATGGAGGATCAGACTCGCCGAACCCAAATAATAAAATAACCTTCACGCTTCGCTGTATTACCTCTTCTACCAGTAACCGTCTGCTATTTTGGAAATTCATCGACAAAAGACTTACTTGGAACCCCCAAACTAGACCCAAAATAATAGAACTGAGCAAACGATATAAACTACCCAAAAAGCTACCTGACTCTTCACAACAAAATAAAAGCAGCATTTACACTTGGCTACTTCAATCTAGACTAGAAAATGAACCGTGGGGTTCAACCTCCAAATAATCCCCAGAACTGATGTTTGTAGATTGACCAGAAGATAATCAAGTCAGAGTTTTTTACATTTACCAAGTAAAGACCTTAAAGAAAATTTGAACACTGCATTAATCCCCAGAACGTTATATAAATGAGGTTCTTCCCGAAGATGTCCCGTTTTATGTTGGTTATTAGAATCTTTCGAATCTTCATGGTGATTTCTGTTAGGTGATTAAACTTGAGATCAAAGGTATCGGATCACCTATTATACCACGCGCTTCGGCATATTACCCACTTTGATGGATGGATTTCTTCAGAGACGTAATTGGTTTGGATGTATTAAATTTTTGAAACATCGAAGTGTAGTCGGAGTTGATGAAAATATAGCTTGGTGATGCACTTGTCCTTTTTAGGCGGTGTTTCTAGTTAGACGCGTTTCACCATTACACGGTCTTCAATGAGCGTTATTAAGCCATTCTCGTCTGTTTCTTTTTAAATATTAGTTGTTGAAAAGCAGACCAGGATTATCAGATTAACCAATGTCGTCTGTACGGGACATTACCTGGACTAAATGCTTTTAAACCACTCATCAGAGTCAAAATAATACACTACCCACTAAAAAACAAACACTTCATTTACACATTACTACTATATTAAATCTGACGGAATTGAACTGTGGGGTTCAACCCAATGAGGTTCAATCAAACGTCCCAACCTCCAAAGAATCCAGCTACTCCGGTGAAACCTTCTAACCATTGTCCCAATCCCTACTTTTCGTAGATGCTTTTACTTACAGAGAGTGCCATTTGATCTCAAGACAGCAAGAAGTCGATACAAACACCGCAATCCACATCCCAACCTTCTAATCAAATCCTCACGAGTTCTCCTTAGTTCAGGAGAATCCACCAACACGCCTAGTGCGCCGCCAATGGCTTAGCGACGTGAATAGTAGGGTTTTCTCTAATGGTTTCCTTCTCCATCTTCCCATTTTGCATGTAATAGTTCAATAAAGACAAGAGTTGCTTGTAGTATTACTAAAGCACTGTCACCATAGCAATAAACATTTCTTTAAGAGTCCCGCATAGATCATGGTATTTGTACCTTTAAAGCACTTCAATTTTTTAGTATTGATGTTTCTATATTTGTTGGCCATGCTCGCAACTGCTTTTGATTTATTGGTCTCCGTTGTAGTAGTCTCATAGATTCACGTACATCCTGAATTTTAAACAACATATGTATTTGGGGGGCTGAAGTTCGGAAGTTGCCAACCTGGCCTGCCTTTTCTTGCTGATTTGGTCTTTCAAGTGCTTTTCCGCATTTCGCCACCTTCACTAGTGGATGTTTGAAAAATTATAGTAAATCCCACGTTTAAACAATATTTCGAGGGTCTCTATCATTTTTAAGTTGGTAAAAAGTAAAATACATGATAACTCGTCGCTGTTCTATTTAAATGAAACAATTTACTTTTTATAACAAGCATCAAAATAAGAACCACTGTTGTTCCTGCTAAAAGAATTTTAAAAGATTATAATTGCTGAGGAAATCAAGAAAAATTTAAGAAGAGGGTCAATTTTATCCAGGTTCTCAAAGACGCGGTAATGCGAGCATCGCCCTTCTGAGATGAAGGGAGAAGATAATAAAATATTCCACAAGTTCCGAGAGTAGGTCAAGTGCAGGAAAACTTGACGCCATTGTTTGAGTGCCGAGCAACTTGGAAAAGCAACAAACGAAGAAACCTTTTTCTCTCCAGCAGCCCTCCCCGCCCGGCTTACATATATTTAGAGAAGTCGAGCGAACTGATGAAACCACTTGTTGCTTACACCTGTTTTCCCTCCCATTATTTTATTTTATAATTCATACCTACCGAGTGGTAATAACTGTCATTCATTGAGGTTAATTTCATGATTGGCGCGGTACACTCACAAAGTAGCAATAGCTAAGGGAAATCGATAAAGTTAATGAAGGCTACTCGCCTAACTCTTCACTGACCCAATCAGCCCCTCAAGTTAACAGCACTTAATTGATACACCACTGTTAAGTTCAAGTTCTGTAATCCTGCAAATCTTCTTAATTTCAAATGTCCGACTTATTGTCTGAATTAAGAGCAGCGGATTTCATTCTGTAAATTACTATTCACCTTGTTTAGCATAATCTCCCATTAATAACTTCACGCTGGTTGTGATTAATAATCATCTCGGCACGGTGTTAATTACGGTTCAAAAACCGGACATATTATATATTTCACTATAAATATCAAATATTAAATTGCCATGCCATAACGACGTATTATAAATGGAGATTTATCTATGTATCTATAATTTCAATTTAAATAAATATAAAACTTAAAATATTTCACTATTGGAAAATTCAGCAAAATGTATTGCTTATATTTTTCATGAAACGTTTTTGAACCGGTACTTACTTCTAGTCATAACACTGTCGTTAGTTTGTCCTTTGATGAACTTTTTCGCATGGCCTTTTTCCTGGAAATCAATTCAATTAAACCAAGGAATCCTTCTCAATCTGATGTCTGATGAACCTACGTTTTGGCAAATTCGGTATGCCGCATGAAGCTTCACGGCCGATATGAGCCCAATCGATCTTTTCTTAGCCAATCTGTTTCCACGTTGCCCCTTGTGCAGTACACATGCAAAGATAAAAGACGTCTTGATTACAATGGTAAGGTATTTCTTGTAATGTCCGACTACCATTAAGTATAGCAGGCAAAGAGCCAAACTACTTATTTTATTTTTTATTAGGTATCGTGGTCCGCTTGACCAAATAAGTTCTTTTCAATTTATTAAGGTTTCGATTCAGATAAAAAAGTCGGTGTCACAAGCGGGATTCGTACCCACGATCTTCGGCTCAGTATGCCGCTGCTCTACCACTTGAGCTATCGTGACTTCGATCCACTGACACAGACTGCTCATCTCAATCGCGCCTTGTAAATATTTGCCATTTTTCAATATCGGTGGACACTGGCTTTTTTTATCTCAACCAAAACCTTAATAAATTGAAAACTACTCATTTTGTTTTACTCTCAAATAAATTTTTAAAAGCTACCTATACCGGGATTCAAACGCAGATATCGTGGCGACACAATGCGGATACTCTGGCCACTCCGACCTCGGCGGTACGTAGTCGTGTATAAATGTGCACTATGAAAAATCTATGTTTAGCATATCATAATACATATATCATGTATCAAATTAATTCTCCATATTTATCTTGGTTCAGCTAAATATAAATTATTATTTTTCAGTGGACATATGGAACTATAATCTCATTAAACCTGGATTCTTCTTTTTGTTTGTTTACTATCTAAACTTTGTAAGTCGGGTAAAGTGTGATTTGTAAATAGATTGTTATATAATTTTATATTCATATTTTTGTTTCTTAAACATTCATTATACGCACATTATTATTGTTTACCTTTCTGGAAAATCTCCAATAAGAGAATTCACATCACCAATAACCTGAAAGATTAGAAAAATTGTTGGTAAAATAAATAAAATTATATGAAATTGAGAAAAAATGTTTATCTCTCTGAATTGCTACGATCCGTTAATTTAGGGCAGTTATGGAAAAATTCAATAAAACAATCCGGGTCACTTTGAAGATAGTCAATTTCAGGATAAAAGCAATCACCTGTTGGGCTAACACATACCCTGTCAATGGAAATTAAATAGATCGTTACAAATTTTGGCGATGTAAAATTAATGGATTGCAATTGTGACTCTTGTCGTGTCAAGTCACACGGAGGGACTTGCTTTTTGATGTTGGCAGTCGGCTTAGTCGTTTCGAGTGTTTACGTTTTGCCCACAAAATCCCTTGTGCTAAACTGAAAACGTTTCTTGATGGTGTTGAAAAAACAGGGACTAAATAATTTTAAAATGTCAAAAAAGACCATTAATTGTCAAACTTTGATCTTGCTGTTTTCGACTTTAAAAACAAAAATAAATCAAAGAAAAAAACATCATGAGAATAACTTTTCTAGACATTCTATTAGAGTGCATTGTGGATTCGCAATAAGAAATATACAAATTTGATTATAAAACAGTTTGAGGCTTTTTGGAAAGAAATCTCTAAATTAACTCGTTCTTCCGAGATTGTAAACTGACACTGCTTCCACGTGACGTCTCGGTTGAATTATGTTCCGCTTATGCTGTAACCCGAAGCAAAAACCAACTGAACATCTTACATTATAATATTGTAAATCGGAGTTGATGCTGAGTCGGTGAAATCGTGCTCAACCGTCATTGGCTAACTTGGATCCGTCTTCACTCGCTGGTTTGTTGCACTTTCAAACGCTTATCGGCATTGCGTTGATTTTCGGTAAAAAAAAAAACATGCTGAGTTCAGTGCACGATTTTAAAACGTATTTGGAAAAAAAGGACATGAATGTAACGTGACTTACAACACACAAAGTAATACATAAAATATCTTGGTCATACCAAACTTAATGATATACCAGTATGATTCTTTTTGAAATTATTAATTAATTGCACAAAGATTATTCAATTATGAAAGGTAATACATAATATTTACAATAATTAAGAGATATAAAGCAAACAAGAAGAAAAAATCAGCTCTAATTAGATCAAAGCTCTCATGCTTCCATGGTTTACAGTCGACTGGAAAAATAAAAATAATCTACAAAAATAATCGTAGAGAAGGATGATAAAGCGGTTTGGCTTCTCGTATGAGACACCCAATGGCTAATTGATGTTAAGCAATCCTGTAACACAGGAATTACCTTACTACTAAAATAAAAAAAGATTTCACATGCCTTTTAATCTTTTTGGGTACCAGCTCATATAGGACAAAGGAGCATCGAGAAGGCAGATTGGCTAAGGAAAGATCGATGAGGGAACTTATCGGGCCAGTATCCTCTTGCGGCATACCGAATTGTCAAAAACATAGGTCCATCAAACAATAGAATAAGAATAATTACTTGGTTTAATGTGATGATTTCCAGGAAAAGATATGCGAAAGGTTTCATCAAATGGTCATCGCAAAAACTAACGACAGAGCAACTAAACCTGGAAATAGTTAAGACTAGAATTATAGTAGATCTGTTGACTGGAAACCTTAACTCGACAAGAGACTGTTGATTCAAGCGATTGGGTGTACTTGGCAAATCCGTACAGTGGGTACGTTATAAACGCATTAGATAATTCGTCCAAAGAATTTTGAATGAAAGGTTACTTGTCGTCATGAGGAATCTGATAAAAAGCTTTAAAACTTAATAAAGGTAGATCATAGTGTTAATAATGGAGATTGCATAATAGACCATTATATCTGGGGACTGGATCCGAAGATGCCACTATGGCTATACACAGCGGTTGTTAGACGCATGATAGCCTACGGCCAGTGCTTTGGTGGACTAAGACCTTACAGCTCAGGGCGGTTCGGATCCTCCGTACAGTTCAGAGACTGGCGTGGCTGAGCACCACTGGGCAATGAGAACAACCCCCACGGTTGCTCTGGAAATCCTTCTGAGTCTAACAGTATTACATATTTTTATACAGGGAGAGACCAGAGGAGGAACTAAGGCTTCTAGGGGAGCTTCAGCTTATCGGGGAGGGGATGACACCTAATGACAATTAGTTTTGGCAAAAGATTTCTAATCAAAATACCTTGGCGAGCAGACTGGGAAAAATAGATACCATTTAATGCCGACCATATCTGGTTTACAGATGTCTTCAAAACCGATTATGAGCTAGGAGCTGGCATTTACGGAAATAAACCAAGGACTAGAATTCATGTAAGCCTTGGGCAATGTTTTGGCATTTTTCAAGCGGAAACTGGGCCTAATAAATATTGTGCCAGAAAGTAAAAAAGGCTGGGGATAATCAATAGAAAAATTGCCATTTACTCGGATTGCCAAATGGTACTGAATTGCCGCATTAACAGTGAAGTCCAGAGTCGTGTGGGACTACATTAATACCCATTAATACTTCATTAATATAATAAGTTACCATTGTCTGGTTGCTAGGGCACAGGGCAGAGAGGCCAATAAATTGGCCAAGGAAAGTTCATAGAAGGCACCTATTGGCCTTGAACCCTTTTGTGACTTACCAAATTGGCTAAATCAAGGATCCATTAGACAAGTCCGCCGTTCGACGGGAATATCGCCTCGGACAGAGGCATGCAAAAAAAGTTTATCATAAGACGATCACAGAACTGGACTACTAACTGGACACTGCAGACTCCGAAGGCAGCATATGTATAGACTCGGGCTGGCAGAAACTATGAACTTTGCCATTGCTGAACAGTCTACTGTTGGTGAAAAAGGCCTATATAAGCTGAGATCCCTTATCGTGGAAAAGGAAAAGTCGGGGCTTTGGGGGTCTGGTAAAAAGCCTCAAGCTTAGCTCTACATAAAAAAATGGAAATGAACAATAGACCAATACTGGTTGCGGTGCATAGGTCGTAAAGAGGCCGTTTTCAATATAATCTAATCAGATAGACCATTATTGCTCGTGGTGCATTAGGTCAAAAAGAACCGACCTTTAACATTATTAACCTTAACGAGGGAAAAGGATAGCAGGGGGTTGTCAGCAATGTTAACGATACTTTGTTGTTCCGGTAAGACCAATCCTAACCTGCGATGCAATATTGTGACATATTACTCTGTTTGGTGGGTGATTCTTTCCAGGAAGGCAGACCAAAAACAACGTTCATTTAAGAGATATGTGCAATCTGAAAAAAGCACGGACAAATAAAGGCTTAGCTATCACGTCAGATAGCCGAGTTGTCCCGTGTTCTTTGGCACATAGGGGATGGGGGGAATGAATATTGAACAAGAGTCTTGTTCATTCTTCCGCCATTTTTTTTCAACTGGCCTAACCCTTTAAGAAGATAAAAATATGGACCATCAAGAACTTTTTTAGTAAAGAGGATCAAGTTAAAAATATTTTTACAAATAATATATTAATAAAAATAAACAAACACTGAAAAACTCTAGTTGGGCATTGACCAATCCAAGATTATCGCACAATTTTGAAAGAAAGAAAGCTTACTATGGAACTGTAATTAAGACAATTTTATATATATGCTTATTTGTATCATCTTTATCACAAGACGTACTATTTTTACACCATTGTCAATTATCATTTATAAATAATTTAAAATGATCATAATATTGATATTTTATAAATTCGCCTGTCGTTTTTTAATAGAGGACTCGCTTCTCGGCCCATAATGTGAAATTAATATAACACTTGTAAACGAATGGTTTTACTAAAATCTATTGTTTTTTTTTTCTGGTTTTAGTATTAACGGGTCGCGTTATAGCTTGAGGGCGGTAAACTTGGCGGTGCCGGCACAGAATCGATTGCTCGAAGTAGATCCCAACAGGATACCCAAACGTTGCCACAGTAGCTAAAAAATTAAACCTTTCTTCCTGGTTTTAGTTGAAAAAAGTTCCTCGCGAAAAAAAAATCACATAATCAGAAAACTGTTAAGTAGTTTTAGAAAATGAACATTCTTTGTTTGCGTATTGTAGGCCTGTTTTACTACGTGAATTTATGTTATCTTATGTTTTCGTACTGCGATCAATCGTTACATGCTGAATACGTAATTGGCTCCAGCGCAGACAAAACGGCCTCAGAATATCAGAGATAGAATAATAATAAGGAAATATAAGAAAAAGAGATATTTGATAGAAAGATGAGGTAGAGATAGATCAAATAAAAATAGTTATGAAAAAGGAAAAAAGAACAATTTAAGTGGGAGAGACAGTATCAAACCAGATAAAATATATGAAAGAAAAAAGAGACAGCGAGAAATAGAAAATAGAATTGCAACGATTTGAGAATGAGATTTAAAATATCGCAAATTTCGGTCGCGAATGAACTTATTTAAAGAGGAATAGAGAACATAAAGAAACAGACGGAGCGACAGAGACAATAATATTATAAAATATAAAATACAACGGAGTTTGCTTAAATCTTACTTTAATTGCTTAATTGCTTTCATGCTTAATTTAATTAATAAACATAATGCTATTGATTGTTATTTCAAACTCAAAAATAAAGTAATAAGTAGTGGTGTAATGGATAAAATATTTTTATTTTTCAATTGATTTTATATTGTTATTAAAATTATTATAATTTTATTACGTCATAAATGTCGCTGTAGGTATCTATTTTTAAAACTGATTTAATGACTTTGTTCTCAGTATTAAGTACGTCTTTGACATATACAAGTTGTTTAAAAATGGCATTGGTTCTTTACGTTGTAAATTTCTTTGTAAAATACTTATGAGTACGTTTTTAGACCTCTAAAGTAAGTTTTAATATATTGAAAGGTTAATATATATTTTTATCACATTTTTAGGCTTAATAAAAATTTAATAGATTTATTTTATAGTTTTTGTTGTTTTATTCAGGTGGTAGAAATGTCAGGCATGATCGGGTAAAACTATACAAATTGGGCGTGTTTGGAGTATTTTTAAAAGTTCATATTTTTATCTCTATAGTAGAGATAAATTATGCCATATATTTTCTCCATAGATAGATAAAGATAATTTGCGAATGTTGACCAACTGAATTTGGATTGATGTTTATGTTTGTTATTTTGGTTTGTAATTTTTGTAGTGATTAACTTCGTAGAAAAATTATATATATTACGGTTTTTATGTGTTCTAAATACGAGACGTTATTCTATTAAGGAAATTGACGATTGCTTGAAAGGCGCTAGGTCAGCTGGCACTCTCTAGATTCGCTCGTTTCTTTTTCCTCCATCCACCATCCCGCCATACATTTGGCGGAACCGTGCCAATTAACTAAAATTTTGGGTGCTTTATGACATTAAAGGCGCGGCACGAAGATGGTAAGGGTTTTTCTATTTTACATTTAAATTTATGATTAATTAATATTACAATGGGTCGAACTTTGCTTGATTCTTCTTTATAAAAACGCAGAGGACACTAGCGTTAACTTAATTTGGGCGTGCAAATTTAAATTGACTATATATAATAACAAAGGTTAGTAAATATATATATATGGCAACACAAATATATTGTATAGAATAAGTAAGTTATTGAAAATATATGCAAACATGTCTAACTAATCTGGAAAAAATTTATCCAACAGATTAAAATTAAGCTTGACCATTTCATAACGCCCGCGCAAAAAGGTTTAAAGGCACTAAAGCAACTCTTATAAGCTCCCCTCAGGTCTGATGACCAGATGTTTGAGAACAGAGCTTTTAGTTTTCCCATTTCCCTTTGTTGTAGAGGAGTCGAGAAAATGTTTTAAGGCTTTAGCCCATTTTGTAATGTTTCTGGTTCGTACCTAATGCAAGGTGTGGCAGTGCTTATCCTCGTCGTTTCTCATAAATTTAGGATATAGTTAAATAATATAAAATAAACCTAAGATACTTCTTTAAAAACAGAAAAAGAACCGCATGTAAATCCGTTTTGAACAAAAGTAGCAAAGGTTTTGTCAACAGATGACGTTCCGCTTGCCATTTGAGGTGAATTAATGCGAATATATGCATTTTCTATTTTCCCAACATGTTTTAGGAGCGATTCATATTTGACTGTACACAAGTTTTTTTTATAGTTGACGTCATTTTGCAGGAATGGATCAATTATATAAAAACTATTTGGAGATTGTGATATGCGGTCTGGTGTGACGTACGTTTAGAAAACCATTTCGTTTATGGTGCCATGTTTCGGCCTTTATTGAGATCATCTTCAGGGGTCACGGGTTCATTGTTTTCTTGTAGATATGTCATTGCATCACCATGACATTCTCAACACTACTTACAGCAATGACATATCTACAAAAAAGCAAACACTTTGACCCTGATAATGATCTCAATAAAGATCGAAAAGTTGATACGACAAAGATTATGTTTTTCGAGTATTACGTCACACCCCATCTTCCGATTTCCAAATAATCATTAATTAACCGTCACTAAATATCACACATATATCAATATTGACAATTTTAAAAAAGTCGATGAGCAGAACTTACATGCACGCACATACCGGCATATACACACTGCCCCATAACGTCCACAAAAACACACATGAATATAATACTACAAATATTTTAAGTAAGTTTTATATTTTTTGTTATTTGGTACCTGTTTCTACTTAGAAAATTCTTAACTTTTTATGTAAGGTTTAATTTTTAATATCATTAGGCCTCAGTACGACGGCATCCTGTACGATTTTTAAATACATGGTTCATTTCTGGAAAGTATTCTAATTATATATAGTAATAATATAACGATGTTTGGTTATTTCTATTTTTAATTTTCTTTATTGGTTTCGTTTTCTCATCTTAATGTAAGCTGTACTGCATGGCTATAAATAATTGTATCTTTTGTACGAAAAGTATTATTTTTGTTTTAAATTATTAATTATATTATTTTTAGTAGGACTATATATTTTTATAATAAAGATTTTTTGTGCCCATTTTAAATAAACATTTTTCTCTTTGTTCCACAAATTGCGCCAAGATGGTTCATCCTCGGCCAGGTCCTTTTTTTCCAAACCGCCATCCTGCCGTAGTACTTTCTCGCCTGCTTTCAAAAACGAAAAAAAAATCGGCCGCGGTTAAAAAACGAAATTTTTTCGTCAAAAACCTAGTAAGAAGTTTGGATCAATGTCGAGTAGTGGGGGGAATCCTTGGAGTTTGGCGGGTATTGATCAGGTTGGCAGTGTGGAGCGCTCGGGTAGTCGCTATTCCGACAACCTCCACCAGTCTCTCTGCTCGTATCGACTGGGCGGCTCTGCTTTGCCTCCTATTTCGATGTGCCCATACGTAACTCGCATTTGGTAACGATATCAGTAACGACGACAGTTCTCATGCACAGGTACGATTTTTTTTCTCAAAGATTTTAACATTTCTCTCTCTCTTTTTTTATCCCCAAAATAATTTACTCTTTCTTTCTTGGAATTTTGTGCATTTTGATAGTTAAATTTTCGCGACGGAAACTTTTATTTCCTCCTTTGTACGATGTAAAAATCTTGGTCTGTATAATTAAATCAACAGCAAATCTACAATTTTGATAGGTTTTTAAATATTAAAAATATTAGCCTTGTTTTTTTTATCTTTTTTTAACTAGGTGATCGGCCTCAAGCCGGCACACTTTAGCCTTTTAGCCCGTGATCACGTCCGGAGGGGAAAACCGTGACATCTCCCTTCTTTTCTTAAGGCCGGTTTACTTTAAAAGAAAAACCCCCCACGACAAATAAATAAAACAATAATAATAATAATAATAATAACGTAATGTTTCCGAGGACGGAACACCGACAGCCGTTCACGCCCTCCCGTCGCGAGTTTTGCCATTCGAAACGCCCCCCCGCCACAAAAATCAAAATTTTATATACGATAGATATGAGACGGTGGAGGAAAAAACACGGGGTTGAAAGGGGCGGATTACGCACGTTGCTACTGAATTGTATATTTGAGTTTATGAATGAAACCACCCCTTCGCCCTCCCACCTATGTAGTACTTCTCTAGATTGCTTTTAACGTCGACCCCTGCTACCGCGAGCTGGTGCGTAGCTCTGTTTATTTATTTGGATATTGTCTCGGCCCGTTGCGTAACTCAGGTTGCGAAAAGTCGCCAACAGCCGCCGGAAAAGCCACGGTTTTTCTGCCAGTTTTCACGTGGGATTTTTCACTTTTACAAATAAACAGCCGCCTCGTTCAATAAACCCAAATGAATGTTATGCAACCGTATCTGTCTCTATGAAGACGATTTTGATAAAATACATAAAATATTCTATGAGCATAAATCTGCCATGAGAAAAACAATAAACATATTCATTCACATAGGCATATTCCTTCACATTCGCATATGTATCTCAGGTCAGGCATTAAATATACCTATTCCGCCATCTGACAATCTAGTAAGAAAATAACATACTCTTCAAAATTAGCCTAAATATTCCTTTTCTAAAACATTACCTTATATACAATTGCTATACATACTAGTCATTATAAACAAACTTACCAGTCATATACCATTTGTATAGAATCGTAAAAAGTAACATATACAATTTGAAATGAGCATAATTCGCTTAACAGATTCACTCTTAATCACTCGTTTTCGCACTCACTTTTGTTTTATTTTTACATGGAATATACCTATTTTGCGCTACCAAACTGATCTCGTCTGTCAGTAATGCACTCTTTGAAATCAGTGTAGATAAATATACCTTTTGTAAAACATTACCTTATATACAATAATTATTTAGAAATCGTGAGATGCGGTCTGGTATGATGTAGGTTCCAGAAAAACATTTTCTTTATCGTGCCAACGTTTCGATCTTTATTGAGATCATCATCAGAGCTCAAAGTGTCTTCTGTGTAATTGTGCCATTCTTGCGTGTCGCGGTTGATAGTGCTTATATACAATTATCATATATTATTCGTCGATATGAAAAAACTTACCAGTCATATACCAATTTTATGGAATCGTAAAGGAACGTACAATTTGAAATGAACATAATTCCCTTAATACATTTACTCCTTAAGCGTTTCCCACGCTCACATTATCTTCATTTTTTCATACTTATTTTGCGCCAACAATTTGATATTACCATCTGACAAATCTATTAAGACGGTAGCATACTGTTGAATATTCACTTAAATATCCTTTTTTCTAAAACAATACGTAATATACAATTATTATACGTTATAGCTAATACAACAATACTAATTTTTTTTTAAGTAAGATACAATTTGAAATTAATATAATTCGATTATCAGTTTTTCCTTTTAACCAATTGTTCTCACTCGCTCATATCCTCTCATTTTTGCATCCGATTTACTTATTATGCGCCAAAACATTGTATACAATTTGATACAATTAGTTTCATATTTTTTTTATATTTTGATCATCCGATAATTTCGAAAAGAAAAACTTAAATAACCCTTTTACCACATATTACATTATATTCTATAATTATACGTACTAGGCCTACTAAACATTCAGGAGTGATATATTAATTTGCTCGAATTTCATACAGTACACTTTGAAATTGACATCATTCGCTTAGTCATTTTAAACCTCGTTGTTATACGAATTCCTCGAGCCCTACATTCCTTTAATTTTTTAAATCTTGATCATTCTGGATCAAGGTGGTCTTGATGAAACAAAGCAAATTTAGCAGTTATTGCCGATTTTTAAATTTAATATATCTGATGTGCGCCAATTATCTTACCCTGTCATCATTTTATCTCATTTTGACACCCAATTTACCTATTTTGCGCCAGTAATGTCTCTATCTGACAGTCTAGTATGAAATTAGCATGGCCTTAAAATTAATTTAAATATCCTTTTTCTAAAACATAACCATATATACAATTATTATACATTATGAGTCGTGATAAACAAACATACCAGTCATGTATCAATTTTATAGAATCATATAAAATAACGTACAATTTGAAATTAACAGAATTCGCATAACAGTTTTTACTTTTAATCAATTTTGAAATTGTAATAATATACAATGTTTATACATACCAGTCATATACCAACTTTATACAAATCGAAAAAAGTGACATACAATATGAAATTAACATGATTCGCTTAATAGATTTACTTTTAATCATTCGCTCACGCACATTCTCTTAATGTTTTTTTAATCCAATATACCTATTTTGCGCCAACAATTTGATATTAAGATTTGACAATCTATTAAGACAGTAGCATACGTATTCGTCGTGATAATCAAAGTAGAAAGAACTAGAAACCAAGTAGGGTAGAAATACTTTGGTTGAATATATAAAAAATATATTTTGCATTGTATAAATTCACTTTTCCGCATCCAAAATGTATGTACTTAATGTAAACAGTAAACAATTTTTGTAAATCCCAGGCTCTGAAGTTGATCTAAATAAAGATCGAAACGTTGGCACGATAAAGAAAATGTTTTTCTGAAAACTATATCACACCAGACGGTATCTCACGATTTCTAAATAGTTATAAACAAAATAATACTAATTTTATAAAATCGTAAAAAGTAACATACAATTTCCATTTAATCAATTATTCTCACACGCTCACATTCTTTCATTCTTGCATTCAATTTACCTATTATACGTCAACAATATTGTTATGAATACAAACAAACTGACCGGTATGTACCTGCTGTCTTCCACCTATCTTACGCTATCATCTGACAGTAACATAATTTTTGAAATCAGTGTAAATATCCATTTTAATTACCTTTTTCGCAAAAATCATACATATTTGTCTTTGTAATATTTTACTAGTGATGTACCAATTTGATAGAATTGTAGAAAGCAGCATAGCATTTGAAATTTTTAAATTCTCCTCATTTTTTCTCTTAACAACTCGTTCTCACAGGCATTCACTGAGTTTTACATCCGATATGCCTATTTTGCGCCAACAATTTGATGTCATCTTCTGTCAGTTTAGTAAAAATTAGCGTAAATAAGCCTTGTCCTAAAGGATAACCATTATATTCAAAGATCATTCATATTCGTCTTACAATCGCTATTCGAACTAAACGCATACAAATTTGATAGAATTTTTAAAAGTGGGAAACGTTTCAAATTAGAATACTATAAATATTTTTATTGCGTACCAATTCGGTCAAGTTGTACAAAACCAGCATGCAACACAGTGCCCGACGATCATACGAACAATGCAAAATTACATTCTTAACAATATTCTCCTTTGAGTTCATCGATATGATAGCGAGGTAAAATAGGAGCATACTTGGTAAAATTAGCATAAATGTTTAGACGATTTTTTTTCCCAACAATTTTGCATAAAATAATATATCTTTATTTTCTACCTTGAATTGTTCGAAAACCGCGTTTTACAACAAAAGTGTACTCAACTGTGAAATCAACACTGCGGAATGACAACCATGATCAAAATTCGTGATAACCAATTTAATAGATTAAGATACGAATCACAATTTAAAATTGGCGTAAATATCCGTTCCCTAAAACGTACAAATTTAATGATCATTTATACTTATATTTTAAGAATGAATAAAACTCACTGTTTTTCGTTGTCCGAGGGGATCGCAGTCACGATAACTCAAGCAGTATAGATCGCAGCAGCAAGCCGAAGGTCGTGGATTCGAATCCCGCTCATGACTTTTTTATCTCAACTTAAACCTTAATTGAATAATAAATAAAACTTTTGTTCCGACAATATCTCCTTACACATATTATACATTTTACAACGAAATTCCGGTATCGACACGCACGTAAAACCTGATTTCATTATCTGGCAATTTAGTAAGAAAATAAAATAACCTTTGAAAGTAAAGTATAAAGTAAATTCGTAAATACGAGTTAATTCGGTGGGGAAGGCAAACAGTTTTTCTTACCTGGGGTTCGTATTGGAAGAAGTGGTATATTCAGATGATTTACAAGTTCGAGGGGCAAGACTATCGAGAGATTTTCATGTTTTAATGGTTTAAGAGGGCTTACAGAATTTTCATATACGTTTAAATATCTTCGAAGAGCACATGGAGAGGAAGATGTTAATGGTTTAAAGTGTGGATTGTTATTTACGTACATTGAGGCCAATAATCTATTATTATGGTATCTGTGGTGGAGACATTGATTAGCAGATTTGTAATTTTAATAAGCTAGGTAAAAATCTGAAATGACGGCGAGGGCGTCAACCCATCAGATGCACTCACGAGAATTGATACTTTTCAACCTCCGACAGAGATTTATTTTGAGGAACAAATGAATCAAACAAAAATTTGAAAATCTTCCACTTTTTAAAATTCTCTGAAAAGGTGAAAATGCTGATTTTGGAAAATTATCATTACCAATGGTTAAATTCTGTGGCGTTTCAAGGATAGGATCAAAAATGATAGGATAGGAATTTGCGTAGCAAAATTTAAATAGGTTTAAGTTAGAAGGAATATTGTCAATCATCATTATTATCAAAGTTTCGAGTTTGAGAAAGTTCAAGTTTATATTCTTCACTTGATGAACTTGCGTTAAATTCAATAATTGAGTAAAAATATTGCGCTGGATCTAGAACGTCAGTTTATCCATAGAAGATTTTTTAATTAAATTGATTTAAGGTATCGAAAGTCATTTCGAAGGCGGCTCAAAATTGTTTCACGCTTAGTTTTTAATACTTGAAATTTGACTTTTGAACCCTCCGCCATGGCGATTCAAAACTAAAGACGGGTGGGAAAAGGAGGATAAACTTATAAGGAGATGAACTTTACGACGAGAAGCTCAAATAAATCCGGTACGAAACAACGAGAGATAATAAAACAAAATGAGAAAACTTCTTGAAAAACTTTATTAAAGAAATGAAAATGTAAACGCAATAAAACTTATAAGAAAATTAAATTAAAATTTAAACCTTTCGATTAGCGACGTAAGGTAAACAATTGAGCTGAAGTCTTTTTATCATGTTTATCCTTTTTGCGCAAACTGTAAATCAACGGAGTTTTCGGTACGGCAAAATTTGTTTTGCGAAAATAAAAAAATAAAAGCATAATTTACATAGATTCCAAGATTCAACTTCTAAATAAAAAGGTGGAGATGAGGAGACAAAGTGGGCTATAATTTAAATAAATGATGATCATGGCCACAAGGACCTATGTTGTTACGTCCTGAAGATGTTTTCAGCCGTACTGACGGTTGAAACGAGGAACCAAGATAATATTTCAAGTCTTGCCTTTGACTTGGTTTTTCTTTCTATTTTTCTAAAGCGTATTTTACAACAACAGCGTGCTCAACGACCATATCAGCACTGTAGAATGGCAACGTTGATCAATATTCGTGATATCACATTTGATAGATTAGTGGGGGGAATACACACATTTTACGCAAGAATTTCAATGATGACCATGTAAAAACTACACAACCACAATGTATATTATATGTATATGCAGATGTTAAAAATAAGCATAAATCTCTGAACATAAATGACATTGTGTCCAAATCAACACCGCACTAAGAGAAATCTTTTGATATTCGTGATAACCAATTAATTATAAATATAAAAAATGTTGAACAGACTGTAAAATTATCTGAATTCCGTACTTATGCCTTTTGTAAAAGTAATAACACAATATCGCCGTATGTTGTTCTCGACACGTGTATCTTCTGTGGTGTGGTATTCAGTGGTAAGCAAAATTGTCCACGTTTTTCTAAAATTTGGAACTGTGGTCCGCCGGTTCACGCTGCTATTTTCTTCGTCTTGGAGAGGTCACCAAATCACAATCAGAAGGTCATCAGATAACACTGGGAAATACGGTTTTCGCGCTGAACAATCAACAATCCTAAGCAGTACCTGAACACGGTAGAAACGTAAGATTGATTAAACCGCACTGGCATCGTTTCGGCTTTGCGCCTTTTTCTGTAAAGAACTTCTCAGGTTCAAGGCAAAGCAGAAACGCGTTTGAGTAAATTGAAAAACCTGGAGTGTAGACGGACCTGACCTATAAAACAAACCAAGTGTCTCTTCAACTTGTGTTCAACGAGTCGCAGACCACCAAGACAACTCGTTCGTGTTACCTCTGCATTACTGGTCCGCCGTTTCTCACTGTTTTCCCATTTCCCTTAGTAAGAATTCCATGAAGTTAACGGAAAAAAGCATACGACCTGGAACCTAATGGTTTTGTGGCTGTAAATTTAGCCAATATTAAGTACAGCCGTCACGCGATAAAATTCCATCGTGAATTTCATTTGTGGTCCACTTTTACTTATCTTGGATTATGAATCAATCATACATTCATACTTAACTTCCAATCATTGTTGAAACGTTTAAATTCATTTAAAATCATATTAAACATTTAACGTCAACCGTATGGTCAAAGATGCTTTGAAGGGTGTTGATGTTGCAATACTAGTAGTTCGATGAAAACGTAAAAACGGCGCGTAAATTAACAGAATTCAATGTCTTCACAACACTGTTTCATATCTAACAGTTATATTCATACGAAACTTATTATCATAATTAAAATTTGCTGTGTACTTTTTAGGATAAAGATTTGCTTTGGGAACATGTTAACACTATACAATACAAAATTTAACAATATTTCTACCATGGCTATTTAATAATTTTATTTAACCATAAATTTCTGTAAATAATCCAATTGAAAAACTTTACCTAAGCTTTGTACAGATTTCATTAATTAAGAGTCTAACGTTTTTTTAATATTAATACATTTACGTTTTAGTGGTCAATTGACGAAGTTACTTCTCACAATTAATTATTTCTATGTAAGGTCTTGGTCGAGATAACAAAAATCAGTGTTACAAGCGGGATTCGAACCTACGACCTAGCTAAATATGTCGCTACTATCGTGACTTCGAGCTTCTTTATCGGTAATACTTTTTTACCTCAACCAAGGCCTTACAAAGAAAGAACAATTTAAAAAGATGACACACATGATACATGGTACAGTTGCTTAATAATATAACGACAGTCGGATTTTAGACAATGTCAGAATTTTTGGAAGTAATTAATTTAGAAACTTTTAACATTTATTTTTGCATTTTTGTCCGTAATTTACTAGAAAACAACTATAATCAATCTCTCCTCAGGTTTCCACATGAATCATTAGACATCCCTCGACAAAGATAAGATGTGATTTACATATAAAACGCCAATAGAACTAACACAAAATATGGCCAGATTTTCGTTCATGTCTTACGGAAAAATTTAAAATATTATGTTCATAGGCCGGTAAATTTTTAAACTTTGTTGAGTTTTCAAAAATGTTTTCATATTATATAAGAGAAGTCAAACGATTGCAAACATTTCAAAATGTTAAAGATTTCATGTATCTATCTTCGATTCTCACTTTTCTTGGCATGAACGAATCAAATTTCCTTTTCCAGTCATATTGCGCTATCGTTTGAACTTTCCTGGACAAATCAAACTGTCATCAAAAGTACAGTTGTAAAAATAATTCCTCCTTAGCACATGAAAGCACCACACTGTGAATAAAAGACCATAAACGACATTTTATTACTTTACTCGGAGTATTCTGTCTTTTTATCTACCTACTCAAGAGTTATTTCACCTGCAGTACTTGACCTAGTGACCGTTCGAAAGTGTATTTTTGATTTTGTAGTAGTATGTGTTATTTATAGGAGCATAGTAATCAAATTAAATCGATCGACAAATCACATGGTAATAATTACAATGTGAGAAGTTTAGGGACCGACAACGTGTTTTTATTTATTTTTCTGGTCTTTCACGCAAATTTTTCTTCTGTATCTCTTTGAGCGTCTGTTACTGACTAGCCTCTCATATCTACCATCGGTAAAAACATAGAATTCTGGTCACATTCACCCCTCCCCCAAGAGTACTCAATATTCCTAGGTGCAACCCACTCCATTCTCGCTGCTAATTTACTTCTTCTTCAGACGACACACATTCACCCCGGAGTACCCGATATTCCTAGGGGCGGGATTAAACAATCCCTAACATATGACGATTATATTTTTTCTTTTAAGGGCTGGGATCACAAATCAAACATTATAGCACAGTGATTTAAGTGTTTTATCTTAATACAATAGTAAAATTGTGATTCAATTAAAACGTACTACTGCACAAATCCTAAACAATATTAGTTCAAAGTGCGTTGCACTCGACCTGTGAAGGCCTTGCAATTTTGTTATCTTTCACCTGATACGTGGTTTGTAATTTTTTTATAAATTCCCATCAAGGCATCCAGTCCGCGTAACGTTATATTTCTTGTACACGTTGAAAATACTATTTACAGATTGATTTATGGAATGGACGGAATTTGTTTATCTTTTCAACTTATAAGCATTTTCTTTCATGAACCACAAGCGTTTTTCTTTATTAAGGTATATTGCTAGGCCAGTGTACAGAAATTTAGATAAAACATATATAAGAGAAATTTATTTTAAATTATAATTAATTTAATTATTCTTTCTATGTAAGGTCTTGATTGAGATAAAAAGTCAGTTTCATGAGCGGGATTCGAACCTACGACCTTCGGCTAAATACGCCTCTGCTCTACCACTTGATCTATCGTGACTTCGTTCCACTCGTACACCAACTTCCCATCTCAACCTACAACCTTTCGAATTTTCTCTCCTTTTGCCATTTAGGTCGAGGGTTCGAATCCCGCTCGTGACACTGACATTTTTTATCTCAATCAAGACCTTACATAGAAAGAATAATTAATCGAAAGAAGTAACTTGGTCAATTGACCACTAAAACGAAAATGTCGTAATTTCAATTAATGTTTGTTATAATTATTGTGAATTTGTATGTTAATAGAATTAAATTAATCGTTGTTACTCTCCAGCGTTTGTTTTTCTTCGCTTTTGCACAATTCCCAAGTGGAACTAACTCTATATTGTTATTTTACATTTCTAAATATGTACAAAAAAAGAAATAGCTCCCCATCACAGAGCAGTTCAAAAATACTTTTTACGTAAAAAGAAACCAGACGACATTGACATAAACGAAGTATATATTTAAAAATTTCTTTTCTGTTTGAATTTAAAACATTTTCAATTTTTCCACGTTCCCCCTACAAAATTCCACATTTTTAATTTTTGACTGATGACCGGTTAAACGTCCGTGTTTGCGAACTTTCAGGATCCAGTTTTAATGTAATGTCAAGCTAGTAGATCTAGACTCAAACATACTTTAATTAATTTGCAGAAACCCGGTTTATACAGTTGTAATTCATAAGGTCTGTATGTTTTTCGGGGAAAAATCATAGGTATGTTTGAAAAATGAATTGGAAAATAAAATGTTAGCCAAAAATTGTATTGTATTGTAATGTTTGGAGGTCAAAAAGTAATATCGACTTTGTTTCTTTCTAAAAAACATTTAACCTATAATGCTACGTCGTTCGTTCATAAATTTTTATTTTTATTGCGGCTCATTTCTCCGTTCTCCCTCGGATCATACCTATTTAACTGGATAATTAAATGTATACATAAAAAAACGTTTACAGTTGGTTTTGCTCGGATGTTGATAATACTCACGGTGATTCATCACTGAAAGGGTCCCGGGTTCGAGTCTCAGCGGCCCTGAATTCTAATCCATAAAACTTCGATGAGGAGTTTATCAGTAGAGTTACTAGGGGAGTTTAAAAATAGAATGGAGCAAAATAGGTTTTAAAAAAATAACGAATCTTGTCGAATAACTGAGATGATTTCGTTTTTATATTGTTTATAAAAATTTCTTGTGTTGTTCTTAAACATCATAATTAATGTTACTACCGGCAGACGGATTTTATCCATGCTGTTATTTTATGTTATTGCATATATTTTTGTTTTGTAAACATTTAGAATTAATGAAGCATTTATTATTAGTACCAGTAGTATATTATTATTACAATTAATGTAAATAACTGAAAAATATCGTTAATTATTATACACAATAATTAATTTTATATGTAAGTTTTGTCTTAAAAGGTATAACTATCATAAAATATATTCAATATTCTACATGGTATATGGTTGAAAATTAGGTTTAAAACATCAGTTGTTAAAATGTTGTAAACATGGATCAGAAAAAAGCTCGATAAAAACGTGTCAAAAACTGGAAATATATCTTTTAAGATAACAAATTTACTTCACGGACACGATTTTCAAGTCCGGAGCCCGAAAGTATTTCTAAACTATTGCAAAATCTTAACATTTAGTTAGCTTTCCTTTGCCTTAAAATATGTGAGAAGTGTTCAATGGAAATTATGTTTATATGCATGTATATTGTAAACACGACAGATGAGGTGTCGTTGGTCCTTCGAGTATCCATTTCTGACCCTTTGAAGTGATTATTTCGGTCCGACGGCTATGGCGATTGAAAGGCAAGTAAGCGGCTAACGAGCCATGAATTATCGGAAGTTCCACACAATTGTAGAAGTCTATAAAGTTATTTCCTCCCCGACCACCTCCCTCTACACCAGGCCGAAACTTTCCAGGGTGGTTGAGTAAAAGTATAACAAATAACTCTCACGCCGTACTCTTCTCTTCCGACAATGTGGGTCATTCAGCACTAGGACTTTCATCAGAGCCGCAGGAATTGTTAGAAACCTTTTAGGTCTAAATGAACAGTTAAAGAGGGCATAACGTCTGGGGTTGTAATCATCCTTTATAACACAATCAAACTTTTAACAAAATATATAAAACATGCCAAACAATATTCACAAGGCACGGTGTGATTAATTTAAAAAAACGTACGTTTACTTATTGAATAGGATAGTGTTACGCGTATCTGATGTTCAACTTGTATTTTTTGATGCTCGATGTTTATGCCCGTCTAATGACTGGTGAAGCTCCGAAATGCATCTGACAGACCAAAACAGCGAATAGGTAATCCTGATTCATTTACAGGTGACAAATTAATTCAACTTACGTTAATGCAGAATAAATATTTAGTTTGTCTGCCGATTATTGCTAGTTGAACTCTATAGCCAAAACAGAAAAAAAACTGCAACTTTTTTTTTATGTTCAACCCGCAAATTTTAATGATAATATTTTATCGGTCACAATTTTTGATTTGGTAGATTCCGACTGATTTGATCTGTCAGACGCGTTGAGCTTATCGTGACAATTATTAGCGGGGCTACACTGAATATGGCGAGAATCAGAAACCCGTCTGATAAACTAAAATTGCAATTTATTAATTTTGGTTGGATTTCCTCTTATTGCGATGTATCTACAGTTTTGTCGTTTTCGATCTCTTTCGTCTGACAGACGCATTGAGCTTATCGGTACATTAATAGAGGGTCTGCGTTGACGATGATGTGAAACAGAAACCGTCTGACAAACCAAATTTGCAACTTATATATTTAATTAAAAATCCTCTTAAAGCCTGTAGTGTAATGATTCTATAGTTTTGTCGTTCTCGATCGTTCTGGCTTGATTATCCTTGGTATATTGGTCTGTCAGGCTTGTTGGGCTTATCACAGTATTAAGTAGCGGGCTAGTAGACTGAAGATGGGGAGAAACCGAAACGCATCTATCAAACTAAAAAGGCATTATTGCAACTTAATGAAATTTGTGCTTAAAACCTGTAGTATGACGAACTTAGAGTTTATATGAGCGGATGACTAAGACCCCGAAGAGTTAAATGCCTGGGTAGACTCGTACCCTAAAGGGTCCGGGACTTGGTCTGTTCACGTGTCCAGCATAAACCGCTTCGACCTGATCACACACCCCAAGATTTTGGACCATTTTATCTTGGGGAGTAATACCGCGATTCCTCACCTTCAAAAATTTCAAATCTATGCTTAGCATACCTATCGCACTTTGTGAGGTAGTGTCGTGCCGTTTCTTTTTTGATTTCGCAGAAGCGACAAAAGGGGTCTGGTAAAATACCCATTATGAAGAGGTGTCTTCTCAAAGGACAATGGCTCGTCAGGATGCTTATCATCCTCCTAATTCTTGAGTTAGAAAATAACCATTTCAATTCTTTCGGTTTGATCTCCTTCACAAACTCCTTCTATGGTCTTTGTCCGGGGAACAGATTCTTCCATTCTTTAAGGAAATGTTTCATGCCCCAGCAATTTATACTCTCTTTACTAGAGTGGGGTAATACCGGTTGTGGCCCCGACAAACGCAGTATTTGAGCCTTCTTTGGCCAGGCTATCCGCCTCTTCAATGCCCTAGTGTGTCTCTTATCAGCTGGTGTCCAAATGAGGGAATTTAAGAGTTTAGACGTTTTGGATCGTTTTTGATCTGATTACCCCTGGCAGATGTTGAGATTATCATGGTATTAAGTAATGTATCTCTACTGAAGATGGGCAGAATCCGAAACGCGTCTATCAAATCAAAATGGCAACATTGCAACTTATATATTTAATGAGATTGCCCCTTAAGACTTCGGTGGAGATGAAACTATATTATGGTCGTTTCCGATCATTTTGGTCTGTCTATACTTGATATTTTGATATAACTGAAGCATTAGAGTCTACCACGGCATTAAATATCTGGTCAGCACTGACGATGACGAGAAGCAGAAATACGTCTCACACACCAAACCAAAGGTTCATCAAACAGCATACCTTAACCGGAAATCTCCCTAAATTTATAAGATATAATACTAAATGACCTTGATATAAAGATATTCGTTGCTGTATTTTTTTTTAATTAATAATATTATTTCCTCAAAATTTATGTTTGCTTCGTATGTAATCTAACTCTTGTCATCAAGATTACTATACTTAAACCATTCAATTACGCGGTCTGGACAAAATGAAATTAGCCAACTTGTCAGCGTTTTCTACCTGAAATTAATAATATGCTGTACCCCTTTTTCCAGTGTTCCAAGATGACAGACCTTTGGGGTAATTCCAAGCAGAATTTTTTATATAAACCAGATTGAAATGATGATACGTTGCATAATCATCATATAAAGAAAGTTTTGTAAATTATACAAAAAAACGAAATCAATCAATATTTGTAAGATATTCGAAATATTCGACTTGTTGAGACCTTGATAAGAATTCTTATTCGAAAACCTCTCATCCAAAAATTTGTTTTCTATACATCTTCCGAAATTTAAAAGTGTAAGAATGTTTGAAAATCTGATAAAAATTTTCTCTTTATACAAAATAATACAACTTCATAGAGTCGCACAGTTTGATATCATTTAATGTGCTTGTCGTTCAACGATGATTTTAGCTAGTTATGTCCGTCGTGGAAAATCGAGCATGAGGAAAATATGTGACACGTCAAAGGAAACGTGGCACGCCTCTGTAAAATGTGTGTCAATCGCGGAGTAAACACTCGTTACGATTTCCACGTTTGTCAATTTATAAAACGGTTATCTGAGGAACCCATGCTGTCTAGGCGAAAAGGTGGGGGAGCTGTTATGCAGCAGCTAACGTCCTATTCAGTCCATTGAATGTGGCGCTGGCTCACAAATGTTTTCAATTGTAGAGAAACCAAGGACACCTCGGCACAGTCCCTTATCAATTCTTTACTGGCACACGGCGAAGTCTCTCTCTCAACGCCTACAATTTTTCTTTTAAATATCGGTCTTGTTGAAAAGATTTGAACGTTTTTCACCTGTACGAAAATAATGCGGGAATCGTTTTACGATTAGACAACTTAATGCAAAAGTATAAAACATAATTTATCCCTTAAATCGTGATAAACCTGGGTTAATCCGGTTAAAATCCATTATTGACAGGAAGTCGATCATTAAAATAAATTGTCTATCATCCTTGATTCACCGATTTCTAACACCTGAACACTTCTACTATTTTTGTTTTTTTATTCACAATCGTATCGTTATCAGAGACGTTTCACAATATACAATTTTTTTCTTGTAAATTCTACTAATTAACTGCGAATCTTTTAACTATAACTACATTCACCTTACTGAATTATTTTAAATGTGGTTTTTAGTATGTTTGAGCACAAAAATTAGATTAACCTCCAAACGAAGACATGGACAGAAATTTCAAAGGCGACACAGATAAAAGAAGATGGTTGTGGTAGAGGAAACTGAAATATGTGAATTCTATTCCAGATAAACATTTTTTTATCTCACCCCGTCCCTATTTCAGTCTTGCTTCAGATAACAGGCTGACCGTAGCGTTCGAGACGTTTGCAAAACCTCTGACCTGCTTGAATTTGTTTAATTGTAATGGCCATCTGGTTCAAAAAAGATTGTTGAGAAAAAAAAGCCGTTAGTCTTTTACTTGCGGTGACTTGAAGTGTTAAAATACAATACGCATTTACAGGCATGTTTGAGTGTGCACGCATATGTAAATAAATGAATTGGGGAGTATTACTAGTTGTCAAAAAGCTATCATAACCTACAAAAGCTACAAGACCTCTATTATTCAGTTCTTCTGTATATTATTATAAAATTTAAGCTCACCATCGTATTACCGACGTTATATAATGCGAAAAAATTAATTTACAATAGAATTTCCTTTATTGCTACTTCAATCAAATCTTACCAGATCAATATGGCTTTCGAACCCATCGTTCCACTACTCAACTTCACAGACTTAAAGATTTCATTACTTCAGGGTCTCAAGTAGAAACTGTACCGGTCTGGAGTGTTTCTAGATGTTTCTCAAGCCTTCGTGTCATGACAGATTAGTATACCAATTAAAACTATTTTCGCCCCTGGCAAATGATCTAATTACTTAAAGAAGAGATTTTTTCGCAGAAAGCCAGGGTACGACAAAAGGAAGAATTGTTTGCAGGTGTGCCGCCACAAGGGTCAATACTCGCTCCGCTATTGCACACAATTTTTACATCTGATATGCCACAAATAAGAACTTGCACTTACCGCCACGTAAATGACACCAATTATAAGTCAATCCTCTTCACTTATGTTACAAACCCACATAACAACAATTGAAGAATGAAGCAATTTTTGGAAAACAAAGTTTAACCCCGGAAAGTCACAATATAAAAGCTTTCTTGAGCCGTCCTGTTCCTCAATCCGACAAAATTATCTATTTAGGGCTTACATTTGATAGAAGACTAACTTGGAATCCACACCACGATTAAAAAAAACAGACACTAAACAAAAGCTTTATTACCGACAATCAAAATTACCCTTTAAATCAAAACTTTCGGCAAACACATACCTATTTAAACCTAGTTGGATTGTATGTCATTGTATGTCAAGCTTATGGAACGGTCAAATATTCCAATATTCAAAGATTACAAAGTTTTCAATCCAAAATTTTAAGACAAATTCTTCCGGTCCCTTTTAACAGTAACATACTTCACAGTGATCTCCACATACCATGCTTTTCATTCATCAAAACATATTACGGACATTTTCATAGCAAATTTCAAAATCACACTAACACACAATACGATTGCTCCATTTCCCAATTTTACCACTTAAATGCCTGAAAAGAATATGGTTAAGAGACCTCCTGAAAGATTAACATCATTTTATTAAACCAGTGCGGCTGTCAATGTGTAGCTTTCTCTAAAAACGCCCGAAATCCCAAAAAACATCAATTGAAATTCAATCTGCTGGTTGTATATAATGGATGTACAATTGTAAATAAAATAAATGACGACAAAAAATTTCTTGTTTAAATTACACTACAGTGATTTTGTTACACCATCAACTGAAATTTACCGCCCCACGGTATTTTCTTGTGATGTTGAGATGCGGGGGAGTTATTATTTTCATCATTGGTTTACACGTGATTTTGGTACGTATAGTGCTAGTACGTAGTACGTCGAAATAATTCAAACAGTGTAGTCTAATGTAGCTCTCCCGGTCAAAACTGAGATAAAGGGAAAAAGATCAAATTTCAAATTTTCTTCTGGATATTTTTTGATTTTGAATTGTTTTCTTTTTTTAATAATTTAATAATTATCTGCTCTCCAAAGATTGTTCTAATTTATTTCATGGAAGATTTTGTGTACAACTGTATTAACCTTTGTACTGACTCTCCTGCGGATTGGTCACACGACTCATGGGTATCTGTTGGTTGGCGCGAGTCGACCTAGGTTCCCAGCATGCCAAGATGACAGACTCACGGTGTCGCACCTGTTAGAGGGGTATCGCAGCTTGGCCCTATATAGCGGCCGAAATGGAATACCGCCGGATTATTGGATAATGCTCGTGCATGACAGCGAGTTTAAGGAAAAACATTTTAGGTTTTTAAGAGATATTGGGATAATTAGTTGTATATAGTGGGGTATTTATTTCGTAGGTTAAAGTTTAGATTTAGTTTAGAATAGGAGTATGCAGGGCGGCAGCATATTATTCACGGTTTCACCTCTGCTCCGCTAAGCCGGGTCGGGGCGGAATATCGAGTACACTCCTACCCGAATTCTAGACAGAGGGTATGCTTATGTGATTGAGTTTGTACATAGGAGTATGTATGTATTTATTGTATGAGTGAGTGTGAGACTAGTTTTAGGGAACGTAAGAGAGCCGAAATGACCAAAGAAGTCGATGGCGCCCGACTAGAGCCCAACCTCGGAGTCGCACAGGCACAAAGTTGGGCGACTCCCCCTGATCTATCAGGGAGAGGCCAGAGGCCTTCTAGGAGGTCTCGTGATTCAATTTCTAATTGTATTAGCCTTGTAGAACTTTCTTTCTTCACATTTTCCTACACTACGAAGATCAGTATCAGTTGACTTTATCCCGTGTAACTTGTCTCTAACACTCTACCAATTTTGTTGTAATAGTTTTGCTTTGAAAAAGAATACTATATTTTGCCTAATTGATTACGTCGGGTGTACATTACATTTTGTCACTTTAACATATTTCCCTTTGTGAAACGAATCCAAACAAATAGGACTTTTCTCTCCCAATGTAGTAGGCGCCTAAGTAAATATAGTAAATTGTGTATGGAATCGGAACATACGGTCATTACCTAATTCACGTGAATTATACGGTACTAATCGTCAGGTTTAATGAGATGTATTTTCTACCACCGCAAACACAGGCAGATCTAACGATACTTGGGTTTTTTTGCCGGTTGAATAATTAGTTGGCACTGCTCTTGATCTTAAACACCTCCTGTCTATATATGTATTGTTTATTTAGGGTTTATGGTTTGCTGTGGTCTAGCTATTGAAGAACAGGAGATAGTCGGGACTGGTTGTATATAATTAAAGTTTATCATTTAAAAAGCGTGTAAATTGTAAAATCTTTACAATTATAAATAAACAGACTGCTTTTAGGACCATCCTCTTCTGGAAAATTCTCAACAGCTGATAAACACTTTTCAACCAAAAATAAACTTGTCATTAATAAAACTCTTTGGTCTTCTCGCTTACTTTAAGCTCGACGCTTTGGAACCGAAAAGATTTCTTTTTATTTCATTGGCAGCTACTGCTGCCATATACTGTTTTAATGTCTGGGTTATCATGTACGTCAATGAAATGTAAAAAGTTCAAGCTAAGCTTTTATCATTATCGTTAGCTTTATCATTTGAAGTATGACAACATTGAGAAAACTGCTACCTAAGACGACTTAGCTTGATAGGTGTTAAATAATTCTTTTCGTTTGGTCTTTCCAAATTAAAATCTTATTACATACATCTGTTCATGGCGAATAAAAACCAATGTCCCTTAACTATAAAATTGAACATGTTACCTATCATTTTTATCGCTGTGTTGATATGAAAATTAAAAATAAGAAAGGGCTCAACTACAATGGAAATCGCACAGACCCAACACTGAAGATGGCGACCAATCCAGCAAGAATAGACAGATAATGATCAGTAACGACCGAATTCCCGCATATAGTATTGTAATAACGTAAAATTGAAAACTGAACTACCTTTTTGAGAAATTTTCTTTTTCTTCACTATGCCTGGCATTGCCTTAAAGACAAATCGCCTCAAAGAGTAGTTATAACAATTATTTTTGTCACATTTATTCACTGGGAATGCTGCGGAAATTTTTTTTTTCATTACTGACCAAAAGCAGTATTTTTTCTAATTTTGCTTTGGATTATTTCTCATATTGCCTCTGGCCTTGATGATTCACATTTCTTATATTTAAATGAGAAAAGAATTTGATCCTTCTTAATCCTGTCCGATTTGTTGAAACGAGAATTACGACTTCATTCAGTCTTGAGCTTAATACTCAAAACATCCTTTCCCCCAGAACTTATCTTTCCAATACATTAAAGAATATTTTAACAATCTAAAAGGCCCAACAATTTAGCAGTTAATTTTTTTTTTTTCAATTTGCAATAATTCGAGATCCAGGTCGATTGTAATTTACACATATTTCTGTTTCATTTAGAGTGGCTAAGTATAATTCTATCAATCTAAGGAAATTCATAATAACTTAGGAAATTGTGGTAACTTCATTGTTTTGTTGTGTGCGATTTTCTATTGTCGGTTTTTATTTATATACCTTTATCGACCCCAAGCTCTTTCTTCTCTCTAACACGGTTTTTTTTACATCTAAATAATAAATAGATTGTATTTATAGTTCAAGGCAGATTAACAAAAAAATTTCTTATATTATCGAAATGGAAATAAGTAGAAATATAGGTTTTTCGAACACCTTGGAGATAAGGCGCCCTTGTTAGTAAAATTTCACTTTGGTGTTAAATCTAACGGAGAGACGTTTGTTTTTTTCGTACAAAACGACGATCTACTCTCAAGTAATCGGCAATAGTAAAACTATACGTTTCCAAATAATTTTTAGATCGATCTGTTCTTGGTCTGGGACATTTTTCCGTACGTTTCGACCTTACTTGGTCCGAGGCCGAAGTTGAAGAGAAAAATAAGTAAATGGGAACGGCTGAATTTTTATCGGTAGAAACATTTGACCGTAGTACGTGTGAGGCTATCCTGGCCGTGTTAGTGACTCAAGTAGAAAGCATTAGATAAAACATGAATCACTGATTAAAGAGGGAAGAGAACGTGCTACAATACTATTTAATATTTTTTGTCCAGCCATAGAACTATTCTGTTAAGACCGGAGTCCGACAGGGTAATATCCTTGGTCTCATCATTTTTAGTCAAGTTCGCTCCTCAGGTTGTACATCGATAAAGCTGACTTGGAATCCACATTCAAGTCCAAAAACCAAAAACTGGCAACTAAACTCATGGGTTCTAAACAAAAGATCAAAACTGGCGCTTCACAACACACTTATTTAGGCATACGGCATCAAACTGTGGTTTTGAACCAAACATTCCACCTACCCAAATTTCTCCGAAAAAATTATTTATTTTGCATTTTATTTTTTCATTACACCCCAATCTCTTAGTTTGAAACATTCCGTCCCCAATAATCCCCCAAGGGCTTAATCCGGCAGTGACCTCGCGACCTGTTGGGTAGCGAGATGTAGCACGTACATCCTAGTTGAAGTGTTACCAATGGGTGCGAATTTTATATATAGATATATTAACAATTTTATTGTTTTATTTTATTATAAAATTTGGCGCATATTTACTTGTACTTCAAAAAAAAAAATATTGTTGTAAAGTATATTAAGTTGCAAAATCGCGATCAATTTGATTAAGAGCCGTGGCATTTCGCGTTCAGTAATTTTAAAACATTTCTTTTATTCTTTTGAAACTGAGGCGCAATAAATGGTAGCTTCAATTCGTTAAAAGGTTTATCCCAGATGTGCCATATACTCAATAATTGGGCCGCTCAAGTGATTTCAAGTAGAAAAACAAGTCAAAAGGGTTTTCCCTTTCGGAAACCTGTTGCCGGCCCTTGGTTTTTCCTGAATAATCGCTCGATCCGTATAATTGCTCGTGAAAAAGGGCTTAAAAACTGTATTTTTTCATATTTTCATTGACAGGTCAGTTTACCTTACAGTCTGATTTCACCGATGTCTTTAACAATCAAATTTATCCCGGTAGATGGATGCGACGTTCAAACTAAAATCGGCTCGAGGTATCAACGCTGACATTCAAAATACAAACTCAATGAACAATTACAACAACGGAAATTCTTTTCAATTATAATAAAACTGAAAGTGAAAGTATAAAGCGACGAGTTGTCGCCAAATGTTTATTTTTCTCTCCAATGAAAAAATGCTATTCACTCTTTTAACATTTTCCTGGGATTTTACATTCCCAGGATAGGAGTACAATTGCATTACGAATTATGCAGGTGATTGTGGTTTCCTATAATTAGTTGTAATCCAACGTGATGGGACAAAGAAATTCGAGCCTCGTACTAATAATCTAATTGCAATTGGGCAATTCTGTTTGGGAAAATGCTCTCTATATATTTTTCGATCCCCCCCCCTCGAATTATTAAATATCATTATAAAAATATATGAGCGTGGAGAAAAAAATGTGTATTGTAATGACTATGCAAAGAGACATTACATAGGGAGAATGTTAAATTTTTATAGCTACCAAATCAAGAGGATCACCACGTGAAATTGAAATTTTTATTCTTTCCTTCCTTTTATAATATTTTCAATAGCACCTTCTTTGAACAATATATAAACTTTTTTTACAATAATTATAATATTTTTTATCTGTTTTCTGGTTCCAAATGTTATCTATTGTTCAGTAATCCACGCAAAAACATAATCTTTTCCTTAGGATTTTGTTTTGTGTACTATATTAAATTTTTAGAGTAATAATACCCCAACTTCAGCTCGTGCGGATTAGTTCTCAGTTTTTCAAATTTGTTTAAAATGCTAATTGCATTTTTGCTTCGGCATATTTTGTTAAATATAATGTATCTACGGGCACTCTTTTTGAGTCTCCTACACTCAGTTGCAACATGAAGATAGCATAGCTCTAAGTGTTAAAATTGCAGACAAATTGAAAAGCTAATTTTATTTAGCAAATACAAAAATGTCGGACGTATTTTGTTTATTCCGAACTATTTTTTGCTTTATATAATTTACCAAATACTTATTTTAATGTAAACAAAACTGAAGATATTCAGAAATTCAAGAGGGATAATAAGATTTATTTAATTATGATGGTTTGAAAGAAATTTTATCAAAAACATGTCTCGAGATAGATTCAAGTTAACTACCAATTTATTAATTTGCTCTAAAGAACGCGTCTCCTAGGCATGGAGTAAGCGATCAGACTTCGTCTCAGGAAAGTGAACTTGTTGTGAACCATTTTCCAACACGAGCGGCTCGAAGCATTTCTTGGAGGTGGCGAATCTAAATGTCACTAGTTTGTCATGTCCTACAGGCTCTACAGGATGGATGTCAGAAGAACGTACTGACCAATTCATTGTAGTAAGTCATCCTCCAAGTAATGGGTGATAATTCGTGCTACATGCGATCGAGCATAATAATGCTATAATAATGTATAATACTATGTATAGGCATAATAATCCATAACAATGGATTAACACTAAGTAATCCCGATTAAATGGAGCGGATGGGAATACACCTTCCAGAATAACTCTATCGATGTACCTTAGGACAGTCAAAGATCCATTCTGTATAATAAATCAGTTCGGAACGGGCATGGATGTTGATTCCATACTATACCATGACTGACTTTTGAAAAGGAATGGCATGGCGCATTGAGTAAAGCATTCTCCACGACTTCTCCACCCCCGGACCCGGTCATCTGATTGCCATAAACCAAACAGATACTCATCTGTGAAGAGAACAACTCTATTGTTCAAGTGCCCGATATGCTGATTTGCTCGTCGTCGCCTATCAACTCGTGGTTCTCCAATAGAACAGAACCTAATGTGGGGCGTATGACCGTGGGGATTTTCTCACGAAGCCTTCTGATAACTGGGCGACCTTACATTACGGACCGTTTGAAGTTGAATACATAACACTACTACTTAGCGGGGAGAGCAATAAAACGATCGTTCCTATAACGTGGTCGACCTATACCATCTCTTCAATCTCAACTTCCGATCGGTTTAAACAACTGAAGACCATCGTCGATGATAGATAGATTCCTCCCCGCACGTAAAAAATAACCTTTTTCGAACTACAGATTCCTTCCCATGTTCCCTGGCGTTTGTTGGGTAGCAGAGAAAACACTAGAGGTATGTAGTGATCATTTTTCAAGCCATGTGTGGTCACTAGCTGGTAGAAATCGTGTCTTCACTAGCCAGAAGAATCATACGAGAAGATAACAATATTTTTTCCCTATTATTTTCGAGCAGGAAGTCGTCACCTTACAGAAGTGTCACACCGCGCTTGTCTAAGTATTCATGTACATCCATGATATTAGTAGGCAAACGTGGTAGGAATCATATTCTTTTATAATTAACTGCTCTTCTACAGCTCGTTGTATCTTAGGTCGTTAGCAAGTTCACATTTGAGGAATTAATTTCGTTAAGTATTAGTTTTCATAGGCAGGAATGTGTACGTTTGATAAACCGCGCAGCTCAACGTTGGGAATGAATCTGCCTGTGTCAAACTTGCGTTCAAAATTTCACCTCGGCAGTGAATCTGTGCAATCATGGGAGCAATCTGTCGACCCTGTATGGATGGTAGAGCCTACCATACTCAAGACTTTAGCTATATCCGTCGATGACAAAGCATCTGCCCGGGAAAGATCTCGGCATAAAATTATGCTTTTAAAATTTTTTTCTGAAATCAAAAAACCAATCTAATCACTCGGCAATTGTGACTGGCTGGGATCAAACTTCACTGATTTTCTCTATTTTTAATCAAAGGTGTTTAAAGTGTAGAGTGAGTTAGTAACATTCTAGAAAGGTAAACATCAAGTTATTAATGTTGTGTTTACGTTTTAAGTCAACTATTAATCAATATTGCTAGTTATTATGGAAAATGAACAACAGAAATAAAGTGTCCAGTTTTTGTCTTCGCTTTCTTACAATATTGTCAGAAACAAGGTGACGAAAGGATTGAGTTCAGTTGTTAAGCGCTAAAGTTGTGAAATAACCTTATGTAAAGATACATCGTCATGGTACGTTTCTGTTGTTTGTTAGTGTATAAATATTTCAATAAACGTTGTCATATATAAAATCGAAATTGTACAAGTAAATTAACCTCATAAATGTTCTTCGTTATCGTGTTGGTATAGGTATGTATAATCTATAGAATTGTATGCCTTGCAATTTAAATAGCCCTTATAGAACGCTTATTAAGAGAGCTTATTAAGAAATAGGTTTGGTTGTTGTTTTTTATTATTTTAAATATCTATCTATTCAACTCTCCTTAGGCTTTAATATAATGGCGTTCAAGAAATTCAATCCGTGTTATGCAAGGACTCGAAACAACAATCCCCTTGAACGTATAGCATTTCAAAACTTTTTTTTTTCTTTTGTGTAAACACGACATACGGGAAGAGCAGCGTAAATCATGTTTTAAGGGCGGGGAGGCATCGCGTTGACGTTCGGTTTTAGGTCACCGAAGGTATCATCATTGTTATGCCTGCTTAGTCCTTTTGTCGAGATCGGCCGGAAGTGCGATAAAACATAGGACGGAGATTTAAAAAGGTTGTGACTTCATTTTAACGACCCTTTAAATAGGACAAAGCTTTCAGTTTTTAAACTGAACAGTACATGAATTCTTACGAACACCGAAAGTGTGAAATGGTTCGTATCAAACTTAATCCGTGTATACTTTAATGTTTGAGCTATATCCTTCAACCCGGGATCGACCTTCTCATCCGAAAGTGAAACACACCCAGTTCAGACGAGAGTCCATTCAATTCGCGAACAATGGGCGTACATCAGCCGTCCTGTTAGAAGGGCTGACCGCTTTCGAAAGGGCCTTCAATCCGGCCACAGCTTAGAATTTCCCTTTGAGCCCCTCTTTAAAGTTTCATAGGCAAACACAACCGCGATTCGGCAGATCGCCTGAAAAATGTACACTGTAGGGAGGATTAAAACTGCCAATACTCTTTTATAGATAATATTACTTTCCATTCACGTTGTACCACCTGTTGAATCGTAACAGTATCGCTTTTTAATACCACTGTACGCCGCCTGGAAGGAAAGGCCTCCAAAATGTCGTTTAAATAAATATGTATCTCATTTGACTTGTGAGGCCTGTGTTTTCACGTTGTAAACAGGCGTTAAAGGAATAATTACAATCGTTATTTGAACTGTGGAAAGGACTATTTTAAAACACGGGACTACACGTTTCAACAGTATCTACAACAGATCAGTTCTTTCAGTTTTCGAATAAATGTAGCAGCCATCTCCGTTTCATCTACTGAGCTGTTGGTGTACGGTTTTCACAATTGACCGCTCTTCAAAAAAATGTAATAAATTTACTAAATTAACATAGTAATATAATGTTGCATGATAATATCTACTGACAGAGAAAAAAACTTCACCCAACTGATTTCTTTTTTCATTTTCTGGATAATAGAAAATTCTGCCGTTTATTTGGCTCATTATTTTTATCAATAAAAATTTCTTTATGTATGTTTTAAATTGGTAATATCAATTAGGGGTAAACACTTTTAATCCATAATTCAAAACAAGTATAAAGGTTTTTTCAGCGTTGACTTTTTACGAAAGACAAAATTATTCTTCTTATGTAAGGTGTTGGTTGAAATGAAAAAGTTAGTGTTACGAGCGGGATCCGAACTTACGACCTTCAGGTTAATACGCCGCTTCTCCAACTATTTGAGCTATCGTGACATCGATCCAGTCGGGACACCAACTCTCCATCTCAACCTAAAAACTTTCGAATGGCAAAAAGGTGAGAAAATTTGAAAGTTTGTTACACTAGCATTTTCAATTCAACCAAGCCCTTACATAAAAAGAATAATTAATTGAAAGAAGTAATTTTGTCCTTCAGACGACCAAACATAATAGAATTTAAAATGTTTATTCAGTCTCATTTGAATTCCGAAGCAATAAGCTGTTTAGCTTTCATATTTGTTTTCTTAATTTCAATTTTTGAACTTAAAAATGTCACTTAGTGCTGAGTATATTGCTCGAGGTGTGGCACTTATTGATGATGGACGTTCCATCAAGTGTGCTATTACCATCGGGGTTCCCTACAAATCTCTGCGAGACTCCGTTAGACCTTTTGGGACCTACCATAGAACAACCGGTTCTAGACGGCCAAGGATAACAGATCCACAGGATGATCGTTTTTGGACTGTAAGGATTTTGCGAAACCGGCTTCTTAATGTTGTTCAAGCGATTCGTCAGTTCCAAGAAATTCGAGGTGTCCAAATTTCTGAACGCACTATTCGAAGAAGATAAGGTCAGTAAGGTCTGATGGCTTTTCGCCCCGAGGACCAGAATTGACCAAAACACACGGAGTTGCACGGCTCGCATTTGCTCGAGAACACATAGGTCTTTGGACGATTGGTCTGCTGTAGTTTTTACAGATTAGCGTAGATTTGCTCTACGATCTCCAGGGTGTGAAAGAGTGTGAAGGAGGCAAAATGAAATGTACGAAGCTTGTAATTTTTCGGAGGGCCATCATATTCAACATAGTTCAGTGATTGTGTGGGCGGGAATTTCATCGGAGAGTCGCGCAGAGTTGGTCGTTGTTCGTTGAGGGTCTTCGAAGGCCACTCGTTGGGTGGATGAAATTTTGGAACATCATGCCTTGCCTATCATGGATGAAATCAACGACAATCCTTTTCTAATGCACGATAATATCCGTCCACATTCGCTCGCATAGTACAAACGTACCTTCAACGGTATAAATCATGGTCTTAGTCATGGCCAGCCCGTTCGCCAGATTGTACACCAATCGAACAGTTACGAGATAACCTCAAAAGACGAATAAGAGCACGTCCATCACTTCCTGATACACTCCACGATCTCGAAAGGAGTTTTCGTGAAGAATGGGCTGACCTCCAGTGTCTTCTTGATGTAATTCGAGCAAGAGGAGGCAATACACGATATTGAAATTTTAACTAAATATCTAAAACAAAATTAAAACAAATTTTATCTGCCCGTCTTTTTTTCCATTTTCCTTAACAACTTATTTTTTACTTTTCTAGACAAAGACTCAATTATTAAACGTTAAAAAGCGTGAATCTTTGATTAATTTGTAAAAATATATACAAATCAAGTTATTTGAAGTGAATGGAATTTTTTGCCTGTAAGTTTACATAATCTAGCAAGGTCCTCAACACCTTTACATATTTAAATTAGTAAAAATCGTAAATAGTAATACTTGAAGTTTTTTTTCACCAATCGGTCACTCTCTTTTGTGGAAGGAGTGAAGAGGAAAACAAAATGCCATGCCTAGCCCGCTGTAAGTGTGTAGCATGCACTCAAAAGATTAGACTGACACCCAGTGCTATCGTACGATGTGTTTCAAATCTAAGAGGAAATGAAAAAAGGAAAAGACAAACTAAGTTTATATTTGTGTATGTATTGAACCTATAATTTGGTCGTTACTGTTAATTTTGGTCAGCGTAACTTATCAACCCAGAGAGAATTTTGCTGACCAAAATGATCGTAACGACCAATTATCATAAATATTTTATTTTTATCGAGATTATGCAGACATACGGAATGTTGGGGTTTTTGATGAACGAAAGTAACACTTGCTGGCTTTTACCTTAAATTCATTTTCGAGGCCTGACCGGCCTCCTGTTCTGCTTATCTGGGGCCAAAATTTACTCCAAGAGAAGGCCATATAGACCTCGAATATGCATTTAATATTTTTTTTAAAAACAAGCAAATGCAGTTTTTGTTTATCAAAAAACTCAACATAACATTTCAGCCTTTTATCGTATGACTAAAATTATAACCATTGATCCAAGTTGTTTGGGCTCAGGTTTAGTGAGGTTGTGCACGTATGTGTATTAAAGATTACAAGTATTTAATTATTAAACCATTAATTAATTTCATTTAAAAAGGTCTTGACATTGCGGAATAAACTATTTAAATCAAATAGTTTAAATAACTTCAAATTTCTCCTGCAAAAATATTTTTTCATGTTCTGTATCATAAACAATACAAGTTTTTCGCGGAGAGCATTAATGTGTGCATTGTTTGAAAGATTTTCGTATTCTTTAAACTTAACTGATTAAATTAATAATATTTATAGGTTTTCATTAAAGACAATTTATTTTACTTTTTTGTGATTGACAACGATACTAAATTTGCGTTTATGTGACTATTTGATTATAATAATTAATTGCTAATTTATCATTATTTAGAAATTGGTTCATTGATTTAAGAAGTAATCGTATCTATGTTGATAACCTACACTAGGGTAAATTTTATTCATTACAATTTTTAATTGTCAAAAACAAAAGTAAACTTATTATTTTTACAGTAAGCAATTACGCGCATATCTTACGTTGTGTAAAAGTTTAGCCATAAATGGTATATCATGACTTAATTGTTATGATGAATGCTCTGAATCATCAATCAATCGTGACTAATTTGAAGTTGACGATCAATCTTGATATCCCATATATTCCTTCACATTAATACCTACGAATAAATTTCCTTTATAGAATATTTTTCATATTCGTCAATATACTAGAAGGATATTAGTAAAGAAAAGTAGCTGATAAATTTTCAAACGTAGTAATAGCTTGTAGAGCCGTGTGCCAACAATTCATTCATCATTCGGACACCATTATGTAATTCGAGAGTTGATTCGAAATAAATATAAATCAATGACCCTCAATTTGTCGGATATTGCGACCCATTAGACAGGTCCCCTCTGTATTTCTGAAGTCCGGGCGAAGGCCAGACTCTAGCCGGCTCTTATCTCCTCGGTAACGTACTTGAATTGTGCAATTTGAGATACTGTAGAAAGTTTCTTCACTTTACGACCTCGCAATTGAAAAACTATGGAAAAAAACTCGTTTCTTACAATTGAGAAATAACTATCGGGGTAAGCCGATTCCGTATTGGGAAGCTCCAAAAATGAGAACCTCTGTTCGAATCGGAGACGGGCCCAGGCGTCGAGAGACAAACCGACCGTTTAATAATCTGTCGGTTTTCTTTTGAATCTAAATTTTCCAGGTCGTTATATTAAAGCTAGTGTTGTAGTCGGTCGTGGTCGTGGTGCCAGGGAGATAATCAATATGAACCACGCCTTCAGCATCCCAGGTCACGGTGGGCATACATCCCCCAGAAGCATCGTTCCTTAAAATTATAATAAGTGCGTTACCTATGAGCCCGAACTCCTAATCGTATTTAACAAATAGAACATTTTATACTGTAAAGCAAAAATAAATAGGCAACATCCCTTTCGCCATTTATTCACCATATTTCACATTTTAAATTTGTAAAAATAGCCAACCAATATATAAAAACCACAGCATTTCAGAATGAATTGTCTTACAAACATAGGTTCTATTAATTAAATTAAATCAGATTTCAGTCTAGAATTATGATAATTTAGAAAAACAACATAAAAGAAACCAGTGAAATGGTGGATGTGGATAGACCATACATTACCTTTAGCTCTTTCTCTCTGCACTCTTCGCGGGAAAGGCTGTATCATAGTCAAACAAATCATCGATAATCTCTATTCTATGGATAAACGTTTTTTTCTCCATAGTTTAATGAATATTGATTGGGTGTTAACACGATGATTTGATTTTTATTTAAAAGAGTTGTTAATTAGTGTAGAAGCTGTGTGATGTACTGGTAAGACCTTAATCACCTGGCCAAAGATGACAACCAAAAAGAGATTACTAACTATTCGTTAATTACCCAGCTTATTATTGAACCAGTGAGAATGTTTTGAAATTTAGCTGGGAATTTTCGAAGACATATATCGTCAAGTGTAATTCTTTGAGATTTAGCAGGCAATTTGTCAGTATGTTATCGTAAAGTATACTGTCTTAAAATCGAGCAGGCAATTTTAGAATATCTCATTGTAAAATGTATCGCTTTAAATTTAGAAGGAAATTTTAGAATACCTCACGGTCAAGTGTAGTGCCTTGAAATTCTGCAGGTAATTTTTCAGTATATTGTCTTAAAATTGAGCAGGCAATTTTAGAATATCTCGTTGTAAAATATATTACTTTAAAATTTAGCAGGCAATTTTAGAATACACTCTGTCAAGTGTAGTGTCCTGAAATTTTGCAGTATATTGTCGTATAGTATATTGTCTTAAAATTTGAGTATGCAATTTTAGAATATCTCATTGTAAAATGTACTGCTTTAAAATTTAGCAGGCTATTTTAGAATACTTTCTATCAAGTGTAGTGCCTTGAAATTTTGTAGTATATTGTCTTAAAATTGAGTATGCAAGTTTAGAATATATTGTTGACAAGCATAGAAATGAGCTCGAAATTTAAGAATATCTCGTTTTTAAGTGTAGTTTCTTTGAACTTATAATTATTGGAATATTTCTTTTTTAGCTGTAGTGTCTTAAAATTAGCTACGAATTTAAAAATACTGTAAATCGTTGATATTTATTTGACAATTTTAGAGTTTCTCGTCATATAGAGTAGTTAGTTTATTCAATCTTTTTAAATTTATTTGACATTTTTAGAATATATCATCATAAAGAGGAGGTTGGTGAAATAAAGCTATCAATTATAAAATTCCGTAACTGATTTTTTTCTTTTACGAATCATTGACAAATGCACACGGTATGAACAAAAATTATTTGATATTTATTGTTTTACATTATAAATAACACACTACCAACCCGAGAAGGAGTTCAGTACGGTTTGCTACCTAGTGGAAAGTTTGGAAAAATCTCATTTTAAACAATATTTTACCGGTGTCGCCGTGAAAGTGGTTGATATTTCGACCACTGCCCATTCAGAATCCTGTCTTTGCCAAACAGGTGCGTGACAAGTTGTGAATTATTTATCTAAGATTTTATTCCAAATTTTAAAACCGACTTTTACGTTTGAGGGGGGTACGCACCGTTTCTAAAGGATTTACTTCTAAAGTTTATTTATGGTTTCAAAATTAATTAATATTACTTTAACAAATAAATAGTTGGTACATTTTTTTTTTTTTTTTTTTTTTTTTGAAGTTTTGCTACATGTAAAAACTTTATTTTTTCTCTCTATTCATTCTTATTAGATGAAGTGTTTTAATTTGGAGAAAGAAGTTGTGATCGAATTACGCCATTTTCAGATCAAAGATGAATGATTCTCAATTCGAGCCGGACTTACGCATGTGTGTATGTATATTGTATGCATTTGTGCGTATTTGTATATCAATATTCTCTAGGGTTAAATAAATGGTAATGTTTGTGTTATATACATTTTTTATTTTATTCGTTTATATTATTTATAAATTAAATAACTTTTAATGAAATAATGGTTGAAATGTCGACCATCTAAAATTTTGGGTTAAAAAAATTAGGAACCGTTTTCTTCGTTATTGAAATGGTTTTAAGCCACAAAATATTTTAAAGAATATTTTTTACTTTACCCTATAACTTAGTTTAACATAGAGCTTATATAAAATTACGATTAATTGATTCCAAAACTAGTGATCAATTACTTGGCCTAATATAAAAGACGGTGTCTATACCGTATACTCAAGATAGTTCCTCACAGCAGAAATTCCACCATTGTATTGTAAATATAATTTCTCTAAGGCCACGTTGTTTGGTTTACAGATTACGTCTACAGACCCAAACAGGCACGTCTGTGCAAGGCACTGCGTGATCAGGGCCGTCAGAACCGGCCCTCGAAACAGAAATGGAAACCGTCCGCGACTACCATCCGCCAGCCCAGCCTTTTCCCCATGGTAAGTGAAAAAAAAAATTCTCAAATTTTATCCCTTTTATGGGAATACAAAAATCATCTTTTAACCACTACTATGGTTAGGTAACAATTACAAAATATGAAATAAAAATTGGAAGCGATTTTTCATTCTAAATTTTTTAATTAACCCAGCTATCATCTCATTCGATATATAATTATTTCAACACGGATTCAAAGTTTATACAAGTAAAAGAGAGCCTAAATCGTTGTACTCGACAGATGAAGAGTTAATCCATTAATTATCCAAGTCTGTTGCGTCATTTTCGGATTAGCCGTCGGGAGATAGATCTGCTGGGAGCATCTTGTAGTTCCTCACAAAGACGTCTCGTGATGTGAAGGACCTAAAGTCGATTTCTTATTCGGTCTCGAACGCTGATCCCGAAAACCTTTATTTTGTGAACACAATACAGATTATTACGTTCGGCCCGGGACAAAAAACACTTTGATGCCGAAGTGGGAGGCAGAAGTCGCCACTTGAGCACGTCTAGTTTTCTATGCAGCTTTATCCGGCAAACCTTTTTGTATCATCTCACAAAATAAGCAGATTTTTTCCTTGAGTCAAGCTGTTTAATTAATTATTCTAACTAACAATAAAAGCTCCCGGCGTCAGATTGTAAAATCTAGTGCTTATTAAATTAACCTTTTAGTATTCTTTCATGGTGGCATGTATTTTAACAAAAGGTAACTTTTCCTTAGCACTTTCTCTACTTTAGTACGTTAGATGAGAGAATCTTTCTAGCATGTATACATTTTGTATGTTAACAAATTTGATATATATGAATATTTTGATTACCATTTCAAAAGGTTTTCACTATATGTCTCATGTGATTCTAGTAAATTATTTACATATGCCACATACACCACACAACACGCGAGACGAACACGTATAGAAAACGTTTTATTGATTTATCTCGCATGATTTGGTCTCAAGTACCACTCTCACCTCTCTTGTGAATGAGGGCGATAATGTGGCAAACATAATACAGTTATGTTACCAGGTTTATCCGCAGTCACCATTATTAACCAAATTGTACGATTTAGAAGATCAAACTTGGTTTTAATTATTTGCATGTATTACCATGTACTTTGAAATTAAGCGCTCGTATAACCCGCATAAAATCAGTTGTACTGAACCAAAGAAATATTAACTGTTTATAATTAATTCATTGTCCATGTATATAAAAGGGCGTAAAATACGTAAACAGGGATTATAGATGTTCGTTAAGATCAATTTTCCACAAGTTAACTCCATTAGTTATCCCCGTTGGGAATTTAAAGGGAATAAGGTCGTTATGTCGTATGAAGTAGGTCATAGGTCGATTGATGATAGGGACCGGATGAACTATGCATCGGGCAAAGATTACGCGTAAAGAGAAAAATTGCATTCGAGTTGTGTGTAGCGTCTTTTTTATCTCGGCTTTTAAAGGAAGTGTCGGGCTACAATGTGACGAAAAGTCGATCCGATAAGATAAGATAAATGCTGAGGTTGTGGGCAAAAGTGTAGGTACGGAAAAGAAAAGGCCAGCACGGCTCGAGTGTCTGGCCGAGACTGGGACGGCAACTTCCTCGCAAACTCAATTAATAACACTGGTGTGTTTTGGTTTGCGCAGTGCGTCCTCACAACTGGGGAGGGGTTGATACTGTAACAGGTGGTCGCCGGTCGGGTCGATCTCACTCCACAGTTATTTTATTTGACTGACTGCCCCACTTGCAATCAGATGCCATTAGTATTCCCGGCGAGTCTTCCTCCCACTCTTTCTCGGCCCCTTCCTCTTCCTTCTACACACAACACGTCACACTCTAATTGTCTTCTCTAGGACACGTGTAATCGCACCCTGTATAATTTCACTCATGCGTCGCTCCCACATCGCATTCACGACCGGCCTTGTCTTCTTTGCTTCTTCCGCTCACCCTCGCATTGTTCGGGATACACTGCCACAATTCAGACCTGGCATGACTCTCAAAGGAGACGTTCAGCACCAAAAACTTACCTTGTCTAAAAACGTCTCACACTTCCTAACTTGCCCTCATGTTTTTCATTATATCGTATAATAATAGATAATAAATATATAGAAATATATTGTATTGTTAACTATTCTAACGACTTATGATCTCTACAGTGTGCTATCATTCCCTAACCTCCACTTATGAATTTCATCATATCTTATTACAAAGCATGTTGAAATGAACCAAATACACTCAAAGACAAAAAACCGGACATTTCAATTTATTTCTTCTTTTTTTCCATAATACCGAGTGGCACAATGTCTCCTGTACAAATTAAAGCGTGTACTTCCAAATGCCCTCTACATGATCCTCCGCTCTTATAAACCATTCAAAAACGAATAGGGATATGTGTGATTCATTCTATTAAATCTAATTAAATTAGCCGTCATGTAGGAACGTATTTAGTTGGATAAAACAAAATAGAAAATAGAAAACAAAAACAAATCTTATTCCTCATTTTTACTAACGGATTTACTTGAGAATAGTAAAATTGAAGTCTGCTTATTTTGTAAACAAACACATTTTCTCTATTTAAGCCCAGTTGTATTCTCTTTAATCGTGTCAAGATATCATAGAGAACCAAAAGTTCGCAATATCATTGTAAGAATGAGTCACCGAGTTCACCGGCATGTGGATATCGTAGAGGCAGTTAGCTTTCTCAGAGTATGATCTCTCGCCTTTAACCCGATTACGAGAGACTGGAATTGCAAATAGGAGGCCTGTTCGCATTATGTCAAAAATAGTGTCATTGCTGCAAGAAAGAACCCTTTCCATAGTGCACGCCAGGACCAAAGTGAAGTACATGATGTTTTGCGAGGCCTTTATCAACTCGAACTATTCGTAATCGTTTGTGGGAAGTTGGCCTCGCATCGTATGCACCTTTGAGATGACCTGCAGCAACAGACCGCCAACTCAGAAGAATATGGTCCGGAGAGCGCCTAGAAGAAAACACAGTTGGAATACTTTTGTTTATTGGTGAGTCGCATTTCTGTCTATATAGCGTCAGGAGGCGCCGAAGCGTGCACCGAGAACAGTGGATGAGTAGTATGCCCCATTTCGTGCTCACTTCAGTGCAGTTTGAAGGAGGCGACGTATTGTTCTGGGCTGGGATTTACACTAGATGGCGGACTGGATTCCATATTGTTGAAGGCAACCTCCCTGTAGTCCGTTATGTCCAAGAAATACATCCATCAAACCAGGGTTCAATTGTGGCAGGTATTTTCGATTTCTGGATGACAATGTCAGACCTCATAGACTCAGCGACTACGTGGTCCATCTATGTTTTAAAAACCTGGGAAGTTCACATCTGCCCCTTTTCCCATTGGGTGGAGACCTTAATCCCATTGAACACCGTGGGAAGCATTGCAGACGATAACCATCCGCAGGCAGTTGACCTGCAACAACTGAGTGCAGCGTTGCCACATATATGAAGTGCAATTCCTATGAGTGAAGTGACAACATTATTAACAGGTGCAGAGAGATTTTAGCTTATAGAGGGCATTATAAACAGTATTAATTGTTTAAGAATAGTATAGTGCCCAATAAACAAAATAGAATCTTTGGCTCTTTGACTGCACTAATATACATTGAGGGAATTCTTCTAGAAGCTGTGTTCTCATTCGCTCCGTTTCTTCGGGACAACTAAGTGTCAATCCATAATAATGCTCGACCACATGTACACGAGTTATCATCCAGTACTTGGAGGATGTAGTGATTACCACAATTAATTGGCCAGTGGGTTCTCCTGTCATGAATCCTTTAGAACACATGGGACGTGATAAAGAGACTTGTTGGACATTCGCTTCTTCCAAGAAGCGTTGAAGTTTCAAACTGCTCTTGCTGAAGAATGGGATTCTCTTTCACAAGACTAAGTCTGATTATTTACTTTACTTATACTATTTACACATTTATTCGACTTAAGGCCTCCGAGAGGACAGAGGAGGTGATTCGCATTATTAAGACCAAAATTAATTAATAAATTGGTAGTTAAATTTTAATCTATCACTATGTGATCGTTGCTCAAATACGATTTTTATAGTACACCAGATCGTAGCTAACTCTTGTCAAGGGTGGTCACTAGCCCTATGGAAAGTGTATGTCTTGAGCCGTTTTTTTTTAAATAAAAAGTTTCTTTTGTTTTTACTTAAAAAACAGCCAAACGTTTTTACTTATGCTTGCTTTTCTTAATAAAACAGTTCGATGCCGAACTCCCTCGAACAGAAACCTGCAAAAATGAATCATGTCAAATTCCAGTCTCTTTCTTTCCTACATGAAATTGGATGTGACCCTTATGTTCTGTTGTTTTTAATTCCGTTTGTTGTTTCACTTTCGCTTTTTAGAGTAAAAGAGTTTTTAGGTGTTCTTCATTTGTAATGGTAACGAAATCAACTTCTGCAAAATTTTATGTTAGAAGTTCTGTATTTAAAAGAGCTTTAGATTTTATTTAACTTTTGGCATTTCGATTGCCTCCTTTACACGTATAAGGCGTGCCAAAACAAACATAAAAAATGAAATTGATTCTGTAAATGATTGGCCGATAACGTAACACGGCCTTTAACATCGGTTCAACTGATTTTCAATTAATTTACATCATCCGTCCATTTTATTCAAAGCCAGGTTAAAACCTCGTACTCTCCCACCGGAATATAACAGTACTTTTTGAATTATTGCTTGGGCAAAAGTTTGTAGGGTTTTATTGTAGAGAGTAAACATTAAAAGAAAAATTTGTTTTGTTTATTTTCTAGAGGTTAACTAGATCCGAACATGGGGGAAAACTTTTCCATTGATGTCAAAGTGACTATGAACAAGATTGGTTACTTTATTGTTCACGTATTCTGAATATTTTAAATTAAAGTGTGCTTAATAATAGATATACGTTTATGATAGCAATATAAATACGTCAATGTGTGACGAGGCGATAAATTCAACCAACAATCACAGAAATGAACTGGTTCTAACTTAATTCTTTTATTTTTTTTTTTTTTTTTTGCTATCGGTGTTAAGTAAACCTCGTTGAATGGGGTCTCACATCATTTATTTATGTCTAATTACTACCCACTGACTTTAATGTCCTCCCCCTCCGTTAATTACTCCCAGGCTTCAATATATTCACAATGAGGCAGTTCATCCGTATGTTATGATTAACTATTGATTCTTTTAGCAGTTGTCTCGTAAACTATAAAGTTCATATTTCTATTGTTCTTCTTTTGTTTTTAAGAAGCATGTCTCCCCTTTAGTTTCGTTTACGATAGCCGAAATGCGTCAGAGGACTAGATAAAACTATGTTGACCGGATGCCTTATTTATCGGGGATATTCATATTTTCAAGTTCAACGGGTGGTACATTTTCAATTGTGAGCTTTTTTTTTATCTTGGAATAACTTTTCAGGCGCCGTGGATCCTTGTAATGATTCAGCCTTAAATAAACAATCGATGAGATTTATAAGAAAGCCGAGATAATGAATGCATAAAACTGAATTATAACTGGATTTTTTTTTTTTTAAGAAAATCTTTGAAAAACTATTGTCGCAAACTCAGGCTGTTTCGTCCTTTAACGAGGGCATACATTAAAATTTAAATTATAAAAAAGCTGACCATGGGCAAAAATCGCTTAGCCAAGCAAATGACGTCTCTTTTGTAATACCGATTACGATCCGGATCAAAAGCGCTTTTATAAATTGACCATAAGAAATAAACAAATTCTCGTTCTCAATGGAATATTTTTATTTTACGATAATGATTCTCAATATTAAACACACTCAAGTGATAGTACAGTTGAAGTTGAAACTTTTATACTGTTAAATCTTTCAAAACAAAAGAAAATCATTAATCGATTTGATAAAGCTATTAACCCTTCGTTAAAAGACGATTAAACGATCTTAGGTTACAATTATCTTATTTAAATCCTATAGCATTAACAACATAAATAAAAGAATATTATTCGGGACCAAAGATATTTTAAAATACAAAACTTCAAACATGCTTCACTTCTGTTTCTTATGTTTTTTACCGAGATTTCCCTTTGAAGAATGTTTTCTGAAATCCGAACGGCGTTCCAAGGGAGAGGAATTCGATTAATCGACTCGGCTCTTTTTGAATGTGTATTCACAACATACACTTCTTGATAAGCCGATTCCACCTGTTGATCATCACTTCTCCTTGGTGTTTATCCGGTTCGATCGTGGCCGTCTCATATGTCTAATTTAACCATTAATAAACATGGAATTACGATTTGTCTACGAACAATTCAAATTTTACTGTATACAAAGATTGATTTCATAATTCGCCTCGTCTTACTACAAACAAATGCAACGTCAACAAAATCAAATCAAGATTTTTGCATTTATATGAACAGACTGTTTACAAAGAATTGCGTAATAAACAGTCTGAAAATTTCTCAAGATAAGCCACTGATAATCAGGTGCGCATTAACTACTGAATAAATATTTAGAACGGTTTGATCCGCCTGTTCATCTGTTTCCAGATGCGTTTCTCCGATTTACCGCCTTGCGATAGAAAGAAAAAATATCGGGGAACTTTTGTCTATAAAACAATAGATCGACCAGGAAGTACACTTGTGTAAATCATTCCCAACATCCATTGTTTATTGCTCAATCTCCCTTATACGACACATTCAATCTGCCAAATACAAAAATTTAAAGTTTTATTGTTTAAATAACTATTTGATTCTTAATTATTAATTTCATTATTTAGCCGTATAAAATAAAGGCCGCAAACGATCTCGGATGATTTACGACTGGCACAGTACTGCCAGATTAATCACGTCGCCAGATCGACGCACCCTTCAGCAAAATGCACATGACGTCACTGGTGAAAACCAAGGCCATACGAAACCCTCAGGGACAACGTAGCCGGGAAAATTCATCGTTTTACAAATGAATATCAGCACTTGGAAAAAAAGGCAAAAAGGAGGGAAAATTCAAAAGGCGAAGTTGAGATGGGGAGTTGGTGTACGAGTGGATCGAAGTGGTAGAGCATCTGCATATGAGCCGAAGGTCTTGGGTTCGAATCCCGTAAGTGGCACCAACTTTTCATTTCAACCAAAAATTATACATACACATACATAAAACTACTTAAATAAAAAGATAACTCATTAGATATGTCGCCCAAATTGTGAGTTTTTGGTGAAGCCTTTGGGGACAGACGTGTTTCGATGTTTCGCCATCTTCAGTAATGGAATTGAATGTTTCTCATTGTGCGTATGTCGTTTTTATGTCCAACTAATGGTTGGAGAAACAAATTTGACAGATTAAACCAATGAGCCTAGGCATACCAAGGTGATAGGATATTTTTTTAAAGCCGATAACCTGTGCTGTTGGTTGTTAAGATTCAACTATATTACTCCTTAACGTCTAAATAGCTACACACAAGTTTACAAATGCCTAAAACTCAGAGAAAGGTGGTTTTGAACTCCTTTTGCATATTTATTCAATTCGAACTTCAGATTGATTATGAATCATTATATAATAATCTGTGCTATACTGTCATCAACCAACAAATCTTGTCCGTTTTGGTTACCATCGTCTGTTAGATGGCACCAGTTTTTCCTATTAAAGTTCTAATCTAACAATAAATCTGACGTTAATTTCTTATTAAAATACTAATTTATTATTCACTTCTTCTATTTTCACCACCACTAAACTTTCTTTGAGTTTGTTAAATCCCAACTAAGTGCTTTTTAGACTTTCATAGTTGCTTTTCGTACTTTTACGCCGAAGAAAATCACCCTGAATGAATAACTAATGAACTCGAGACGAGGAAAAGTAGTTAAAGTGAAAATTGGCGCTCTAATTGAACGCCGACTTATTAAAAGGATTATTCCCCGGGGAGTGAGCAACAAGTTGCGTTTGCACAGAAATCGAGGATGTGTCAGCAATGGTATCCTCTGGATGATGCGTTCCCTATCAAGCCAGGTGGTTTTCGGGTCATACCTGCTCGATATCGACGAAAAATTTCAACGAAAATAAGCCCTCGGGATGAGGAAATTATCGATCCCTACTGATAATAGAATTGAGACCATTGACTGAAGCCCACCGTATATTATTGATTAGAACCCTATTTCAGGCTTCAGAGACATTTCTTGCTTACAGCCTACAGCAAAGGGCATATTCGAAAACGCCGATTGTGTATTATAACTGCCTACGATTTACTATGTTGGCTTTACGATTGACATCGCTCTGATGACATTGATTGTAAAGTTCAAAGGAGCGATCGTCTGCCTGTAGTAACAGGAAGTAAATTTTGCATTTCTCTCAGTGCCTTAATGCTGTCTGTCTTCTGTCCGTCTCCTTCTTGATTTTGGTTTGTGAAGTCGTTGAACCTGTTTTCTCCGGTTGGTTTTATCTATTTCAACCCGATCAATATGCTCGAGGGAGGAAATGTACAAAACCCGGCCTTCAGTTGGCCAGTTCGTCTCTCGCTTCGTCTCCCGGCTCGACCTGAGTTTCCAGCCCGAAACCACCGTCTGAATAATTTTGCCGCGGTTTTGAACTTTAGCCAAGAGGATGTTTCACTTTGCCACTGCCGACCTTGGGACGTGTTAAAGCCAAGTTTTTCGGTGAGATACAAAGTTACACCGTGATTTCTCCTTGATAACAATTAGTAGTAGACGAGGGTGGTTGACAGCGGTAGAGGGAGGAATGTGCGATGTTTGGACGTAGTGGGGGTGTTTAAGACCTGTGTGCTATCGACTCGGTGTCGCAATCAATAAACGGCTCCTCTCTCTCTCACACTTGCTCCCTCTCACTTCATCGCTCCCTCTCGCTCTCCAACCCCCTCAGGCTCTTTCACCGTCGTTCACTCTCGCTCTGTCTCCCTCTCTATCGCTCTCTCTTCCTCTACCTTCTCCCTGCCCATACATTGATTTCCCGACCCCCATCCTCAAACACTTACCTGGACCTACTGCTAAGTAATGCAATTGGTTTCTAAAAAAAAAATTTCGCCCATCGGTTTAAAAAGTCAGAAACCACCACCTTGGATAAAACCGAGGGTGAATATCGAAGTTCTAAAGTTCAATTTCAAGAGGGCCAAACCATTGACACGTTCCCATTCACCAGGGTTTCACTTCCTATTACTCACATTGCATTTTCACGAACAGTTAATGATGATTAGATTATTTATCTATTAATTACCTATTATTAATGAACTATTAATTTTAATTAAATTAACCGATAAGTAAAAACATATTTAGATGGATAAAACAAAATAAAAAATACAAACCAAAAACAAACGAGTGTTAATCCTCATTTTTAATAACGGTTTTACTTAAGAATAGTAAACTTGGAGATTACTCATTTTGTAAACAAACACCTTGTCTCCATTTTAATCAGTTTTATTTTCTTTAACCATGGCTCAACATCAATTAAGAACTAGAAGTTGGCAATATTGTTGAGAGAATGAGTCAACGATATCTCAGAGGCAGTTGCCGTTTCTCAGAGCGTTGTCTCCCGGGCTTTACGCCGATTCCGAGAAATTGGTAGTGAACCTCAGCGTATTATGACGTTAATGAAGAACAGAAATATGCTGCAAGACGAAACCCTTTCCGTAGTGCACGCCCGAGCGTAAATGAAGTGCAAGATTTCTAGGCCTGCCACCAGCAACTCAAGAAAATATGGTGCTGCGAGTGCCTAGAAGAGAAAACCAATTGGAATTCTGTTATGTTTACTGATACGCTTCTGTCTGGTGACAACAGGCGCAAAGAAGAAGAGCGAGAACAGGGTATGCGAAGAATGCCCCAGTTAGTGTTCCCTTCATCGCAGCCTGGTAGAGGACGAACTGGACTCCATATTGTTGAGGGCAACCTCACCGCAGCCCGTTATGTCCATGAAAACATCGAGGAATCTCAGTGTCAGGGATCTTCGATGCCTGGTTGACAAAGCCGGACCCGAGAGAGGCAGAGTTGTTCATCTATGTTTAGAAAACCTGAGAATTTCCCATCTGCCCTTTTTCCAATTGTGTCCAGACCTTAATCCCTTCGAACACATGTGGGATGTGTTGCAGAGCAGGCATTTTGATTAGCATCCACAGCCAGTTGACTTGCACCAGTGCAACATCTGTGGAGTGAAATTCCTTATAAAATTAGTGACAACCTTTTTAACCGCATGCCTAACAGGTATTAAATTTTTAAAAAAATATTGTGTCCAATAAACAAAATTATGGAATTAAAACCTTTTAATTTGTTATTTTTCAAAATCCACTATTTAAATTTTCCTTGAGTAAAAACATAAAAATTTGTAATAAATCTTAAAAATTAAAATGCTAGGGAATGTAAATATCCCTATTCATTTTTGAGTAGTTTTCCAAAAGTCAAATTTTCACAAATGAATTGCAATTTTACAAATCGCCTGTAACTTAAGATTTAATTGTCATTTTCGATCGTCACAAATCACTGAATATTCACATCCACGTATGTTTTAGTTGGTATTATTAGCCAAAGTAATTAATTTAATTGATCGATTTTGTTTTGCAAAGTGTGGAGTTGAAAAATTAATGCCACGAGCTGGGCTCGAACTCACGACCTTCGTACCAGTATCCCAGCGCTTCTATCACTTGAATTATCGTGGCTTCTTGTCAGTCTCAAGTGGTAGAAGGGCCCGGGTAAGGAATAAAACACATATAAATCCAAGTTGAAATAAAAGTGTACAAAACAAAACAAAATATTTTTTATAATGAACGAACGAAGAATTTCGAAGGTGAACAGTGATTTTAAGTTACAAATATGAATTAATGAATTCACAAAGAAAGAAAGAAAGAAATACCCTTATCTTTGTTTTAAATTATCACAATTTAAGTTAGCGTTGTTTTACTTCTGGGAACTTATTTGCAAGCGCGCTTTATTTCTTTATTTTTAATAACTTTCTACTATAATGTCTGTGTTCCCAGAAAGAGCATTTATTTTATAGCGATTTGCCCAATACAACTTGAAAACGCGGATTGATAATTTACTCTGTTGGTGTTTACATCTCCTTTTTTTAATAAGCTAACAATTTATATTATTAAATAAGATACAATATGTAAAAAGAGTCATTTTTACTCAGGTCGGATTGCAGGACAAAATTTTGTTCGAATTGTCTCAGAACGAATGACTCGACTCAGTGAATTGTTCTTTAATTCATCTCAAATCTCTATCTTCAATTGATTTAGTCATCCATGGATTAAGATTATTTCCATGACATCCGCCAAATATCACCTTTGAACATGGATTTATCCTTAATTTTCTTGTTCAATTCTCAATACTACAAAGAGATTTAACGGTTTCCGAGACAACCTGTTTATTAAGAAAGCGAGCGGAATAGCGATTAAAAAGATTGAAACTAACGATTTAATTTGTAACATTTTGATATGTGCCAGTTTATTTCGGTTTGTCCCGTGATATAAAAAAGTGTCGGCTCGTTGGGGCGTGAGTTGTAACATGTTCAAAGATCCGGTGATGTGCTGTTGTTCAGTGAGACCCAGGACCCCACGCCTAAACCCTAAATAAGAGTCATTGACTAGATAAGACGATTTAGCAATTGTTTAGTTTGATATCCGCTGTGATGCAAGTCTTTCTATTTTCGTCGGTGGAGTGACCCTCGTTTCCCTTAGAGAAAATGAGCCTGATTTAAACGGTAAACATTTTTTTAAGATATTCATATAGTTGAAACGATAGAAGCAGGTGGCCTAGTGAAGGAAAAAATTAAAGCTTTACTGAACTTAGTTTTTAACTCATATATCCACTATAATGTCCTAATTATTATGCATTCTTAAATGACGATGTCTAGGTACATTCTTTAATATTGTTCTGTAAGACCCATATTGAAGAAGCTCCCGGATAAACCTCGTCGAAAAGTGATAACTGAATGAGGAAAGATCATAAGTGAATCGCGACTAACAGATGTTAGTGAAAGTTAAACTATCACGTAGAGAAATATAATGGCCCTTTTGTATGTTGTATTTGACATTCCTTCAACTAAAATTATGTTGGTGTATAAACGTAAAAAAAATTTTCTCAAATAATCGCTTAACTTCCAACAACCAGTTGAGTGTCGCTGACGAAAGATTAAACAAATTGACAACACTTATTTTCAATTAAAATCCCATGGACTGTGCCAGGATTCGAACCGAGATCCTCGAACGCCCTAACAAACCGGCGGTCATTAGAAGGTTTTTTTTATTGACCTTATATTTTTGTATATGAACAAGAGAACGATGTTGACTGATGATGTATGAAGTGTTTTTTTTTTTTTTGGTGGGAGGAGCGGTCAAAAAATTCCAGCGGCGACGTCCAAATCGAACCCATGGCCGTGAGGTCTACGTTCCTTGACTGACCCTAACCACTCGGCTGCCCCGTTTCCGAGAAGGAGAAAATTGACAGCATTTAAACCCGAGCGTTGGGTCTCCAGATTTGAAGAGGATAATGCATATGTTGAGACATCCAAAAGTAGACGAAAGCTTGTAAAGAGAAGATTTAGACAGATGATCTATAATAAACAACGAGGAACTACGATTGAAGTGCAAAATGCACACCATTGAAAAACGAAACGCACTACAGTTAAATGGAAACGAGGTCACCTCGCACCTTAGCATGCCGTTTGCTCTTTTAAAATCTTGATATTGATTTTTATTCATCAAAAAAATTTTCATTTGTTAAATTATTAGGTTTATTCAATTCTAATAACACGCCGAAGTTCAGTTTTTGTATATTTGAAAGAATTTTGTACCAGAGTGGCTTTGTCGGTTCCGACCTTCATTCAGAAGAGTGTGGTGAGCTAGGCTTGGAGAGACGATACTTCAATGAATGGAAAGTTTTGTTTCAATAATGCAACGGCTCGACGGGAAACTTCCCGCAATTCAAAGCAAAAACATTCCAAAATGGGTATTCGATCGTCTACCGCACCGACCCTACTGTACTGACCTTGCTCCTTCAGACGTCCGTCCACCTCTTCCCGACGAAGCGAACATTGTAAAACTTAAATACCGTACATACAGTAGAAGAATTTTGTCTCAACCAAAATTCAATAATGTCAAGAAGACGAAAACTCGTGTCTCTATATGATGTTTCAACTTTCACTATTGAAAAAAATTTATTGAAAATAGATTTTTTTGTCGTCCCTATAACATTGCTAATCATGAAGTTTATTAATCAAAAAAAGAAAATAGACATAGACGGATGGAGACACTTTCATTCCACGCGACTAGGCTGCTTCTAAACAACATATAATAATACATAATTTCACTCGTCCTCCATTTTAAAGGGATTCGCCACGAAAAAAAGCGGAAACGAACATGAGAGCGAGGATTCCCAGGAAGAAAGGTTTAAATAAACTGGAAGAACGTACAATTGGCTAGGAATGTATATACATAAATTATAGCGAAACCAAAAAAATTAATACAATCAATTTTGTGACCCAGATTGATATAGAGAACCACCCTTAGGCCTCTCAAAGTAAGACCTTTTTGTACTGGTACCCACTTTAAATTATAATTCTAAAAAAATTACTTTAAAAAAGTCTTTTGAAATTGTATCCATAATGAATGTTTTTCTAAAAAACTGAAAATGTCAAAGGATTTTAAAAGTTTTACAATAATAAGTTATTATTGTTAGAACCAAGACCGTAAATATTATAAGGCCATTACATTAAAAGGATTAGAACTTAAAACTTTTTACTGGATTAATGTCTGGCGACTGGAATCAGCCTCGCCGTCGTTTGGATCCATTGTACAAGAATTTGACGACAAATTTTGAACAGTGATTGAAAAGTTACTATTTACACGTTTATTATTGCTTTTCCGTATACTCAATCGTTCTTAAGAGTTCAATGAGGAACCTTAACTTCCGCACCTGGTACGTTTTATCGGACGTTTTAATTCTCAAGATCATCTCCGTGTACGACAGAAGTGTGTTACTGCTGCAGCATTGATGTAGAGGCAGCTCAGCCCGAGGGGCCAAGACAACTTCGCTCCCCGCTTGCCCATACCGAGTGGTCGGGTCCGCTTAAGCATCGAACAGAATGTCGCGCATAAAGGGCAACCTAGTCGGAAATGCCTGCTTTCCCACTCACTCCCTAGATAGAGAAGGACGCTATCTCTCAGAGTATTGAAGCTCCCCTAGTGTAGAAACTTCCGGATCAGCTCCGGCCATGGTTTCGTTTAAAGTAGAATTGCTAGCCACCTCCTAGAGGAGACTGCCAACGGTAAAAGCGATGTACCAATCGAGAAAATCTGCGTGCACAGCGCACTCGAATAGGAGCGACCGATTCACTACCTATTTCCATCCGCTACTTTTCACGCAGTCCAGGGACTCCGTCAGCGTAGTCTGAGCGTTCTCAACGCTATAAAGTCACAGATAGAACATAGCCTCTTCGCTAAGTACCCGCCAGGGGTCTCACCACGGCCAACTACGAGTCAATTCTCAGTGTAACAGGGGCTGAACCTTGGAACAGCCGACCTGAGGCCGACACGAGTAAGGCTTGTACTTTAGAGAGGTTGCCACGCCCTCAAGGCTAACCATTATTTTGCGCCTAGACACCCCCCTTGTTCCAAGGGTTGGGAGAGGTCGCAGGGAATAATGTAGGAACCTGGATTGAGAAAAGGAGTTGAAGAGGATACGAGGTACACCTTTTCAGGGTCCTGCGTCTTATTGACACTGTACCACTCGTTGGCGTTGTAGTTCCACATTAAATGTGCTATAATTCCTTGACTGGATAAGGATTGGTGAACCGTTTTTGGCAGCGCATTGCAATGTAATTCTCAATATTCAGCTACCCCCACCAATATAATGGGATACCACTCTTCACCTTGATAATGGCCACCTTCTGATGGCGAAGAGTTTTGCTCTGTTCCGATTCATATTGAATGGTAGGTCTTGTTGTACGTAGAAACCTGTTCCCTTGATGGCCTTTGAATTTTCAAAACTTTTATTTTATCCGTAATTCGGTCAAAAGTTACTAAAAGAACACTTCCTTCCTTGATTCGACTCCAAATGCGTGGATGTTATTTGGATCCAGTTCCATAGTATGCAACTGTCTGCAGAAGTCAACAATGTAAATCGCCGGGTCATTTCCTTCCTTCAATTGAATCCTTTGAAAATTGTATTGACGCAGTTTGCAATCCATTTGGTCAATCATTTTTTCTTATTTCACAGAAATTTCCTTCAAAGTAGGTTGTATGTTTATTAATAAAAAAATTTAAAAAGCGCTATAAACTTCCCGCCGATTTAATTATGGCTTAAAGTTATACCACTTCTTCATGATGAAGAAACTAAGGTTTTTTCATGGTGTTAGTAAAAATGTTTATTTTAGCTAATTGAAGCTTACTTAAAACTTCCAAAGAGGGTTACATCGGAGGTATTAATTGAACAAAAACATAGTTTTTACTTTTTACGCTTTATGTATTACTTATTTTATTGGTACAGCCCAGTCCACTAAAGACGACTAATGTTATCTAATCATATCAAATATAAGACGCATGAGCTAGATTCTGGGTTTATTTTAATCGTTGTACATCTTCTCGCTACACCTGACCGTTGTGAATGGCCCAATGAAAGAATGGCAGAATAAAAAAGACTAAACTAGCTCGAGGCTAATAAAATCCTCACCCAATAACCTACATATCCGTGTTTACAAAAACTGGGAGATATGAAATAAAGGTTATTAAGAATGGCGAGGGGGTCCTATGTAAGCTCAACAGGTGCCCGGCAGATAAAGGCAGGCAGAGCAATAACTACAATGGGTCTACCTTCTCGATAATTTCTCAGTCTCCCCCCCCTTAGACGACACAAATAAAAAAATTATACCAATCGTTAAATATAAAATAAAATCTCTCGATGTATCTGGTACTCCAGTGCTCCTCTACCGTTACTCGGTTTAGACTTCTTTGAAGTTTTACTCGGGAACGGTAATAATAAAGAAGGAGTATAAAGTTCTTTTGTAGAGCTATTACTCTCGTCCTATGGCATTCTTTCAACACGTAGAGCCTGCTACCAAGTAGTAAAACGCTTATAAGCCATACTGTCGAGGTGTTAATTTTAGTAGGGCCGCAAAGGGCAAGGTTTATGTCATGCGAAGCACCTTGTAATATCTTTTATTAATAGCCACTTACTCTTACTTTTTTTATACATTTTATGACATAATCTCATACACCATGTGCTCTATTTATGCCCAATGAACTGCAATCAAACCACAATGGTTGAGAACATGGTGAGTTTTATCCCTGACAAAAATGTATCTGTTCAATTCCGATCAACAGGTGGGTTCTATGTGAAAATGATGGGATTGAAACATCCCGCGGTGCCTAAAGTTCCCCAACTTACAATTACAATAAAATAATAGACTTCCATGAATCCAACCTAATTTAAACAAGGTGATAATATTTTTATAACAATTCTTTATTGTGACAAATTACTAAAAATCAGTTATCTGACAAAAAATTATAACAGTTGACAGTCCGAGTGGATCGAAGTCACCATAGCTCAAGAGGTAGAGAGCATCGACGTATTTAGCCGAAGGTTGTGGGTTCGAATCCCGCTCGTGGTTCTGTCTTTTTCATTTCAATCAGACCTTAAGACAAAAAGATTAATTAATTGAAAGAAATAATTTGGTCAGTAGATCACTAAATATAATCTATTTAATAAGTAAAACGAAGTATAATTTCGATCCCAGCTCCACATGGCCACTTCATATTTCGCCGAGAATCGACTCCTGATTACACGACATTTGAAAATTGGCAAAAAGGGGGAAAATCGAAAGGTTGAGATGGGGAGTTGTTGTCCGAGTGGATCGAAGTCATGATCGCTCAAGTGGTAGAGCAGCGGCGTATTTAGTCGAAGGTCGTAGGTTCGAATCCCGCTCGTGGCTCTGACGTTTTCATTTCATACCTTACATAAAAGATTAATTCGGTGGAATTAATTTGGTCAATGGATCACTAAATATAATGGATATAACAGTTTAGTTTAACGAAGGTTTGGAAACAATGTGGAGGGATATCTGCTCGTTACTGTGTGTAAATGAAAGGCCAACCAATTTTGTTGGCATTGTGCAGTTGAGATGTACTGTGGCGTGTAAACAATTCAACCATCTTCGTAAAAACAATAGTAATATTAGTCGCAAGTAGCGTGTGTTACCTAGGAAAGAAAGGTCAAAGTACGGAAATATAATTTCGCTATTTCCATGGGGAGAGTGTGGAAGGGGATGAGGGGCCATTGTGCGAGGTGAATTAGCCTCAATAAATATACTATATCCTCTCCGGGCAATTACTCATTCAGCAGGCGGCTCATTGTGTGCTTGTGTGCGTGTGTATGTGAAGAGAGCACAAAGCTCCCTGATATCCGGCTAATCGACTTGGTTTGAAACATTCTAAACATTTCAACTCTTTGTTGCACCCCCTCCCCCACAAACCTACCGCAACTCCACCCCCATTATAGCTGTTTTGTCTGCTCGCATCAAGCAAGGACATCTTGTATATCAAATTAACCGCCACCTGTTGGAATCGGCTGCATTATGCATTAAAATCCTCCTGCTCATTTTCGTATAACTTCCTCGAATTCAATTTGCTCGGTGGAACGGGGGAGATTCATGTTACGCTTTTAAGCTCTCCATTAACCCGGCATTTAAATGAACAACCGCCGTATTAACCCCCAAACCGAGATCTTGAAATGCCTCAATTAAACTTTTATTCAACTCATTTTGACCAATTATCCTCGTCTCTTTATTCGTTGAATCGGTTTAAATTAACTCCGACTGGACAATCAATAGCACCAACTAATCTGATTGCTAATATCAATCGCTCTAATGGTGCCTTGTTTTTTAGCCAATACCAATTAGTATCAGCGATTTATACATCCGCTTAATAAAGGGAAGAGAAGTGATCGTTTCTCCTCTTCAATCACATTTTCTTCCTCACGGTCAATTTCTCAGGACAAATGTATATTTAACTTTTCTTATCTAATTACAGAATTTAAGAAGAGATTATACTTTTTTTTTTACTTATTAGTCGGTGGTAGTTTTCCTACACGCGAACGATGAAAGCCTCCATTGTATTTTGGATCTGTCCATCGTAAAGGTCTGCCGCTCAGAAAACCTGGCGGTCCTAGTTCTTGCATTTTGGTTGAAGTTTTCATATCAAATATAAGATAGAAACTTTCTTCTCTAATTTTCCCAGTTTTTCATTGAATGTAATAAAGCCGGTAGTTGCTCTTAACAAGTGGTCTGAAGAAGTTAGGTCTGGATTGTCTAATCCATATGTCTATATGTTGTCTATTCTGGAAAGATTTTTCTTTTCCAATAATAGTTGTTTATTTGATTGAGAACTTGATTGATTTTGATTCACTACTCTTATTTATATGAAGTCCTTTGATTTCTCCCTGTTTACCGTATTGATAGAATCTGTTAAACAAAAATACTGTTCTTTAAAGCAAAGAAAGTGCACTCTCCTTTAGGTATCTCCAGGTACCAAATCGCTGTTATGTTTAAGCGTTGTTATTGCCTTCCCAAAATGGCAGTAACTTAGTCTTGGCAGGATACTACTTTGTCGTGCCAACGTTTCGATCTTTCAATTAATAAAGGCTTTTAGTCGATATAAAAAAGTCAGTTTAACGAGCGGGTTTCGAACCCACGACACACTACCTTCCCGTCTCAATCCCACCTTCTGAATTGTGTCCGAGTGGATCGATGTCACGTTAGCTCAAGTGGTAGAGTAGCAGCAGCCGAAGGTCGTGAGTTCGAATCCCGCTCGTGGCACTGATTTCTTTATATCGACTAAAAACCTTAATTAATTGAAAAATATTATTTGGACAAGCGGACTACGAAAATAGTGAGTTTTCCTATCTTTATTGAGATCATATTCGTGGCTCAAAGGTTCTGTGTTTATGTGTCATTGCTGGGTGTCGTGTTGACAGGGGCCCAAGTCATTCATTTTCTTCAATTAAGTGTTTATGGGCAATGGACAGAAAATAGAAAATAGACCGAAATTAATTCTGGTCAGCTAAACAAGTTTTTGTCTTACTATTTGATGTAGTTATTATTTATTAGATAGTCTACCTGGTATTTTTATTCAGTGTGAGATATTTTTCCTCACATATTTCCATTCGTTTCAATTTTTACACAATGATACTTTGAGGTTTTGTTAAATTTTAAAGATTGGGAGGGTTCCATAATTTAAGAAACTATTTTTTTTCCGTCAGTAATATAAATAATTAATAGCGTGCCTGATGTAAGGTCAAAATTTCAAACTTAAATTTTTGGTTTTACAATACAGGATTTTTTAAATAAATTGTAATCGAGGTGGTTATTGTCTATTGTTAGTATTTTTATCGTGTAAACGTATTAAGTATTATCAGTTGTCTGATTCACCTAGGAATAGGGAAAAATCCACTTTTTGAAGAAATTAAGTGGAAGGTTGAGAAAGATGTAAATGTTATTTTGGCTCTTCGCTAGGTAATATTGTACTGTAATAATTCTGAATAAAATTTATAAAGCCTTCAGAGATTTTTTTTAAATGTTACGCCAAATAAGCACAATATAATTTTGCAACAATCCTACTTTGTTCAAACACCATGTTTGTGATCAATCGTCTTGCTTTCTGTCCCTTGTAAGTCAAACCGGCCTTTGATTCGACACTTTCCCTTGAAGTAAAACACACGTACGTGCTTTAGTGGCTTTTGTCCGTGTAGAACGGAACAAAGGAACATATTGGTGAGATGTCCTTTTTCTAGGACTATGATAAGCCACCTTATCCTCTTGTTACACAAACATCAATTTGTAAGACCTTTGAACCAACCTTCCTTGTAATGTTTTTATACGCAATGATAAAAACTATTACACGATATATTGTTATTAGTGGAAAAATTAGAGGTTATAGAATTTATGATCATACTCTTCGCAACGTCATTTTGTCAGTGTTCGTCCCCCCCCCGGCTTCAATCATGCGTATCCATCCAACTGGTCTTTGTACCTGACAAAGCTTTAATTATTAGCGACCGTGTATATCGTAGACAAAAGGAGGAAGTCAATGACCACTATTTCTGCCTTGGACGCACAGAAAGAGCCACGACTACCCGTATTTAAGCTTGTGTACTACCAGCTTACATTAACATTTCGTAGAAAATTAATAGTTAATATATATAATAATTAATTAATATATTTAAACAAAATAAAGCGAGAAAAATTCAATCAATACATAACTTTTAATTATGAAAAACCATCCGATACTGATGGCTCCAAGAGAACAGGATGTTTGAATTTAGTCGCAACTTACAAATAAACCTAGGTACCAAGAATGATTGACACACCTACCTTTGGTACACAGATGGAACTAGAACACAAGAAGGTACAGAGGCAAGAGTATGGCCCTGTAACCAAATACTCAGAATCCATGGGGAAAAAACGCCAGTATCATCCCAGCTGAGATTCACGCAATCGAGAGATGTACTCAATTCAACTTGACTAAAGGGTACAAAAACAAGAACGTAGCCAACCAAATGTCTGATAGCCAAGCAGCCATCAAAGCGCTAAGCTCAAATATCATTAATTCAAAGTTGGTGTTGGACTGCAAAACCAAATTAAACAAATTAGGTACGCCGAACAATGACAACCTCTGCTGGGTCCCAGGACACTCAATAGGCAACGAGAAAGCGGCCACCTAGCAAGCTTTGCAAGGAAAGGAGCTGCTACACCGCTGATAGGACCCGAACCCTCCTGAGGCATAGGAACCCACACTATCAATTCACTCATTAGACACAGCAATCCAAGAATCTCCGACTGAGGTACTAAGGACATACCTGCTCCCGAAGCTCTTCTACCCCCTGGTATTGGGAAGGACGACAGCCGGCCGACTCTCTGCCATCGACAGGCAGATAAGGAGAGCGGTGGGAGGATGGCTGCATCTCCCCAAGACTGCGAGAAGATGGAACGACAGCGGTCAAGGCTTCGATCAGAAGCACGGCGGCCCAAAGGCGAGTAGCGTGGGCAAATTAGCCTAATAGGATTCTTAACATGATACTGCAAGCTAAATGGACACTTAAAGAAGATTGGAATAATCCAAGGCGGCACATGTAGGTTCTGCAGGGGCAGAGGAGACACCAACACACCTACTTACTGCGATGCTGCACTTGCCTGCATGAGAAAGTGCTTTGGGATGTATAATGTGACCATAGAAGAGCTTCAACCATTGAAACTGGGCCTGCTAATCAAGCTCCACGATGAAATAGGACTCACCGGCGTGCTTTAGGGAGAGAACGGGGATACAAAGCTCTCAAAGTGCGCAGTTCATTACACCCCGCCTGTTACATCTATATCTACATCTAACCTTTAATTAACTGATAAAAGTGCAACGCCAAAACCTCGGTTTGAATTATATAACCAGTGGGCAAGCCATTGTTTGGCTATGCTTGCAAAATTTCGAGTTGCAGATAGCGAGAAAGGGCGGACCCAAATGTTACCATTAATAGTGTACAGTTTTGCAAACTTTTGTTGGACCAAAAAGTTAACAAGGCATACAAGACCAAAAATTCACAGATTTGTTACTTGTTTATTTTTTCACGCGTGGTACTTAGCCAATGTCAAATTAAATATTTGTTCCTGTCATTAAAAAATGAGGACTGTTGTTCTATTTTAAGTTGAAATGTAATCTGATCCGGCACGTTTGGCTTATTTCTAAGTTTAACCTATTTCAACTAATATATATTATTTAATATTGCTCAATGTCATTTAGGTTAAAAAATTGCATAGTTAACAGAATTAATTTTAATACGCTTTTCAATCTCTACCGAGATATGCGATTGTACCGCTCGATTATTTTTTTCGGAATGTCAGTAGGTGATCGACAAAATGGAATAAATTAACAGGTTAATTTGAAAAAAACATTTTCGTATGTGTGTTTAAATTGTGAAAAAATATTGAAACGGGTGACTACTTAACGGGCTGCAAAGTTTCGTAAAGCCATCTGTGAAGACTAATGCAGTTGGGATTGCCAAAGTAGGGTTAAGCTAGTCAACTTTTTAGCTTCCACCTGTTGACAGTCGTGCTGCCGGTAGGTTTGCCGCATTTCCTATCTCTGTATTGAAAATCGTTCACCACCACGGGTTTCAAATCTAGTAAAATCCGCATAGTATCGACTTGTAAATACAGGGGCACATAGTTCGAAAGATGAGGCAATTGAATTTTAAATCGATTCATCAGCGTTCCACTTAGCTAGAATTTTTCTTTTTGCTTACGTCCCTTATGTATTTCAAATGCACCAAGCTAGCTCTGATTTTCACATATAAACTCCAACTTAACCCTGTCCGATCTTTTATTGAAAACCTCTTCGAACTAAACGAAAACTAAAGATCTCCGAAAAAAAAGTACTATTGTAACTCTTACTTAGATGGGGCGTCGGTGGCCGCGAGGTTTCGCCTTTGACACGGCGCTCATCACTGTAAGCGCTGTATTCGAACCCGGGACCTTAACCTTAAATACTTACAAATGGGCTTTTTTCAAAATCACCGGCACCCTGAGGTTTAAAAAAAACTCTTACTTAGTTAAAGTAGAAAATTTTCGACTGTATAATTCAATGCAATCACCTTTATATAACAAACGATTGTAAGACAAAAAATGCTTCTATGGCTGAAAAACAAGAAATTTTGTATGTTTTATAATCAATGTATCAATAAATATGTGCAGTTGAAACTTTGATTGAAGTCTTTCGATTATTTTCTATCATTGCTCAGATTCATTGTTTATTTCTTTGTTTTGCAGCAATTCTTCACTGGAATTTAATCGTAATTATTTTGCTTAAATTTCAGTCGTTTAATTTGAATCTTCGATAGTCAAAGCGATGTATTATATTAAGCGTACGTTCAAAAGAGCTTTCCTTTGACACATCTTCCGTATAAATTCAGGGTTCGGAACGAAAAAACTGTCCATCTCTGCGTCTAATTCAAATTTAAAACGACGACGTGCTTCTTAAAATTTAAAATGACCCCACTTGAAAATCTGACGCGCTTGGTGCATTATTCATCGATCCCTGCTCGGTAGAAGTAAAGGACAATAAGTCTTTCTTTTATTACTATTTTAGATCTGACCTACCGATAAACATCTCCTGAGGAATTAACATGCTTTTAACCCAGTTAATAATTCTCCTCTTCTGTTACTGTTTCTTGTTTGTTCCTTTGTAAAGGCGTACATATGTATCGACTCGCATCAACCTCGGTTGTCGTGATGTCAATATGACAGGATGCGTGTCGACCTCAGATATTCATACATTCGGATCATCCGTTGAAGTGACTCCTTGGAATACACTTCTAGACAATCTAAAATGAAAGGAAATAGCGCCTGTCAAAGATCATACGGGGTGTTTTTCATTATGAACAATCCATTAGATTTCGTGGTCCGATTGACCAAATAACTTATTTCAATGTGTTAATCTTTATGTAAGGAATTGGTTGAGATAAAAAAGTCAGTGTCACGAGCGGGATTCGAACCCACGACCTTCGGCTAAATACGCCATTGCTCTACCACATGAGCTATCGTGGCCTCGATCTACTCGGACATCAACTTCCCATCTCAACCGCACCTTTTCAATTTTCCCTCCTTTCTGCCATTTTTCAAATGTTGTGTAATCGGATAGGATTCTCAACGACAAACGAAAATAGCCACGGAGAGAAATATACTACATTTTAAATCACTAAATTCACAAATTGCGTGGTCCGCTTGATCAATTAATATATTACAATTAGTTAAGGTTTTTAGTTGAGATAAAAAAAGAGAGGCAAAATTCAAAAGTTGCGGTTGAGATGGGACGTCGGTGTCGGAGTGGATCGATGTCATAATAACTCAAGTGGTAGAGCAGCGCCGTATCAAACCGAAGGTAGTGGGTTCGAATCTCGCTCGTTCCTTTTTATCTCAACTAAAAACCTTAATTAATTGTAATATATTAATTGGTCAAGTGGACCATGAAATTGGTGAATTATTATTAAACTTTATAATCTCGCAATTTGATTCACGCGTCATTTTAATTTAGAGGAACTAAATAAAAGATAGGACTGCATTATCATTTATAACCTTAAAACCAATCTATATTACATTAAGGTATAATCATTTTGAAAAGTCTGTATATCAAATTCAACAGCAAAAATATATTTGTGCTGATTGACACTTTATCACTTTACTGGTTCGGTCTACTCTCGCTGATTTAAATTTCACTCAGCACCGGATAACGTAAACCAGCGAGAGTTGACGGACCCTGTGATCAAGAGTCAATCCGTTCAACATTTGTTCGCAGCCCAACAACCACCACTAAAAATTGAATAAATACGGTTCACAGAAGGTCTCGACATTTCGAAATTACAGTCCTACTAAGGATTACTAATAAATTTTGTTACGAGGATACATTTTAATTCTGCATTCGAAACACTGTTAAAAATCATTACGGGTTAAAAATGACAACAATCCGACTAATTGACCGCAGTGGGACAGTATTTACTTGAACTGACCTTGCGCAAGAGTAAAGGGGTTACAGCTCATGTCAAAACATTGTTTGTACATACAATCATGAATAGTATTCATACAATCCATAGAGAAAACAAGACACCCCATTTGACATTGGCATGTTGGTTAAATATAACGATCCGAGTACTGTCTGTATGTCTGGCAGGCAATTAATCCCAATATGGAATATTTTTATGTTGATCTTTTAAACGAACGAATTTCAAGCGAACTGACGACATTCTCTTATCCCCATTGATGGACTTATTCAATACGATGATGATGATATCGAAAGGATGGTACGAGGTGCACTAGTTACAAATCAAAATAAATAAAAAAGCGTAAAATTATAAATATTTACTAAACATTAACCGCTGGCTCCAAAATGTTGCCCACTTCAACTATCTGCAGTTGATTTTTGAACACCGCTCCCAGGGCCAATGTGACAGGAGGCATGAATTTCTCGACCTTTCACTACTCGAGAATTAGTTTTAGTCGTAAGTCATATGACACAATTAAATCAGTAAATAGTACACACTCTTGCTAACACCTGCCTCCAGTCATTCGAAGATATTCAAACAGCTGATTACACAGGATACTAAGCTGCAAGTTTGCTTTAAGACTGTACCATACCTATAGTACCCTAAATAACCGATGTGGTATTGCCAAAGGTATTGGACCGCATATTTCTGTTTCCATCAAACAGTACAAGTTATTTGCTAAATTGCGTAGTTGCAACGCCATAATATTATCTCTTTCAACCAATACCTTACATAAAGATTAATTAAATGAAAAAAAATTATTTGGTTAATTAGACCACGAAAAATAACGATTTAATAACTAAAACGAAGTATACCTCCACTAAAGCTCTCCGTGGTCGTTTCGTTTGTCGCCTAGAATCGAATCCTGATCACACATTTTAGAAAAGTGGCGAAAAGGTGGGAAAATTCGAAATGTAGGTTGAGATGGGAATTTGGTGTCCGAGTGAGTGGATCAGCCTTAAGTGGTAGTGCTGCGAGGTATTTAGCCGAAGGTCGTGGGTTCGAATCCCGGTCCTGACACTAACTTTTTTATCTCAACCAATTCCTTACATAAATATTAATTAATTGGAAGCAGTTATTCGGTCAATTAGACCACGAATGGATATAATATTAGGGTTAACTTGAGTCAAAGTTTTAGGACAGTTTTCAGTTTATGATGCCACTGAGCAGAAAGACGCAATCATTAGGATCACATGCCGCGTGTTTGTTTTTTTTTGTTTTTTTTTTTTGGGGGGGGGTTTGTTTTTTATAATTAACTACTTCTATTTAATAAAGCTTATCGTAGAAAACCAAACTAATTCATAAAACAACAGCCAAAGTATTAAAAACCTGTATCCGACTACTTTTTTCGAACTCATGACCCTTAAAAAAATTCAAGACCAATCAATTCATGCAAATCCTCCCATACTCCCTAAGCCAAAGGCTAAATACATTTTTGCCATGCGGTTATCGGCCCCGTCCGGATGTGGGACCGACAATCCGCAGGACCAAGGCTACGCGAGTACGTTTCCGAAGCACCCTTCGTTTATGAATCGTCTCATTTTCCGCTTGTACGCAGTAAGGCCCGAGGATGAGGGAGTGCTCGGGCAGTTATTGATGTGTGGCGATGGTTCGATGTCCGGCCTTCCAGGAGTGGCCCCCTCCCACCCGGGGCACCCCTTCCTAGGCAGGCGCTCTGGCTACCTAGCAACACGTATCCATGGATACAAGAGCTATCCCACCCACGCCACTACCTATTGTTCCTTTTCACACTACGTATTGTTGTTTGTCATCTAAGAATTAACATTGTAATTACAGGCTCGGCTCCAAGACTTTTAAACCAGGACCCTCTTAATCCCAGCATTCATGCTTGAAAATGACGAACATAAAGTTGGAAAAAGATCAACGAAAAATTTATCCTTCTAACGTACCATTTCAATATATGACTTCCAAACTATTATTTTTCACGTGCCAAACACTTACACGATTTTAACAAACAACACGTTTAAAGCCTGCAGGAAGAAGAATGTGATGTAAGGAGCATGTAAAATCCAAGGCTGTTCGCTATTTAGGAGAGTGACACTCAATTATTGCATATAGGTTTAAAAAATCAACTCAAAATCAGTCTGAAAATAGATTAATTATCTTTACCGACAATGGTACTAGAATTGAGCAAGTTGAAATAATTCCATCCAGTGTCAAAATTTCAGCTAACTGCTTGCTCTATCCCAGTAAAAGAAGCAAGATTTCCGATACAACACTGAGAAACCTGAAAAATTGATTCACTCAAAAAAAATTGTGTGTCAGTGACAAATACCTACAAAACTAAATTGAATTGAAACGGACAATGCACAATTTTAAATTGAAATCGTTACTAATCATTTTGGTCTGCCTATCCTATATAGTTTTGACAAACAAATCTGTTATTAAATGAAAATCTAGGACTGGGGTTGGCAAGGCAAAATCCTTTCTGGTAATAGGCGCCGTGTCGACGTCCTGGATCCTGGTTGATTTCAGCTTAATTTGTAGTTTGTTCTTTTCCGACGTTGCAGTTTTGATCTGTCAGTGAGATTTTGTTATCAAAAATCAACCGCTGAAGGTGTCGAAATGAGTTTGACAGACCCAAAATAATGGGTGGCACACCACTTTCCACTCCGCAAGTCCCAACAAAAAATCCCACGGGGATACGGGTAAAAACTGAATTGACAAAAATTAAACATTTCGCTATTTCCTTAAAACCAAGATTTTTTAAAATTTTGTCACGATTTTCTGGCTAATCCTTTGCGTCAACGCAACGTCGAACGTGATAGTACTTATCCAGCTGGTCGTTCAATAAGCACAGTTCCAAATCATGAACCCGGTTCTGGCGGGGGATGTTATCAATTTTCTTTAGTCCATTAACTGTTACCGACTTGTTGGATTACTTGAAGAACAGTCTGCAACAAAAATTTTTCTGCCTGAAGGTGAATTAAACCTAAAATATTTGGTACTTCTCTTAACAAACTGCTCGAAATTTTTTAAGGTTTTATTTCATACTGCCCAATCCACCATTTTAACCAGAAAACATGGCCGTACATCTTATTGCCTTTCAAAATTCAATTTCACGTTGAATAAAGTGTGTGAAAAGTGGTAGGAACAAATGTATTACCTAAACCTAAAACAACAGATTACTTAGACTTGCTTTCAAACAGTAAGTTTTAACTAAAACAAATTTTTTCGCCTCCTACTTTTATAAAAATAAAATAGACCAGAAAAAAATCATCCCCCAAACACTTATATTTTCACTTCATCATTTGTACATATATTATATATTTTACTGCTTCAGTATCAATGCATTATTTATTCTAAGAAAGAATTAAACAATCGGAATAGTAAACCATTTGAACGTTTTAGATGCTGAGTCAGCGGGCGGAGGAGTTTAGGAGCCAGAGGATGTTACAGAATTACAATGAGAGTTTTTCAGACCTGAATTACTCTCAGCTTCGTATGCCACCACCTGGCGAATACAACCTGGTCCACCAACATGTTGACCAGTCCTGGTACAACAGCTATGCACACGTAATTTTCTTTATACATGAACTGCTTTATCATGCATGTAATTTATAATTGCTGTAGAGTAAAAACTTAATTTCCAGGGTGGTATACAGAATGGAAATTCAGATCTCTATGGTCGAGGTAATGAAAACAAAACTCCTACAGAGTGGGGAAGCTACCACTCTGATACCGAGTCTCCATTTATTCCCCCACAGATAAATAACAATAATTCTGGTAAATAAGCAATATAATGGATTTCTTTTTACAGCGTGTTAATTTCTTTTATTGCTATTAGAAGGACAATACCACCCTAGTATGCAGTCAGTTCCACAAGTAATGGGTCAGCAATTACCTATGGAAGGACCTTTAATGATGCCCAACCAGAACCAACTCATGGGCTCATCACAGGATCCTCTCATGATAAACGATGTACATAATGGGCTGATAACAAACGGTGTGGATAGTTGTCAAATTGAACAACCTCCTTTGAAGGTAGTCGACTCTAAATAACTTGAAACCAAAAGAGCCTCTTTTACTGAGGAAAAACTTCCAAATTTAATTATAGCCTGAACACTTTCGTTACGGTGTCATTACAGATGAAAGTCTCCTTATAATGCACATCTATGAGTGATGGTATTGCCGTAACGAATGTGTTACAATAACTACTAAGAACTTAACGTCTATAAATCATCATATAGAAAATTATAACTTTGCAGGAAGAAGAGTCAATACCAAAGATCGATGGGCCGAGAGTGACACTTGTCTCTCCAGAATGTCCTAAAGAAATGAACCGAGATGCAATGAAACTACCTGGGTTTCACCAAACATTTGGTAACATAACTGAAATCGGTCGTTTTTCCCAGCATGATGACTACTTTGAATCACAACCGGCTGAACTGATTGAACAGCCAAAGGTGAGTGAACCAGTTGAAGTGATACCAAAGCGTAAACCGAGAGGGCGAAAGCGTAAGCAACCAGAACCAAGGGACCTCTTCCAAAGGCCAACGTTCGCTTCCCCCGACCCAATGCACAACCAGCCATGTATGCAGCCAGAGCCGCAGTGGCAATACCCCCATAATCAACCCCACTATGACCAATATCACCAGTGGAGATCACACCCGTATTATCACCAGCAACACTACCACCACCACCATTATCCACCCCCTCATCATCATAACATGTACTACCAACATTACAATGATTGTGTGCCATCATACCATTACAATTCCTATTCTGCAAATTGGCATATGAATAGGGACTATATGGTTCATAACTACCCTGGTTACGTTTGACCCCAAACTCACCTAGGTTGCTTAGCTCAGCTTGTAGAAAATAATCCTTATTGGTAACAGAAGGAAACAAACTCAAAAAATGTAGAAGTATGGCAACAAATTTAACAATTCTTGTCAATAGAATAATAGTTAAAATTAATTGATCTGTCGATTGGAAAAATTCTAACCATTTCATTTTGATAACTGACATAATTGAACTTTAACTGGATATCATGATTTATTTACAACAAAAAAATTATTACTTTTCAATAATACAAATAGAGCCATACAAATGGAGTAGATCAGTGATTTTTTAGTAAAATAGTTAAGTATATTACATGTAATTCTTTATCATTAGTGATAGATATTCTCTGAATCACTAATTTCAAAAGTTAATTAATGTCAGTTATGGTTAATATCAAACATCGGAAAAATTATTTGAATTATATTTTATAGACATGTTCCATACTTCGATTCATTTTAGTACTGATGTGTTTAGTATCATTTAAAATGATGGACTGAAAATATGTAGTTGAAATGATTGAGAGGTCTAAACCACATTTGTACATTAAATTTACTGGATTATCAGAAAAACAAAATTAAATGTGCCTTTTAGACATTGACAAAAATTGTCTGAAAATTTTGAAGTTAATAAAAAAAAATCTAGTCTTTGGAAAACGTTCCTATTCATAAACATTTATAAAAATAACAAATGGGAAACTTCTTTTTTGAATTAAGTATGGTTACCAATTGAATTGAAATATTGTCTTTAGGTTCATTTACAATGGTAAATTGTTACCAGCTGTTAAATATTTATATTATCTATAATTCTACTTTGTTATTATTTATTAAGCATATTGATTTTGCTGTAACTTTTTCTTTGTTGTACAGAATAAATCTTCCCTCTTTAAAGTTCAAAAAGCGTAAATAAACTGTTAAATATTGAATTCAAAATTTTAGACTTTTAAAGTATTTTAAAATCAAAGTGATGTTTTTTCTGAAATATATAGTGAATAATATAAATCTTGTTTTTTAAAAAAAATTACATGTACATATATAATAAGGAAAATATTTGTTAAAATAAAATTACCTCATATTGCTTGATGGGAAGAAGTAAAACGTGATATTTAATTTTTTTAAGTAGATAAATATAAAAACTAAATATTTATCCTTTGCTCTTTTTTATTCAATGTTATACCTGTTATAAAAAAAAAATATTAAAAAATTCACACTTGGATGGCATCTTTAAAAACTAAACACAACCATAATTTGAAGGTAAATTTAAATAAAAATCCATGTTTTTTACTACGTATGAGAAACTAACATCATTCATCAACTTACAAAACGTAAATTAACCATGTATTGTTAACTCCAACTTTTAAGTATGAAAAATGTACGTTTAAACATATCTTTATTACCTAAGATAATCAAACTTATATCAAAAAAATCTGTACACTGATCATGTGTTTGGGCTGAGTTCTAAAAACTAAAGAATTTAATAGGGACCAATATTTTTATTAATTCTTAAAATGGTTCTTTTACTTTAGAAAGAAAACATTGCGAGCGATAATTTTGATTACATCAAAAATTATTCCAAATACAGTACAAGATATTCGGGGGAAAATTAACTATAAAGTGATCTTCAAAATAAAAATTGTAATACTATTTGAGGATAAAAGCAAGTTTTAAAGGGTTAAAGGTAATAAAATTACCATTAGTGTTAAGTGTATAATTTGAAATTGTGATTTTTATAAAATTGTATTTAAACCATGTAGATCAGGATCAAGAATATTACAAAATTTATTGTTATATAAACATTTTTTGAGATGGAAAAAATATTTACAACACTGACGAAAATCAAAAATTATTTATTTTTTTTTTTTTTTTACGTCCTACAGCCTGAACCCAACTCCCTATCCTATAACTTCACAGATCCTTTCAAAGAGGTCGTTAAAAACTTTTCCATTATTATTGTTGCATGGAAACACAGAAATTTATTGTTATACATGTAATTAAATTGAATTTTAATTACTCCACTAATGCTTCTATGTGGAAAAAAACTAGTTTAGAAATTTCAAATGGTGTTGACTACATTTTAAGTACATATAAACAAATTTTTCGTAATTATTTCATGAATATTCACCACATTCATAAATCTTAAACAGATGGTAGTAGATTTATAATTATTTTCCCAGCAGTAAACACTGATGCTGTCAGCAAGCGTCTCTTGAAGCATGCCCCCTGTGTCCTTGCTACCGTTCTCAACTAATTATTTATTTTAACTTTTTTCTGGTGTTTTGTCGTTGACCTTTGTCTCAGCCATTTTCCCCTTGTGTTCCAAAACAAAATCCAAACATTCCATTACAAAAGTCCAGGGATTTTGTTTAAATTTAATTTAAATTTCGCATTTGTGTATATTTCTTTCTGTAAAATGTTATATTTAAATGCAAAACCAATATGATGTTTCTTATAACAGATTATTACCATAACTGGAGTTTCATGTATAGTACTTAATATAACAAAAATCTAAAATGTTGAAAATTCACAATTTATTATTTGAACAAAAGTTTATTATTGTGATAAATAAAAAAGGTTAACTCAGTGTTGTCAAGTGCATAGATAGTTATTGTTTTTAGTAAAGCTAGCCTGTGAGAATCATTTAATAGAGCCAAATCAGATTTTTTTAAATATAAATAAATATATATATATAAATAACTTATTTTGTACAGAAAAAATTTCTTAAAATTCACTTTTTTAAAAGATCAAATTTAAAGAAAAAAAAGTTGTAGGACATATTTGGCTTTTTAAACCTTATTTCCGCAGGCACTTATAGTCATATGCATATTATGAAATTATCTATTTATAAATTACATAAACTTATTAGACATTAGTATGTTTGTAGAATAACAAGCATGTATTTATTATATATGCCCTAATTATCTTGGAATAAAGCAGGCATTATGTTCAGTCAATTCTGTTTTACATTTTAACTATAAGAGTGCCAGCTAAGGGTCATATGGCAGCCAGTCAAATTTTAATTATATATTAAAAAAAGTTAATACATACTACATTTATTATTAATAATGATAATATATATTTTAGTGTTATATTATATAGATCATTCAAAGTGAATAAATTGTCCTGATATGGTGTGCCTTATCCATGAGAACTGTAGAGTGTATGTCTTTAAAACACTTAGAACTTTTAGCTATGTGTATTGTTCATGATGAAAGAGTTGAAGTACAGTTAAAAAGTAAAATATGAACCGCTGAATGATTGTTTTCATGAATTGATACAGTTTAAAATAGCGGATGAGAGCTTAGCCTAAATATTAAAAAAAAAAAAATTAGTAGGTTAAAAGTTATATATATATTATACGTAGGGCAGGCTTAAAATAAAAGATTCCATTCATTGTATGTAAACGTACATATAATTAAGCAAAATCTTTATTTCTTTAAAAATGACCAGAATATTCCATACCTTATTTTCATGTGTAATTACATCTTTGAAGCACATTTTGAATGGATTTGTTAAGGAAACAGAGCTAAATTGTTAATTTGCAAAGGCTGATATAACTTGGGCATAAATTTTTAGACTAATGATAAGCAAAAAGAAATGTTTCCTTCCTCTTATTCAAAGGGACTTCCATAAATAAATGACATTACAAAATGTCTTCTAGAAAATTGTATTCCATTCGTGCCAAGTATTTCATTTGTTACCAGTTTTTTAGATAGAACAACAAAAAAAAAAAATTTAGAAGGCTCAAACACAATATTGTGGACCAACGGTGTGGTGTCTTATTGTTTGGTATTAGCATGTATCTTAAGACACACCTGGTCCATTTTAGGTTGAAAATCTATAGATAATTTTAATAATATAGATTATAGACAAGCACAATTCAATTTTGTTTATATATACATTTTTTTAAATATTATTTTTGTTACCTTCGAAATTGAATTGTAAATTTATTGAACTTGATAATGTAATTTAATTATTTTACCTACATTATTATTAAAATAATAAAAAAAAAATATTTTCATTATTGAGTTACATTTTCCTTAACAAACAACCAAATGCATTGCCACAAGGGGACCTTAGAATTTGTAAATATGTAAAATGTATTTAAACAATTGAGAAATTAGGGAGGTTAATTGTAAAATGGCACACAAATAAAATCCCTGAAAGTACAACAACTCCAATAATTGTATGTTGATTCAAATTTATATATTAATTATTTATTTCACTATTTAGGTTATGCAAATGTTGGAAATGACAAAAAAAATCTGAATTTGTACAAAATCAAATATGGACGGTAATAATTATTATGTCTATTGTGTACTTAGACTCTATCAGAATAAATTACAATATTATGAGATGTTTGTGAAAAGAAATATATATATAAAATAAACAATTATACATTAATAAATTTGTCAAGTTGATGAATTCCCATCACATGTAATTATTTATTATTTAATAACAGAAATTAAACAAACAAATGTCCAAACCTCATTTTATTTATTTTTTTTTTTTAATATATATCTCTTGAACATTATATTATCTCTTGGACAATAAATAATCATTTAACATGTGTAAGATGGTTATTATGTTGTTAATATTTTCTTTTTATGTTTTATTCATTTTTTACTTATTTTTTCAGGATTGGTAGCAAGGCCAACGTCGACTGCCAAGTGAAGAACTAAAATTATTTTAATTGCTTTAAAGTCATGAGACTTTATGGTGCAAACATAGATTTTTTTTTTTTTTAATAATGCAATAATAAAATGTTTACTTTAACGAGTATTGTTTTAACTTTTTTTTTTTAATTCAAGAAAGGCACCAAGAAGCTAATCAAGAAATAGTCACTGAAAAATGTATTAAGCTGCTATAATTTAAAAGGGATTAATCGATTAAATATACTTACAATTTACTAAATTTCTAACAAATGTATGCCTAATGAAACAAATCTTTACTGGGCATACTGATGGATCATGAGAAAAATTCTTCTAGGATGCATGTGAACTAAAAGTAATTTTAGATTTGATTTTAGGATAAAAATAGTTATTTTCATGGGATTAAAAATATCTATATAAAATATTTCGTATGAGATTTCTTATTGAGTTAGGTATGAAGAAGGAGATAAATCTGTAGTTGGTCATTGGTGATTATCCTTTTTTTATATAACCTTATTTTGATCTTTCAGACAGTTTAGGAATTTTGTTTCATTAGAGGTGGATTAATTAATTAATGAAAAGAGAAACTACCATTTATCAGTGATAATTGTCAATTTCTTTTATTTGAGGGTCAATTCTAAATCTGAAGAAAATTGACTGAATCTGAAGAGGTTTCAACAGACTCAAAAATAGTGACAAATAAAAAAAAAACATGAAATAAATTAATAACTTAAGCTTTAATTACAATTAAATTACCCAAAAGGTGGTTTCAGTGCCCCATACTGCCATATGCCCTCACATCTACAGAATCTACTATTAAAGAGGACAAGAAATAGAATCAAACCAAGTAAAGACAAGATTTGTGTACAGTATAAGACAAAAGCAAAACTTGATAAGTATAAAAGAAGAATTGAACATATATATAATAATGATAAACGGAATGACATTTCAACCTAACTGAAATTTAATGGATAAAATTTTATTTCTTGATATCAAATTGTGTTCTAAGTGAAACAGGATAATCATAAATTGAGGGAAGACTATGAATTGATCCACATAACTTATAGACTAAAAATTTGGGTTTGATATATGCCCATATAACTGGAAATAAGTCAAATGGAATACTGAGATTTTTGTACCAGAATGTAACAAAACAAGTATTTTTAAAATATATAATGAATGGGTTTTGGAGAGTTCCATAAAGTATCTTCAGGAAACCAGGTAAAATGCAATATGATTGTGACATTTTATAAATGAGGTTAACTTCTTGGTACCTATAATATTGTGCTGGAAAAAAAAGGGTTGATTTATTAAGTAATATTGTGTACGGACAATTTCTCTACTAAAAATGTGGCTTTGGCCACTTGATTTGGAAAAACAAAATTTTTTGTTTCAGAGTTAACAAAAGAACAATAATTGTTAATCATAAATTGAGAGAACACTATATGACTGATGATGGCAAAAAATTCGTCCGTATAAATTATCGACTAAAAAGCTGACTTTGGTCACTATGTTCCCGTATAATTAATTGGCCAACTACTGATTGATGGCAAGAAATTAAGTCAAACATTAGAAAATTGAGAATTTCGTGCAAGAATAAAACAAGTATTTTGAAAATACATAATAAATTGCTTTTGAAGAGTTCTATAAAATATTCTCAAAGAACTAGAAAATGATAATGCACTATGATAGGAAAATTAAAAAAAAAAAAGTTGACTTCTTGGTACCTAGAATGTTGTGCTATATATTCAAATGAGGAGATTGATTTACTAATTGCTGAATAACGTTGTGTATAGAGAATTTTATTACTTAAAATGTGGTTTTGGCCACTTGATTTGGAAAATAAAATTTTTTGTTTCAGAGTTAACAAAAGAACAATAATTGTTAATCATAAATTGAGAGAATGCTATATATGACTGATGATGGCAAAAAATTCGTCCATATAAATTATTGACTAAAAAGATGCCTTTTGTCACTATGTTCCCATATAATTGGCTAACTACTGATGATGGCAAGAAATTAAGTCAAACATTAAAAAATTGAGAATTTTATGCAAGAATACAACTATTTTTTTATTTGGTATAATTAATATATACAATCATTTATGAACAAAATAATTGTTACATGGTTAACTTCATGTAAAACACTTATTTTCTCTTGTTATATTTTTATTTTTGCACTGCACAAGAATTCATAGTTTATTGTATGTCGTTTTGGTGTATGAGGGAGAAGAATTCCGTAGTTAATATCTTCTCCTAAGATGCTACTTCTTTCTTCTTTGTATTTGATTATGATGTGCTGGAGATCTTCCACGCCACCACACACTTGGCATTGAGGTAAATCCTTTTTCCCTATTTTATTGAGATAGTTGCCACATAGCCCATGATTCGTCAGCAGTCTATTTATGGTCATGGTAATCTCCACGCCTTTCATTCTACTAAGGAGAAAATTATCTTAAAAAATTGGCCTACTCCTACAGATGAATACATCAATTGCCAGTCCACGAGAAGAGTCAAATGTAGGGATCTTTTTACACCTTTTTTTTTCTTCTTTTTGAACTGGTATGGCCAATGTGAGTCCGGACTCCGTTGCTTTTTTGGCTAATTTGTCAGCTATTTTATTACCTTTTATCTTCATTTGTGTTTGTATCCAAACTTCCAGCCCTTCTGACTGAATTTCTTGGATATATTGGAGAATTCTCATTACTAGTCTCTGTGATAAAACCCTTCTCATTCCCTTTTAGTTTTTCCACTAAGCTTTTACCAGCTGAGCAGACCACCGTGTGCCTAATTTGTTTATATTTCGCATATTCTAGTGAATTTAATATTGCGACCAATTCTGCAGAGTTCATTGACAGATTATATGGCAGTCGAAACGTTGGTTTCAGATTTGCTTTGGGATCGTAAAAAGCACAACGAACTCCTTTTGTTGTAACTGAACCATCCGTGAATATGTAGTGTCCATTTGGAAAATTGCCCTTTAATTCAGACCAGCACAATTGGTTTCTTATGCTAGCTGGGTGTTGGCTATATTTGTTGCAAAATATAACACCAGGACTTTTAAAATTTGTGACATAGGCAGAACACTGTTTTTCTCCACCTTCACCTGTATTGATGCCATATCCGTAAATACCTCTGCTAAAAAAGGCATTGACCTTTGAAGTATCCCCCAACAAGTATTTTTAAAATATATAATAAATGGGTTTGAACAATTCCATAACGTATCATCAGGAAACCAGAGAATAATAATGCAATATAGTTGGGAAATTTGAAAAAAAAAAAAAAAGTTGACTTCTTGGTATCTAGAATGTTGTGCTATATATTTAAATGATGGTGTTGCTTTGCAATTGCTGGATAACGTTGTGTACGGACAACTTCTGTACTAAAAAGGTGGTTTAGGTCATTTGATATGGGAAAACAATATTTACTGTTCCAGAGAAAACAAAAGAACAATTTATTTTAAAACGAAGGGTTGACATTAAATTTTAAATGAATTATGGACAAAAAATATCAGTTTCACACAAACGTAAAAGTTAACCCAGATAAAATTTGATTTCGTGGCTTGTGTAGATTTGTATTGTGCCTGAAATTGGTGGGAATTGCCTAAATGTTTCCAGGCTGAGTGGTTTAAATTAAAAAGTCGATCAATCTCTTTATATTTTGCACAAAGTCTGCACAAGTCCAATCTGATATGCAATGTGGAAAATATTTAATTTTCCACTATTCGACAAGGAGCTGGAATGAAAACCGTAATGAAAATTTGTATTTTTTCAACCGGCCATTTTCCCCTTTCCCTTTTGACATGTTTAACATTTGAGACAATTGGTTTATTTTGGAAAAATAGTAAGATTTAAAGAGAAAATTAGATGGGATTGTAAATAAACGTAGTGCGTCTGAAGAAGGGGGTTCGATCTGGGTCCAGCTTATCATAACAGCAGTGGAGTTTCTCTGCAGTTTGCATTTTGCACTTTGGCAGTGATCACGATGTTCATAAGCATTTCTGTCTTTTGAACGATACATTACCAAAGGGCTGCGTAGATTCCCCAACTGGATTTTCAACATCCGCAGTTCGTCTTTGAGTGTTCGGGCTCGAACTGACGACCGGTATGCGTTCGGCGACCGTCTGAGACTTCGGCCCTTGACTTTTTTTTGTCGCGGCACGTGTTGACATCCGGACGTCGAGGCCGTTTTTCACCGGAGAGACTCGTCTGCCGGCCTCACGATGGCAGACAGCGCCAGCGAGAGCGATTCCAGCTCGATCGACGGCGGCCCGATAATGATGCCTCCTTCGCCGATAACGAGGGAGCAGCTGCAGAAGCGGATCGAGTCCTTGCAGCAGCAAAACAGAGTGCTTAAAGTCGAGCTTGACACTTACAAGCTCAGGGTGAAAGCGCTCCAAGAAGAGAACAGATCGCTCAGACAAGCGTCTGTCTTCATTGTATGTCCTTCCTTGATTTTTTCTAAGTCTTCTCACTTTTTCTCCACCAGACTAAAATCCATCATATTCCATATCCACAGAAAGCTTCTGATTACTACCATGCAGATTATACACCGTATAACTTAACTCATTTTCAGTACGCTTCGTTTCATTAACTAATAAACCCTAAACAGTTATCCATGGCAAGATATTAATATCTCGAAGTAAATTGTACATACAGAAGATGATCTGAGTAACCCATTTCTTGTTAAATCAGTATTCGAAGTCACAAAGTACTGCAGCGTTATAAGCATTTGGTTTCATAAAGAAAGACAAACAGACATGTCATTGATTGCAAAACCGTGTAGATTGCACATGATGATACTGCCAGAACATCACTTTTATTGAAAATTTGCAGTTAGATGACTTACGTTACACCATCTAGTATAGTTGGTCTGCCACCGCCTACATCCATGATAGATCTGCATTTGACTAATTTAAAAGCTCAGTACAGGTGGTCTCGGGGCGATATGACCCTGTCAGTTCAACATAATTATACAGGTGTTACTGCAGGTATCAGATTTAAAGTAGTTATAAAACTGCTTATTTGGAAATGATGAGATGGAGTCTGATGAACAACATAAAACAATTATTACATTCCACACGTCAAACAGTTTTGCATAGTCTAATTCTTCAAAAATTTTCTTTTCTCTAATTATCCCTGCTCATAGAAGCCAACTCCATATAGAAAAATTGATTTCTGTCCCTATTTACTTCCCCACTCCTTCAAAATCCAATGTTTAAAACATGTTAATATCTCACTGGCACCCGACACGACACAATCTTAACATGTACACAGAAAACAAATACTTTAATTGAATTTAAAATTGCTATCATTGTATATCTGTTTGTTGTGTGGTGATTAGTGCCCGTTAATTGATAATTATTTAGAAATCATGAGATGCGGTCTGGTGTGATGTAGGTTTCAGAAAATCATTTTCTCTATCCTGCCAACATTTCAGTCTTTATTGAGAGCATCTTTCAGGGCCTGGGATTTACAAACATGTTTAACAACATGTAGGATTTGGAAAAAAGTTAGTTTATACAATGCAAAAATTATATTTTTTATATTCGATCAACAAACACTTTGAGTGAGTAGAAATACTTTGACACTTGACTCAGAGTTGACGCTAGTGTTAGTTTGCACGTCAGTGAACTCATTGGGTCACTCAAGGGTTTGTTAAACTACTAATGACCCACCAATTAGTGACCCAGTTCAGCATGAACTTGAGAAGCCAGAACCACCTTCTTTGGTACAGTGTAGTATTGTTACCAAGATATTAACTTTTATGCCTTCCTCAGTGTACAGGACAATAATTATAATTTTTTAACATTTATGATTTAAAATTTTGTTAAATGTTTCGTTTGTAAAATAAAATGTTTTCCTGAAGAACCCTGAGGAAGGCTTAGTTCCAGTTCACAAGGAGGTGATCAGTGTCGAGGAGATGTAGTGTAGGGTTGGGTCATTCAGATTAAGAGACTGGCAGGTGACAAGGTGCTGATTTTTAGTCGCTTGGGATGTTGTGTCACTTGATACTTTTTCTATACGAAAGCGTCTGATGGGAAGTTGCGCAGCATGGTGTCATTCACACTGTCCATACTGCATCGAGCAGACGCCTCCTTTTAAATTTTTAAAAATATGGATAGAAGCGATATTTTCAATAACAAATTTCATTAGTTTAAACATATCCCACACTTTAGAAGGCAGTGATATGTGGATAAAGTTAAAAAAGAAAATCTACGACAAAATGTGAGTACTTTACTCCATTTTTTCTTGTTTTGCTTTTTATTCAATTAAATGCCAAAGAACTACAGCTTCTGACTCATCCATTTTAAAAATATGACAAAATAAACATCCAGGTCTTACTGCTTGGGAGAGGATTGAGAAGAGATGAAGGGAATGTGACTAATCTAGTTACTAGAAGAGTCACATGGAGACTTTTTGTATCTCATACCAGAATAGCATATGAAACATCTCTCATATCGATTGACTCTGTGTGACCTGGGCCTTATAAAAGTCAAAATCTTAGTTATAAATATGTAGTATAACAATTTATGACTACCATTAAATAAAAATATAAAAAATTAACAATCCAATTTAATCTGTATTTATTTTTTTACAAGGGAATTCCATCTGTGAGGTTATATGAACTCACAGTGACTGATGTTTTTAGGGGGGGGGGGGAAGCCTGGATGCAAACCCGGTACCTAAACCATTGTAGCCAATGACGCTCCATGTTTCAATCCTTAAATTCCATTTCCAAGATAATTTGTAATTAACGACAATTTTATAGTTTTCTCTCCCCCCCCCAAAAAAAAACTAATTAGATGTGAAACAAGCATCTTTTAAATTTGGACATGGAACAACTTTCAATTAAATACAATATGTTTAAATTTACTCTAGGTTTTTCAGATTGATGAAATATCAAGCTTTTATTTAGAATAAAACAAACCATTCTTTCAAAGCAATTGTCGAAATGTTTTGCCTTCCTTTTAGTAAACCATGCAGAAAATATGTGTTGTAGGATTTTCTCCTATGGAGAAATGCAAATCTGCAGTTTTATTTTTTTTTTCCAAAATCTTTTTATGTGGCCATTGATATCAGTTTTTAACCACACCGTGGGTTGTTTCAGTAGATAGGTGACAGTGGTGTCCAGTTCCCAATTATGTCAAAAATGAAAATGAACCCCGCATTGAACGTCTTCATAAGTTGACCATTTAACCAGTGCCCTTTGCTTCAGCGTCCTAGGGAAAAATTGGATGAAATAAGTGCATATTCCCATTTCCAGTAAGGCTTTAGGCCTGACAGGCTGTGTATAATTGGTCAAAACCAATAGTGTGCCTTTTAAGACACTCAAAACACTGATAATTCTATTTGTACAAAAGGTCTAAACTTTACAATCGTAATCACGGAAAATTGTGCTTTTTACTTATCCATTTTTGTCCGAGAGTACCTTGTACTTTTCTTTAATTCTGCAAGGAGACATGTATTGGCCATTTCAGGAAGATTTCCGTGCCTACCGCCTCCCCTTAACTTTTATTCTAAAAATTCATCTTCTGTTTATTTGTGGACCCCAGTAACACACTCATTTACAAATAAGTAACACTTAACAACCAGCAGATCGATAAAATGTGTGAACACTGTAATTAATTATTTCAAAGATTGATTAAATGAAAGCACTTACTAGAGTGGTGTTTGTCGAATGAATTTTGTAATTATTCCTGTTCATTTGCAGCAAGCGAAAGCTGAACAAGAAGAGGAATTTATTAGTAATACACTTTTGAAAAAAATACAAGCTTTGAAAAAAGAAAAAGAGACATTGGCCCACCACTATGAACAGGAGGAAGAATGTCTCACAAATGATTTATCCCGTAAATTGACTCAGGTAGAATATTTCTTAAATGTTAAAATAAACGGGTCGTTTATGCTTTTCATATTTTTCCAGTTAAGGCAGGAGAAGTGTAAACTGGAACAGACACTTGAACAGGAGCAAGAGTGCCTTGTAAATAAATTAATGCGTAAAATAGAAAAACTAGAAGCAGAGACTTTGGCAAAACAAAGCAATTTAGAACAGTTAAGAAGAGAAAAGGTAATTCAAAAATGTTTTAACATTTAAAATGAAATGATGTGTACAATACTAACATTACTAATATAAAATGTAGGTTGAATTGGAAAATACATTAGAACAAGAGCAAGAAGCACTTGTTAACAGGCTGTGGAAAAGAATGGATAAGTTAGAAGCTGAAAAGAGGTTAGTAGATTGTTTTTCTCTCAAAGATCAGTTGTCATACTATACCTTGTTTTTGTTTTTTTAAGGATGTTGCAAATCAAATTAGACCAACCGGTTTCTGATCCAGCGTCTCCTCGGGACATGAGCAACGGCGACACTGCGAGCAATCTAAGCGCTCATATTCAAACCCTTCGAGGAGAAGTAGCCCGTCTTAGAATGCAATTAGCTCATGCTCAGCAAGAACGTAAGTTAACCAAACGATAGGGGTAAATTTCAAACGTTTGTTGTTTTTTTCTTTGATTTTGTTGTAGATACTGAGAAAATGGAACGTTACGTTAAGGAGGAAAGGCATGTCCGGGAGGAGAATTTAAGACTCCAGCGCAAGCTTCAGCTAGAAGTGGAAAGACGAGAGGCTCTATGTAGACATCTTTCAGAATCTGAAAGCAGGTTGGTTATTTTAAAGATAAAATTTATGATTTAGATATATTTTATAAATTAACCTGAGCCCAAGTCCGATAATTTAATTTTAAAATTTCATACTATAAGATCTTTAAAATGTGTTTTTAGTTTGGAAATGGAAGAGGAGAGGCATTACAATGAAATGGCTTCTGGCATTAACATGCGTTCAAGGACTGAGTCCAGCCCAGGGCCTTTCATTCCTTCACCAGTTTCTTCAAGACCTCTTAGCCCTGGAGGTACTACCAAAGGTTTATATTTTATTTTTTCAATCTTTATATTTTTGAAATTGTAATTTGTTGCTTATTTTTTATTGAGTTTTACTATTGCTGTGTCCAGCTCTTAACAACAGGGACGTTGTTAGTGGAAGATGCTATGCTTGTGGCAGTTCGATTTACACTAACGTCTTCCTAGCTAGAAGCTCCTCGCCTCCTGCACCTCCTTTAGTCGTAAGTTGCGTAAGTTATGGCTCTTAGTATTTATTTGTTACAACGTTGTGGATTTATAGGGACATCATCCAAGAGGGATTCAGAGGAACCCTGAAAGATTTATTAAACCGGCTATACCACCACCTTACGGCGTAGGAGCGCCCTGTTCTCCTTCACCTGCACCATCACCAGCATCACCAATGGACACAAGTAAATGTTAAGACTATAATTGCAGGTATACAAATCATTCTAATAAAAAAAAAATTTTAAATTTAGCATTATTTTATTCATTTAAATATTGCAGGTGAGAAGTTTTGTATATTCAAGTCTTTCTTGTCAAAGATGATAGGATTATAATTATCCAACTGCAGGTTAATATCATCAGTTTTTGGATGTTTTTCCTTATTACTTCATTTTCTTTGATTCTTAGGAGTAAATGCGCCTAAAGGAAGCTTTCATGCCTGTCAAACATTATTTCTAGTAGTTACAATTTATTAATAAGTTGTTTATCTAATATATTTTGTAATTCACTAGTGTTAATTTATATCTTTTTCCTGTTCTAATCGTATCCAAATTTCAAAACTTTTTTCGCATATTTTAAGTCTTGTAAATAATAAAACAGTAAGTTTGGATTTATTTTAATTAATCCTCTTCTTTTTATTACTATATGAAATAATTTCAGTATCACCTACTTTCGTTTCGTTTGTATTTTTTGCTTCTTTTATTTAGGCAATTTTTTTCTCTCTCTTTCAAAGCAACTGCAGAGTTTAACCGTTATTTTAAGAGATTGTTTGCCAGATTTTTGCACTGTGTATGTGTCATTACATGACGTAACAAATTTTAGAATTTGCCTTTGTATGTTAACAACTTATCTCATATCATGAATTGATATATATATATATATATATTTTTTTTTTGTAATTATTGTTATTAATGTAGAAACCAGGTGTGTCATATTAACTCATAAGACAGAAAGCTTATTCATCTATTGAGAACTGTGATTTTCCATTGTTTGACTGTTTTCTATATTATTACATATGTTGTTCAACTTGTATGGGGAAAAATGTGTCGAGCATTTGTAAAATGTAACAAGTTTATTTCCCTACTATTGTAGTTTGGGTATACAGTAATAGAATTATTAAAATAAAAATAAAAAATTGTGTATTATATTTATGGAAAAACAATAAATCCACAATTATCTGTGATAACTTGGTGTCTGTTCTTATCCCATATTGATACATAATACGCACGTTTATTTTTTTTAAGGTTACCAACACTGAAATACATTATCCTCCAACACATTCTGGTGGCCAATGGGTACTTGATATTCTGTCATTTGTCCTTGCACTTTCTCATTCACATGAATTATTTATGCATAAAAACATATATTCTAGAGCTACACATTTATATATGATATTTACAAATGGGGAAATAACCCCATTTTATTTAAACAACCCACTCTCATTCCCAAGGACTGACTATGTCGGGTGCCAGCCATACTCTCTTCTTGTAAGGGGCTGAGGCGCCGCACTCCTCGACCAAGTGTATAGTATGGTGAAAAATGGTACTAGGAAGCGGGGTTTGCACTCCCTAGCCTTCTAGCTTATTGTACCTTCCTAGCTTCTTTGTTCTATGCAATAGACTCAATCCTTCTTCCTTAGAAGTATCAGGACATTGACTGTAACTACTGCAATTTCATTCCCTAAGTTTTTCTGTATGTTAGGTTACATCTCCATTGAGCTATTGCTTCACATTTGAATATGAGTGGGTGTTTCCTCCTCATTACATAATCTGCATATGGGATCATCACTGTATATACCATGTTTTCTCAGATGGCAATGACCAGTTAGTAGTCCTATCACCCCTCTTAGTTTGGCCTTGTCTAATTGCACCAATGCTTTTGTGGTGAGGGTTGTTTCACCATAAATTTACTATGTTTAGCACTGCTAGAGTTTATCCGCTTACTTTGTTTTCTTTGGATGGAGGATTTTATATTTGCTTTTGTTATCCCAACCATAGGTTCAGGGACTATGTATGGACTTGCAGATCCTCCTCTAGGCAAACATTTACTTTGTCATTGCCTAAAATTCCCCTGGGCTCTGGTACCCAAGATATCAGGTTGTTGGGTGTCCCCAGATTTTGCAGATTATGGATGCATTTTGACGTGATTCTTTTATTTGCTTGGCTATCTGATCTTATAAGGAGTTTTTTTTTTTTTTATCAGTGTAACCTCTTTTAAGATTTTCCAGGGCACATGCATTGATGGCATGTATTTCTGTTTGAAAAACTAAAGTGTACTTCCTCCCTTTTAGTTTGATTGCTCATGTTATGGGCTTGTACAGAACGCGCCTGATCCGGTTCCTTCGTTTGTTTTGGAGTCATCTGTGTACCTTATCATTGTATCCTCTCGACCAAGTGTAATATGCTAAGCAACCTGTACATGGTTAACTATATGGATCTTGATTTTCTACTTGAAAAGGAAAAAGAAAAATACAAGTTGTTTACATATTAAAAAATATTATTTTCTGATTTTCTTTAATAAATAAAATAATACGTTTTGCTGCATACTAATGACATTATTAAATAATTTATTCACTTTCCTCACAAGCCAGCCTTCGTCTTGATCTGAGATACATTCGAATTTTGTTGTCAGAACCTTAAAACGTTAATTGATACAAATCACAATCCATGACGTTTAAATGTAAATATAATTACCAAAATAACTGAGTAGGATTGGAAGGAAGATGAGACCATGAAGCGCTCCAAACACGACCATCCCCAAATACATTCTAAAATAAAATACTCTAAAAATCTGCGTCTTTGAAAACGCTAGGACTGATACACCGATAATTTTTGTTAAGGTGATCCCTGAAAAAACCTGGGTAAAAAATTAGATTAGTGAAGGATTTCTAATTTAAATTGAAGAAAATGATCTTACAGAGGAGCCTGTGTTCAACAGGGCATCTTTGGCTCTTTTATCTTTGGTTTCGTGTGGAGAAAAACAAAAAGCGTGCGCAATATGACTGCAAAATTCCACACTTATGCCAATCGCCTGAAATAAAAATAAACTGTTAATTTTCAAATTAATTAAATAAAGAGTAAAGAATACTTGCCATGACCAAATTAACGAGGGTAACAGCGTTTAAGTTGATGTTCCACCAATACATCAGAGCAGCTATGCTCGACATAATCATTGAAACAGTAAATAAAACCAAGCTCGCTGTAATTAAATCAAACCCATTGAGCAGAACATTGACTAAGAAGATAGTGAGTAAGGATAAACAAATCGATATGACACCATCAATCCAAATTGTCAAGTATTGTTCGTAAAAAACATAGAACACACTGGAATCATTCCCATTAATCAAATTCAGATCACTAAAATAAAAGGGTTTTTTTTCATTAGATAATACCTATAAGGGAATACTTCAATGTTCTCTTGATCTGGTAGTAAGTCGTTTAAAGTTTTTGTTATATTTTCAGCTATTGCACGAGACATTCTTAAAGCAGTGTAGTAATCTCTTGATGTAAACAATGGTTTATGATAAGCCATAAAATATGAATCTGATACGACTGCCGTAGCGTAGTTATCCAGGAAATACATCAACCCCTGGAAAACAAATTCTTTAGAAAAAATAAAACCAGTAATATGAAGGATAAAACTTTTTTTAAAACCTGATTGTAAGCAGAATGGCCTCCTTTAGCGCAATCAGGATCAGGAATGTCTTGGAGAAAAAATGGCAAATAATGTTTAAAAGATGCCACGTCTGGCCTCGTCCGGTCGCTGTTCAGAGTTATATTGCACGGCATGCAATTTGAGTCTGTGTACAATTAATTTTTAAAGAAATTATTAAGCGTTGGAACGTAAGTTAGATCCTCACCGCTATGAGGGCAAAACGTCCCGTTTGGATACATTTTACAACATCCATCGATCGTTGACCAGTCGTTATAATCGTCAATCCAGGATGAAGCCGGGCTTGCAATGAAAGTTCTGAAACATGAGTTAGTTTATAGATTTAAAATAGTTTTAACAAGTTCAATCGTTCTTACATATTCTTTTGTTTTGAAGCCGTATTGATTTGTGTACTTAACGAATTCGATGCACATCTCAGGCCTCCGCAGATGAGATTTTGAACACGTTCATCGCTATAGTTCAACCCCGACTTTACTACAAAATAAACTGGTGGTCCCAACGACAAAACATCCTTAATCATCTACAAATAAATAAATTATTAATACAAAATAATGTTATAATTTTTAAACGTCACATTCAAATATATTTTCAAATTATTAAACGATGAAAATTTTAAGGGCAAAAACAGGATTCTACCCTAAATTCACTTCGTAATTGACATATAAGATCAATCTATATTCATATATTTAGAAATTATTTTTAATTTGATAGTCTTTGGTCTATTTATCATTGCTGATTGGTTCAGCTAGATGCATTTCAGCATTTCACCATCTTCACTTTTGAGACAGGGTGATTTTTGTTGTAGTCAAGTCCGTTTTTAAAACTTGTAAAACTATAAATCGCCCAGACTCAACACTGAAGATGATGAGATACTGAAATGTGTTTGAGTAACAAATTCAGCAAGGTTAGGACAAACCAAAATTATAGATAGCTAATCAAATCATTCCCCCCCCCCCTTTAAACTATGCCATCTATATAAAAAGTATGACTTGATAATTATCATTTATCTCTGTTGGTTAGTACTAAAAATGTGATTTAAAATAAAAACATTTGAATATTTAATTTATTATAATAAATATCTAAACTACTTTTGTTTGATTTATTTTTATTAGATTCCTTTTGAATTTCAATCATACAGTTTTTCAGTCAAATTATTATTGTTTTCTTTTTCAATAGCATTATTCATATTTTACTATAATTTTCAGTCAGCTAGGATTCTAAAATACTCTTGTTCAAATAACAATGTAAATTATTCATAAATAATAAACATTACAGTAAAACAATTTTGAAGAAAATTACAAATTTAAAATTAATCGAACCAAAAAAATTTTCTGGTTGGATGTCAACAGTGTGAAAATATCAAGAAACTGTATGAATAATATATATTTATGAATTTGAAAAAAAAAAAAAAAAAAAAAGAAGTCACTTACAGAAAAGTATTTTGCAACATAGGAATCCAAAGGTATGGAAATTTCCTGTTCTAATCCAGGTTCAATATGAGGGATTGTGGCGATACTCGCCGCAAACCAAAATATGAAACTTAAAAAAATAACGGCTTTCACCACCGGTTGGAACATAAATGTCAGCAAAGGTTTTTGAATTGCATTATGAAACCACGTCTCATCAGTAGACGACAGCCTGGGGGCAGATTTTAATTTTATGCAGCAAAACAAATCTAAGCGATTGTCCTGTAACGACAGTATGAAATTTATTATTAGATTTTCTTTTCATTTATTCTAACATAGATACACACCAAGACACGTTTTCCATTAAGAGATAGGAAAGCAACAAATATAGTCATTTGAAGAGCAAAATTCAAGAGTAATGCAACAGTGGCATACAAAGCAAAAGTTCTTACAGCAGGCATATTCGTTAAACTTCCTGAAAATAGATACATTTATTTTTTTTTATTTTTTATTTTTTTTTTTTTTTAGAGTTGTACTCAAAATGGTTTAACATGCCTATCACAAAACAAGCAGCTTCAGAAAACGTTGTAAGAAGTAAAGACGGACAGATTTGCTTCAGAGTTTGGCCTACGCATTCTACAGTATCTTTGTAAAGTATTATATTTTTCTTTTGTGTTTCAACAAGCAGAAACATGTTGTCGACTCCTACCGCCAGTGCTAAAAATGGAATTACCTACAAGTGAATCGTCATGTAAAGACCACCGTATTTCATTAAAACTAAGCAGCTTTGTATCACCTCAATAGTTAAAAGAGTAGTTGGCAAACCGACGTATCCGAATATCCCTAGAGAACAAAAAACTGCAACTAAAACAACGAGAACGCCACCGAGTCCGAGCCCAATTTTACTGTTGATCTAAACACAAATGTTTTTTTGAGGATCATCAAGTTTCATAACTTTTAAATCGGGTTTCAATACCAGAAGTGTTCGGTATGATTTGTAGGAACCAAGAAAAATTGAAATGTATATAAACATAAGTATATAACTTATGGCTATTGTAAAAATTTCAGCCACTGATTCTCTTTGAAGTTCATCCTCTATAGATCGCTCACTGCGGAAAGCCAGATCCATAAATTCAGGCTTTCTATAGCTCGTGTAGTTTTTAAGAAGGGAAATAAAGCTAGAAAGTTTATACCATTATTCTTAATTATAACTAATAATATTTAGAAAACTACTTTTTTTCCCATTCCAGTGTTGGTTTAAGTCTATCTTGATCTAAATGGTTGTTAATAACGTATGTTAGAACAAGTGCCTCTGCTCTGTGGTAAGCTGATTCATCAAACTGTAAAAAACTACCCACACCTATAGCAGGTTCAACATTTCCTCCATACGGAGCCAAGCAATCCAGATTGAAACTATTCCTATAAACAACAAAAATTAAATAAATAATAATTTCTTAAATACATATAAATATCGCTATACGTACTGCATACATGAATAAAGATGGTCTAAATAGTTGACAGTAAAATTATTTTCATCTTTGTGAGAACTATTAAATGTTTTCAAGTTGTTTTGAAAATAGCCCCAGACACTTTGGATAACGCATTGAGTAATGTTGGTAGCTTTTGGCGTAGAGCTTAATGGCGCAAAGCAAACATCGACCAAGCCTGGAATCTAAAATAATTTGTTTAAACTATTGTGAAATTTTTCTGGTGAGAATATCCTAATCTGCCTGTTCCTGCTAGCTATCTTACCAAAACTAAACCATTGAAGTTGGCCAAAATTCAGAAGTCAAATTCAGTAAAAATATGAAAAAATGGAGACGATCATGTTATAATTTAAATGATGCAAATAAATTACAACTTCCACCCAATAGGGCATTCTCTAAGTTATTTTTCAACTACATAAAACTCTCAACAACCCCCACGATCAAGCAAATTTCTGGCGTTTGTTTTTCTACCAACTGATAGAAAACAATCAAAATTCTAATATTTCTAATTAACAATTCAAAATTTTAAACTCCGATCTACGATTTCATAGGTTTTGAAAAAGCATTTTACAGTGAAAAGCCCATTTCTGAAGGCAGCACTTGAGAGACAAAACATACAGCCTGAATTCACCAACATTGTAAATGCAGCGAACAAAAATGCAAAAAGTGGGATAAAAATGGACAAAATTGGGTAAATGCTTTCCTATACAATGACCGGTGAAACAAGGAGACCCATGCTTTTTAACAACATTCTGGAGGAAATCTTAATTGTATCAAAATTACAAGAATAAGAGATTTCTTGGGGGAAAAAGACCATTATACCTGTGTTTTGTAGATAACATAGTGCTATTTGTTGAGTAATGGATCAAATAAATTATATTATACATAGCCCGTGCATAACCATCAAATTAGGAGGTGTAAAATTAAATAAAATCAAAACTACATTAAAGACTAACAAATAGAAATTCAAATTGAAGGAAACAGCTTGACATGGGTCAATGAAGTGATATAGTCAATTGTAGAGCTTTGTACAAAAAAACACCTCAAAAGAGCTACACTATGAAACCTCTTTGGGATAGAAAAAAAATACTAGGGCTGAAAATTATTTTCAAAAAATGTTAATATCACTCTGGAAAAAACAAGTCAAGTACTAGACCCTTGTATCAAGCCCTTTAACCAACGGCGCACAAAATTTGGGCCTAACTAAAAAAATGAAGAAAAACTAGCAGTAACGGAATGAAAGATAGAAGGAAGTATGCTCAACATTAAAAGACGAGACTAAATAAATAAAACGGATCTCCAGTGAAATTAGAAATTTAAAATGGAATTGGGCAGGTTATGTGATGAGGCTTGTGAATGATGGACCAAGTCTTCCACAAAGCGGATCCAACTGTAGGAAACCGAGGAAGACAGAGACCACACAAACGGACAGACCCACGAGGTCCACTTGACACACAACTAAAAAAAAAGGGATGGAAAGAAATGCAAGAACATCATTAAAGAACTTTTTTTTTAATAGAAAAGTAAAGATTTGGATGTTCCGAGAATTTACACCCATCATCAGTATTATATATTGTATTAAATTTATAATTTATTAATATCTATATTATATTTTAAAAGATTGGCCACATGGCTGTGATGGAAGAAGGATAATTTTATATTGTTTATTTCTTTTTTTCTTCTTTGTTTTAAAAATTGTGTAACATTTATTAAAAATAAAAGTTTATTTATTTATAAATTGCAGTTTACTTACAGCTTCTATCTCTTCCTGTAATTTATACAGTTCCAAGAGGAAATTCTTGTGGAACACTGGACCAAATTCGATAGGTCCATTGGGTGTGTGATGCACTATCTGCAAACAGATTTCTATTAATTTTGATTTCTTCGTGTAAACGCTTAGCCTAGTTTGGCATACCCTCGGTAAACCAACGCTTTTTATGAATATTTGCTCAGTTCTGTAAAAAGGCTCGAATGTCTCTTCAAAATAATCCTTCTCGATTTTTGATCGTGACTTTGAGGAGACCCAGATTTGCACAGGGTCTGTTGTGATTTCAAGATACTGCACGCCGAATATTAAAACTGCGACAAGCCAACTTGAAAGAGCAAGGACTAAAGTTGGATGCTTGGCTACCACTAGAGAGAATATTTTTAATGTCAACAACTAATAATTTATATCGATCAACTTTAAATACATTTTCCCCACAGATAGAAGGAATTTTCAATAAACTCTTCCAATTTATCAGTCATCCGATGGAAAATATTGATTTTTTGCTTAATTTGTCTCTCATTATTACTATTTTTAAACAGAGTCAATCCTAAAAACACGCTTCATTAAATCTCACAATCTGATAAAATTTATTGATATGACATACCATTTTTACTTTTGGACAGGTAAAAGTAACATCGCATGGATACAAAAACGATAAAAAACAACCCGTAAGCAACGCTAGCTATTAAAATATAGCCATCGACCCCTAAGATATTTAATGAGATGTCATCTTCAGGGTACTTTTGCGCAGGAGGACAGCTGTCAGAACAATCAATACAACTGCAAGAAGCAGAATTATTCTGAAAAAAAAATTGGTTAATAATTTTATGATAGTAATATTCATTCAAAAATAATCATTTGAGAAAGCTAATGGTACACATATAAGTAACTAAGATTGTCATGAAGATCACGACAATTTGTTTAATTGAGTTTTTGTTATCTTTTTTTTATATAGTAATTTTCAAGTAAAGTATTATTTTTAACAATTCATTAAAAAAAATCTTATTTTGTATTGTATAAAAACGTAAATAGTTTATTTGCCAAACTAATAGTTTGAAAAACTAATGCTGCTTTTGCTATAACGAGTAGTAGCTTAAAGGCAGACATAGCAACTACATCGTATAGCGTTTACAGGTTGGCAAAAGAAATATTTTGATTCTTTTTTTGTGTGAATTTTAATTGAGATTTTTTTTAAATATTTTATTTCAAAAATTTCAATTTGTTTGGTTTATTGTTTTAAAAGGAATATATATTTTTTTTGAAATTCGGATTTCATTTTTATTGCATAATTTCCATTGCGCAGCAAGGATCTGCTGATTATTTTTCTTTTTAATATTATCCCATTCGGCAGTGTCCGAATAACAGATATCACATACCTTCATTACAAGATGAAATATTATTTTAACAATAATCAGAAGTGACAAAATATTAATCGTGTTAATTGATTTATTTAGTCAATTGTTTAACATTAATATTTTTTCATTAGTTTTATGAACTCTAAACTTCATTAGGATAAAAAAAAATTATTAAAATAAAATAAAGCAACATCGGTGTGCTGAAACAGTTAAGAAGCTCTCATGTATCAAGAGCACAGCCAATGGGTGGACCTGACTTGTAGAAGAAGGGACATCCTCATCCGATTAAGAATAGATCATGTGAGGTTGAATGGACACTTTCGGGCCAAATATATGACCAGTATGTAAAGAAAAGTTTCTTGATGTGTCCCACCTAATTGAACGGTGCAATATATATATATATAGATAGTGAATAAGAAGGCCATCTGATGTGTGAACTGTGTTCAAGGCAGTGATTATCTGGGTCCAATTCTCGGAGAAAACAAATATGTTATTGTATACAGTACTGATAGTTTTGTGTGTATGTGGAAAGTGAATGTATTGATTAGAGTAAACGTAAAAGATTAGAGATGAACGCGGAATATTGAGCACATCAACCCACAATCAGGTTAGTCATATAATAGGTGTAATGGACGACGGAGGAATATAGAGTACCACACCGCCCTAACTGGTATATAAATAAGAAAGAATTTATTTAAGAGTGTGTGAGGACTGCGAGAAGTGAGAGGCTCAATTCTGTACAGGCGTGTATGTATGTATATGTATGCTCAGGTTTGAGGTTATATAAATCAGAAATTAGTACTTTTTTTTTTTGAGTCGGGTGTGTGAAGTCACATGTACTGTATATTTTAAGAGCAAAACTTGGGGCAGCCCACAACCCACACATTTAATGGTCGACAGGCCACCGCTGTCAAGGCACTACACAATACTAGGCGCTTGACTTCTAGAGGTGTGTATCTCTAATTCTTATAATGGAAATATCAGAGGGATTTTTATTATTTAACATGCCATGGGACAAACTTTTACTCTCGTAAAACAAAAACTTAAGAGTATAATAAACTACTGTAATTCAATCATTAACTTTATATATTTTGATATATTGTTTTTTTCCTGGAAAAAAATTAATTATTTACATTATTCAATCAGTATTTACGTATTTATAATTACTTTAATAATAATAATAATTATAATAATGCTATGAACAATTCTGGCAAGCGACCTGCTAATTATCTTCCTATCGTGCAGGGAATTACGAGAGCTAGCCTTGAAACTAATTCCTTTATTTCTGCTGCCTCCTTCCAAGAGACAACGAAAGTGCTAACAGAAGCAGCATTCACATAGGCATTTTGACAATTCAACAAAAGTCTATTTTATATGTCTCTATCAATTAATTTAAAAAAATTTTTAAACTTACATAAACGGCCTCAGAGCATTTGTAAGTTTTTGGATTGAAAGGTTGATAGTGTAAATACTTCTCAGTTTTCTGGATGAATTGAATTTTATATGATGAGAATGGATTTTCGATTGGGTTGCCAAAAAATTCATACCACCTAAAAAAAAAAAAAAAAAAAAAAAAACTCGGTTATTTGCATATTAATGTACACATTTTGTTTAATTTTTTTAAAACCTTTCTTTATTGCACTGTGATCCTGAATATTTCCCGCATGTCGTGTCTATAGCTAATTTGCCCAAAGAAGGAAGTATCACTTGCGAACAAGAGTCAAAAGTTCGTTGCATATAATCAGGCGACATGTATGCGTTATAACCGGTAACGTATTTTTCTAAATGGGCAAATTCATTGCATTTGATATTTGAATAAAATTTTGATGAAACGTATGAAAAAATACTTAGTGTATCCATATCGATATTGTAAGACACCAGCTGTACGTAATCACTTTGGTTCGGTGAACAGGTGAAATGGCAAATCTGAAGAGCTATGTTGTACTGACAAGATGGGCACCTTTTAAATATAGTCTGCAGTTCGGTATATTCTGACACAATTAACGATATCTGCTCTTCGTCACAGCAAAGCCCTTGTTTTTCTAAAAAAAGAAAAAAGTAAATGTTATCCCTCTACAGAAAAGAGAAACACAGGAAAATTAAATTTTACCATTTACATCTAGAAGATAAGGACAGATCTCATTGAGTGCAGATAATGCGCTTTCATCTTTTAAAGTTATTGCTGGGCCATTATAAACACAAGATTCCTTTGAGGAACCACCACCATCATGGCATATACCTCTCATGAGGCATTTTCCGAATACGACTGATTTGTTATACTCAAACTAATAAAATCAAAGTAAAGTATTTTCATTATATCATAATATTTATATAGTTTGATCAGCATATATTAAAATGGTCAACCTATTCTGCATTTTTTTTTTTCAGATATGTTTCTGATTATTCTGGTTTATTACTGGTTTTGCTCCATGTTACCCCTTTCTCCTTCTTGCATTTTAGTAAATTTCATGAAAGACCTGATTGAATTAACTGACAGACCAAGCACCGAAGATATCAAAAAGATATCAAAATACCAAAACATATCTGTCAAACCAAAAAGAATTGACAGATCATAATGATGAGAGCTGTCAAGTTTTTAAAACTCATGACATTAAAAGGTTTACTAATAAAAACATCCTGTTAGGCATCATGGAATGATAAATTACAGTGCTTCACAATCAAAATACTATTTGCTAGTTTTATGTATAAGATAATTATTACACATTAATCATTATAATGCAACTAAAAAATATGACTATGAAATTAACGTTTTGGATCACCCGATTCCTTTGGCGGAAAAATGCATTTTGATTGTAATTTAAAATTTAATTTATGAAAACAGCTTGCAGGACTCACATGTATGGCTAAAAGAAGGATAATTATCTTTGGGATGGCCGCTTCCATGTTGCGGCAGCCAGACAATGGGGCCGCCCGACGGCTACAGTTTTGTTTTTATATTTTATGTTCACACCTGTACAAATGTTGCTATCATTAATGTAAACAATGTCATTGAAGTACACTCGAATCAGTTTCAAGGGTTAGAGCAACTATTAAAAAAATAATACAAAAATACAAAAAAAAAAATAAAAAAATAAGCCAATTTGGAATACTTGTCAAAAGAAAAAACAAAATTCCCTTGTTTAATTAATCATTAAATTGTAGATTTGTCAGTTAATTGATAATCTGGTAGTTGTTCATAAATGATAAATGACTTTTCAATAATAAACAGAATTATAGGAACAACGTTCTGAAATTAATGACAATACAGAAAGAAAAATAAAGAAATGTACTTTTCCGCCTTGTTGTTTTTGTCTGTGAACATCACTAAAAGTGATTTAACATATTTAAGAACACTTAGAAATAGTAAGTTTTATGTAGTAATAAAAAGTGTTTAGAGAAAATAAGCCTACAACCAAATGCAGCATTTTAAATATAAAGCTTCTAGTCTAGAACAAAGGCCACATGAGTTGAATTTTTTGTTTTGATGTGAAATTCTATTTCCTCCTGGAAAGTATCATTGCCAATGAATTCAATATTAAACAACACTTTTACATGGTAAATTTTAAAAGTAGTTTTGATTTATATAAACTTGTTGGTACTGGAATGGCCAAGTGACTACGATGTCTGATGCCACACTAATGGTTCTAGGTTCAAATCCCAGCAGAGCCCATGGTTTTTTAATTGATATCGGTATGAAAAATGTATGACAAACACGTCACGGTGTTTTGACAACTCAACTGTGACACCCAACGGGTATTTGGACATTAAACCCTCATGTATGACATGAATTATTTTCATGTCCTTCGGAGTACCGGACTCATAGAAGGGTGCCAAACCTTGGCTCTGAATAGAGAGTGTATAAGAACTGTGCTCAAGCACAGCAGTGAGGATTTGAGTCCCCTGTTCCAATTTTTGGAAGAAAGGGGGAGTTTTGTTGTACATAGTACTGACGGTTTCGTGTAACCATAGTGTATGTAGAGAGCGAATGTATTTATTAGCGTGAATGTGTAGGTGAGAGGGCTGATGGCAGAATAACAGAGTACCCTCAATTAGGTTAGTTAAATAATAGGTCTAAAGGGTGATGGAGGAAAATCAAGCACTACCATTTTGAGTGAATGGTATACAAATAAACAATAATGTATTTAAGATTGAATGAGAGTGTGATTGTGTTGGAAGCTGAATTGCTGTTGACAGCACCAGGAGCCCAACCTCAGCGGCTGGAAAGATAATACTAGACTTCCAACTCCCAAGGTGAGTGATTCTCGAGGCCAGTCGGCTATTCATTGTAAACTACAAAGCTGGATTAGTCAATGGACTTCAAGAAGTGATAGGTTCAACTATGTACACATATACATTTAACATGTACATGTGTATGTACATGCAGTGCAGATTTGAACTTATAATCTACAATCTGAGTAATCTCACATAATACATAACTGCATCTTTCAAAAGATTGTATTTAGTTTTTAACCCGGATTTATCCCTGAATATTAATTTTTTATTCGATAAGGAAAAATATGATTTATGATAGTGATGATTGCGGATCAGTAGAGAGGCTACTTGGCATTCAATCAAAATTGATTTTTCTACCTAATTTAGAATAGACCATACGTTAAACTACATCTGAACTAAAATGGAACACCTCCAAAATTAAATTACTGAATTTGTAAAACACTAAATAGCATGAAACTAATAACTGATCGTGATTTTGAACTTGCAAACTATTTTAATGGATTTGAAGGGGAAAAAAATTGAATATTTGTTTTCAACTCATTCAAAATACAAAATGATTCAAATATGATATTAAAAATGTGTATTTATTTCTCTTATTGTTATTTATTGTAGCATGTGATTTTTTTTAAATAGCATTTACTGAAATAGTATAATTAAATATGTTAAATTGGTATTATTATTATTAAATTACAATCTTTTCGTTTGGCGTTTAGCTTCTAAAAATTAATAATGAATTATCTGCCCAGAATATTGCAAAGACCTATTTTAGTATGTCAGTCAATGCTTTCAAGGAAGTCTTTGTGGTTTTCGACTGTTGAGCTAGAGAAACCCGAATTCGGTGCCGAGAGGTTGAAAGGAAGATCAGTGTTATCGATTAAAGGAGCTGACGCTGAAGGATTTCTGCAAGAGCTGACAACGAATGATGTGAGACAATTAGAAGTAGGACCAAGTATGTTCACTCTATTTTTGAACGGACGCGGAAGAGTTATCCACGATGCTATTATTTACAAGGGCAAAGATGATACTTTTTATATTGACTGTGATATCGCCTCAGTCCAAGCGCTTCAAGTCCACATGATAATGTTCAGGGCACGGAAGGAAGTCAAAATTAAAAGTGTCGAACACGAATTAGCTACCTGGTCTATTTTCAGCCCTAAAGAAGCTGAAAAATACATAAACAAGTGTCAAGAAGAGGATGAACCGGATAATATTTGTAGGGACGAACCAAACCCTCTTGATGAAATCGAACTTGGCGAAAATATAATTGTGTCTCGAGACCCCCGTATATGGGCTTTAGGGCTGAGGATTTTAGCCCCCAAAGAGATGGATGTCATTCACGCCATTAAAAATTTAGGTCTGAAAGTAAAAGGGATACCTAATTTGTATAAAACCATACGTTACAAACTTGGTATAGGTGAAGGCACTTCTGAAGTAGGATACGGAAGGTGCCTTCCGGCAGAGGTGAACGGTGATTACTTACATGGGATCGATGTAAACAAAGGAAGCTACATTGGATTCGTGCCAGATGTAAAAAAGAGAAATGTCGATACAAGACTAATGCCAATAATGGTAAACACGGTTCATCTAGGTGAAATTCCTGTTAACACACCTATTGAAGATGCTCGCGGCAGGAAGAAAGCACCTGTCGGTTATTTAAGAGGGTTGCAAGGATCACTTGGACTCGGCCTTATGAATGTATCTGGAGCTCTTCAATACAAAAATGTTAAAATCGGTAAAATTTTAATGCAAGTGCTCAAACCGCCATGGTGGAAATGATAAAGAAAACTTAAATACAAAAACTTAATAAAACTATGCCTCTTAAATGTCCTGCATTTGTACAAAAATCATTCTCCTTTATTATAGTAAATGCATAAAGTCATTTTATTTTAGCATTACTTTTTCAAAAGGAAGAAGATGCTTTAATAAATATAATATAAATATAATAAATAAAATATAAACAATAACAAACTAGAATTAAATATCAATAGAATTATATATGTAAGATTTTTCTGAAAATGTATCTGGTAGTTGATATGCTTACTATGATTGATAGATGAAGTTGATTCTTGCTTCATCGAGAATATTTATCTTCAAAACTAAATTTTGTACCAGTTGCATTTTTTATTTTTTACGGGTTTCTGTGTTGATTTTTTTCACCATAAATTGTGAAACTTCACTGGCTTTTTCCATTCTCTAGTAGAGTCAAGAGGTACACCTACGTATCTCCCCAATGGCAAAGGCCTGATTGGTCAAATAAACTATGTACAGGAGTGGCCTGGTAAAAGTCCTGGATTTAATTTAGACCTGAAGGATTTTTTTTTTTTTTTTTTTTAAAGAACAGCACTCTGGGGGTTGACATGACTTCTGCTGACTTCTACAGGCCATGTATTAAACAATAATATTCTTATTTTAATGATAAAAAACATTCTCATCACTTCTTCATCTAATTATTGAGCAGAGCTAATTAGAGTAATTTTATTAGCATGTAATGATTGTTGACAGGTTTATGAAAAAAATGATGTTTATTCAGATATCATGAGCTGCGGTCTGGTATGATGTCGGTTTCAGAAAAATATTTTCATTATCATGCAAACATTTTCGATCTTTATTAAGATCATCTTCAGCTCTCTTCCAGTGCTCTGGAAAATCTTAAAAGAGGTTACACTGACAAAAAAATCCTCATAAGATCAGACAGCCAAGCAGCTATCAAAGCACTGACATGTACAAGAATCACATCAAAATTAGTCAGTGAATGCATCCAAAATCTCCAAAACCTGGGAAAACACAACAAGGTAACAGTATCCTGGGTGCCAGGGCACAGGGGAATTTTGGGTAATGAAGAAGCAGACAGACTGGCCAGAGGAGGATCCGCAAAACCATACATAGGACCCGAGCCTATCCTTGGGATATCCAAAACAAACGTAGAATCCTCCATCGCAGAATGGATCCAAATAAAACAAAGAGAAAAATGGATAAACTCTAGCAGTGCTAGACACAGCAAACTCATGACAAAACAACCCTCACCAAAACTGGCAAAAACACTGCTACAACTGGAGAGGGCAAATCTCAGAGGAGTGGTAGGGCTACTAACCGGCCACTGGCACCTGAGAAAACATCTACAAAACATGGGCATAAATAATAGTGATCCAATTTGCAGACTATGTAATGAGGAGGAGGAAACAGCCACTCATATCATCTTCGAATGCGGAGCAACGGCTCAATGGAGATTCAATCTGACGCACAGAAATGACTCAGAGAACCACATTGAAGCAATAACAGTCAATGACTTGATAATCCTGAGTAAAAGGATCGAGTCTATTGACTAAACAAAAGAACTAGGAAGGTACAATAAGCCAGAAGGCTGCAGTGCCTGGGGCACACAAACCCCACCTCCTAGTACCTTTGCCACCTAACCTAACCTAACCTAACCTAAGATCATCTTCAGGGCTCAAAGTGTTTGTCTTACGTGTAATTCTTGCACATCGTGATGAGAGCGAAAAAAAAAAAAGTTCTCTGAAACCTACATCACACCAGACTGCATTTCACGATATCCGAATAATTATCAATTAACGGTCACTAATCTCTACACAAAAAATGATGTATTGTGAGACTAGCTATTAAAGGCCTGAGAAACTTAACTTCATCCTCGTTTGAAAAATATATATGCATTTGTGCTCGTGGGCTCTGGGTAGTGTGGAAAAATTCACACAATCTTGAAACCCTCTCTGGCAATTTTATGAAATATATGAAGTAAATTTCTTTTTACTTATCTAATTAAAACTCTTATAATAACTAAATAAATTATAATGCAAACATGGTATGAGGTACTATATCATAAGCTATCCTCTAGGATAGGTAGATCATAGATTTACAAATTAAATTAAATCAAAATTAATAGTAAAGACTAGCAGATAATTACATTTTTGAATCAAGTTGAAACAAATTAATAATGAAATATAAAAAAATGAGAAATAATAAAAATTGTAGTACACTTTTATGCTCAGAACTTTCCTAATAGTTCCGCTTAATCATATACCCAAAGCTCAATGTAGACAGGAATGGGTCCAATGATATTCCAGTGATTGGGATAAAATAGTGAAATATTTGTAAAACAATATGAAATTCAATGTATAAGAGTTTACGTTTTTATTACGAAAAAACCTGAGAAATTAAACTTCCCCCTGAGTGAAAAAGAAGCAATATATTCCTGCTATACTGGGTAGGTAGCATGGAAAGATTTTCGCCATCTTGACACATTCTCTGGCAGTTTAAAGAAATATATTAGGCAATTTTTGTTTTTTTTAAAGTCAAATATATTTAAATAATTGGGAAAAAAAAAACATGGTTTGAGGTATCAGTCCAATGGCTGATCACTGTAGTTTACAAGTTTATAATTTAAATTAAATTATATTGCTAAATGCTAGCAGAACAGGCAAATTGGTAATGAAATACAAAATACTAGATACACTGCCAGGCCGTGAGCTTTCCTAATGATTCTGGTGCATCAGATGCCCAAAGTTCAATAGAGACGGTCTGTTCCAACGGTTATTCTAGCGCAAAGGATCGGTGATTACCATCAAATAAAGGAATGGAAAACAAGACAAAATACTATTTACAGGGGGGGGGGGAGCTTAAGTTTCTGTTTTAAACCAGAAGAGCTAAGAAATGAAACTTCCTTGTGTGAAAATACATTTGTGGTTGTTTGGTGCATGGTTATTGGATAATGAGACTGCCAAAGATCGGTTCAAAAAGGAATCCCTCAAGGATCAGTGCTTGGCCCTTATCTGTGGGCGGTGCTATTCGACGACGCACTTGCTGACCTGAGTGGAGTAGGACTCACACCCGTTGCTTACGTTGACGACCTGGCAGTCATCATCCAGGCGGATACCAAGGCACAGCTGGAACAATTGGGCGCGCTCGCCGTGAGCGTGCTCGAAAACTGGTGCAAGAAAAATTAATTGCACCTGGCCTCGGAGAAAACAGAGCTCATGTTACTGAAAGGCAAGCTCAATATGTGGTCCCCGCCAGTGATTCGCATAGGTGGCGTGACAATAAAGAGCCCTCGGGCCCTGTCCTACCTCGGAGTGAGTATGACACCCGGCCTAAGGTTCAGCTCGAACGCCCTGAACACCAAAACTAGGGTGCCAACGAGGATAGCGGCTATCCGCTCCTTATCTGGCGCCACGTGGGGAGCCTCGTACAAAACGAGACAAGTGTACTACACGGCGCTGTGTGAGTCTGTTATTCTGTACGCAGCGCCGGCGTGGGCACGCGCACTTTGGGCGAACGATTGGGCTGTGCTAGAACAAGCCCAACGCGCAGCCCTGCTTTCCGTTACCCAGGCGTACAGGACGGTATCCACAATGGCCCTACAAGTCATAGCTGGACGACCGCCCATCGACCTAAAAGCAAAAGCCATCTGCGGCAAATGGGAGATAAAGAACGGACGCCCACCCTGCATACCAGTCGCGAGTACGGAAGAAGCCGAAGATTGGATGTTGAGGGAGTGGCAGCTGAGATGGGATGGCTCTCCTAAGGCTCGCCACACGTACAAGCTACTCCCGAACATTAAAAACCGACTGAAGATGAAACATCTCCAAATCGACCACTACATGTCGCAGCTTTTAACAGGACATGGAGACTTCGCCGCAAAGCTCCATTCCTTCGGACTTAAACATAGTCCGTTGTGCGACTGTGGCCAAGAAGAAACGGTAAAACATGTCCTCCTCAGTTGTCCAAAACACGTCGTTCCGCGTGTACGCTGGCTCTTCGAGATAAATGAGCAGACGGCGACTATGGGCGCCATAGCAGCAGCGATCACCGAACGAGCGAAATGTAACGCAACACAAAAGATGTGGAAAAGCGTTATGAGACAGAAAGGATGGCCGACATAAAAACAGTCGAATAACACGGCAAAGATAAAACATAAGAAAAGCCTATACCTCCTCCACCTGAACATCCCGAGCGAGCCGCCTCCGCGAGGCCCATCCCGGGCGCAGTAAACTAAACTGTGACAAAGAGCTCGCCAGGTGGAGTAGAGATGCGATCGTCTAACAGACAAAGAAAGAACATAGCTTCCGTCTATAATTCAAAAAGCTATATAGCAGCGCAAGCCAAGAAGCTGCAAAGAGCCAGATATGGCTTAGGAGCGGCAATAACGCAAAGGCACAGACGGTTATTGGATAATATGGAAAAATTCTCACCATCTGAGGCAGTTTTAAGAAATGTATAATTTTTTTTATCCCTCATAGATTTAAATAATTGGCATGAAAACGTTTGAAGTATCAGCCCACTGGTTTGCCATTTAAATTAAATCAAAATATATTACTACAGACTAGATGAACAAGGAAATTTATAATAAAATACAAAATGTTAGAAAAAAATAAAAATTATAGCGCACTGTTAGGACCAATTCTTTCCTAAGGTTCTGGTGGATCAGATGCCCAAAGCACGATGGAGACAGGGATGGGTCCAATGGTATTCCAGTGACTGGAATAAAATAAAGGAACATTTGTAAAACGAGATGAAATGGTGTTTTTAAGAGTTTATGTTTTAATCAACAAGAACCTGAGAAATTAAAATTCACCCCCGAGTGAAAAAGTATGGGGTAGCATTTCTAAAAGTATAGGTACATTAGTTGCAAATCGTTAGAGATGGGTTATTGGACCAATTGGTATTCTAGCAAAGGATCTGACATTGGGACAAAATAAAGGAATATTTCGAAAACGAGATGAAATGGTGTTTTTAAGAGTTTAGTGTTTACGTTTTAATCAACAAGAACCTGAGAAATTAAATTTCACCCCTGAGTGAAAAAGTATCGATACAATCGTGCTCATGAATCGTAATTACTGGACGTGGCTACTGAGTAGCGTGGGAAAATTCTCATGATTTTGACACCCACTGTCGCAGTTTTAAGATATATTAAAGTCGATTAGAAAAAAAATTAAAAATTCACCATTTTTATTTAACATATGATGTTACTGAATTGAAAGCAGTAAAGTCGTTTCGCGTGCAGTCTTGTCTGAAGTGAGACAAACGTAGTTGTAAAAAAAAAAGTCGGTTTTTAAAGAGCTTTTCTCGAATTGACATTAACCGTTTTATGAACGTGTGAGTGCCACAAAAAGAAGAAAGGTTTTTCTCGTTTAGTTTTGTCTTTTCATCCCTCCTAGACGGGCATCAAAGAAAAATCAATAAAGTAGGAGTGAAGATCGAGTCGGCGTGATTTGCGAGAGGACGTAACCGGCCCGCTAGAGCGCAAGCGTCGTCGAACCCCGTGGCCGTGGCGTTACTCCGGCTTTCGGCCATTTTCCATTCCGTTCGGCGTCCCAGCTTACGACTCCCTACCCAGACGACAAGATTTGAAAAGCTCCGTAGGATCAAAAGCTCATAGCACAGACTCCCAGGTTCGCCCTTCGACTGCGATATGTCCTCAGATCAGGTCAAAATGGAACAGAAGCCGGAAACTAACGGTCAGATGAAAATGGACCAGAACCAGGCGCAACAGCAGCAATCCCAGCAGAATCGGCAGAACGATCAGCATTCCGCCCGCCGAGGCGGCTTCGGTGGAAGGGGTGGAAAATTCAACGGTCCAAGAAAAGACCATCAAAAGGTAAATATAAATTCATCTGTTTTTTTTTCTTTTTTAAAAATAAGATTTATTCCCATCGGGGCTGTCGTAAATGTGGCGTACGCCATGTCTTGGCACGCTCCCCTCGAAATGCAATTCCAGCCGAAATTTCTAGATCAAAAAGACTCGAGTTTCATTCTGGGCTTTTCTATACCATTTGGAAGTCTTGTGACCTGCTCTCGGTTCTCTGCAGAGCAGTTTTACGTCGAGTTTCGCTAGTTTTCGGCTGACGCATACCAGCCACGTCTCGCTAAAGGACAGCATGTCCATGCTCCAAATGATTTTATTTTATGGAAAAAGATTCGCATTTTTTTTTTTTTAAAAACCTCTCGGTGAAAGCGAGGTCGGCTTCAAATTTAGAAAGTATAGATACAATAAAAATAGACTATACACAATTTAATAAAACTGCTGTTAATTGGAGACGCCAATGATCAATCAATCCGACTTAAATATTATCAAAGCAATACAATAAAATAACTTAACTTTCTAAAACAATCAGTTTTGTATGAACAACTGTAGTACAGTTTAACTTTTTCGTATAACATATAATTTTTGTATACAGCCTAACCTATAAAAAATTTAGTTTTGCTAATAGATTTACAATTAATAAAAAAGTTTGCATAAAGTTTATGTATGTCATCATCAGCATGTTAAGGTTGAAATCGTAAAAAAGAAAGTGTTGGGGAAATTTTTATATAATATAAGTGGATGCTGATGCTCTTTGTGCTTATTGCTAAGTAATACGAGAACATACAGCGTATGCACTTAAAACTAGACACATTAAGTAGTGACCAGAGCAAGCCAGGCACAACTCTTAACTCAGGGATCAGGGATGTGCCTTATTTACAAGAGGACTTACCTCAGATGATGCTTACCATCACTAACTTCCACATCCTTTAGCGCCTTCTGTAGCTTACCACACAGTCAGTAGTCAAGTAGATGATTCATCTTAGCCCTTTTGACCGAGTCGATGTTCCTTTCTGTTGCGTCCTCGACAGTCGACTTGTGCCTTCACCTTCACTCACTCTCCATCTGCCTCACCGAGACTCAGCATCTCTTCTTTTCCAGTCGGCTTTTTATTGCATTTCCTATCACCTCCTTTTATCTTCATTTCTCATCTAAGAAGAAGGAACAGAAAAACAGTTGGATTACCCATAATATCTACGATTGAAAAAAACGCAAGCAAAATTCCACAACACTCGCTACCTTCCATTTTGAACGCCAACACAATTTCATCTTCAAAAATCCAATAGTATTGCACACAGAACAAAACAAACATAAACGTAATTTCTTAGAAATGGTTTATATCAACAGAGATAAACACAGCATCAATTACAGAGCAGATCTATGTAAACTCATTTGCAGATACACCAATATTATTAATCAAATGCAATACAGATAACATACCTATATCATCACATTACATTCCACACATCAAATATTTTTCACATAGTCTAATTACCGTACAAGTTAGCTTTCGTTTTTCCTATTTATCTTTGTCTATATAATCCTGAAAGGATAATACGGCCGAACCATTACCAACACATTTTTTTCCTTCGTCGGCTCTTTTCACCACAAAGAATCCGACGCCTCATACAAACTTATACACTACTCTACTTTTCTATACCAGCTTCAAAATCCAATGTGTATGTACATAAAACAGAAAAATCTCACTGGTACTCTCGACATGACACACAAGAATGGCACACTTACACAGAAGACAAACACTTTGAGTGAGTATAAATATCCCATGATTAGAGTAACAATGTTTTCGACCTCAGCAGTTATTTTATGATTATTCCTTTTTGAAGGTGAACTTTTCTAATATAAAAATAAATAATATGGCTCTTCTTTAAAATAAACTATATTAATGACTGACGACCATTGCGTTAACTCACCTGAGGAAGGGTTAAAATAAATTCTAAACATTGTGGATAAAAACTGGTTGTGGTTTTTTTTTTTTTTTTTTTTTTTTTTTTTTTTTTTTTTTTTTTTTTGAAATGTATTTGTTAAATGTAAACAATGTTTGTAAATCCCAGGCTCTGAACATGATCTCCAAGATCGAAATTTCGGCATGATAAAGAAAATGTTTTTACAAAACCTACATCACATCGAGATGCGGTCTCTCACGATTTTTAAATAATTGCCCAGACAAAAATAGTCACATTCAATATTGAATTCAGTTTGGTCTTTTCTCAGAAAATAAATTAAAATGTTACGTGTAATTCTATTTACTCATCTGTTCTCCATATTCTACTTCATTTAATTGTTTTATAGATGGAACCATTACTATCCTTGTGTTAACTGTTTTTCTTGTATACAGATGGAAACCCATCAGCATGGTGATGGCGACAAGCCTAACTCTGGAGGCTTTACCGGTGGCCGTGGGGGTCATGGAGGAAGAGGAAGGCGAGGTGGTGGACAAATGCGGGACAGAGATCAAGCTCCAAGAGATGTAAGTTCCTTCCAATAGAAAGAAAGCAAGAACGAGCATATACTGTACTAATATTATTAGAATGTTTTGTTCTGTTTTTTAAATGTCTCCCAATTTTTTAGAGTTCATTCGTTAATGAGAGACTTTTGAAGCAAATTTCTGGCCCAACTCTTGATCTCCCACCTCAAGAATTTAAGGAGAAAATGTTTAACGGTAGATGCCGTCTGTACATTGGTAATTTACCTCCAGATGCAACAGAAGACGAATTCTTGAAACTCTTTCAACCGTACGGTCTGACAAGTGAATTGTACATCAATAAAGAAAAGAATTTTGCTTTTATCCGACTGGTAATTATTGAGATAATTCTCTACACTCGATGTCACAACCTTAATTTATATTATGGTTCGCTTCAATTTTAGGATTATAGATCTACTGCAGAAAAGGCCAAACGAGAATTGGATGGCCATTCATTTAAAAACAGAAATCTTAAAGTAAGGTTTGCACCTATTGGTGCAGCGGTCAAAGTTAAAAATTTGACACAGCATGTAACCAATGAATTACTGGAGCTGGCTTTTTCAGTCTTTGGAGAGGTAATGGTTTAAAAAATAATGTAAATTTAGTTACATATTCAAATAAACAAAAATCATTAATTCAGGTTGAAAGAGCAATTGTGTTTGTCGATGAAAGAGGAAACAGTTTGAGAGAAGGTCTTGTGGAGTTCACACGAAAAGTTGGAGCAACTAGCGCTCTACGCTTCTGTTCTGAAGGCTGCTTTTTCCTCACAAGGTAAATGATAATTGTTGGTTAAAGCAATGCACTGTTCAATGTGAACTTTTTCCTCTCGTGTTTAGCACCCTCAGACCAGTTATTCTGGAACCCTATGATGTAGTTGAAGATACCGATGGATATTCTGAAAAATCTATTGTCAAAAAAGGAGCAGATTATTTTGAAGCCAGAGAGGTAATGATGAATAAAGACAACTTGTAATTTGTATTTTTAACACAATCTTGTGTTTGTAGAGCGGGCCTCGTTTTGCAAAGCAGGGAAGCTTTGAATTCGAGTTCGGCACTAGGTGGAAACAAATCCACGAACTGTACAAACAAAAAGAAGAAGCTCTCAAGAGAGAGATGAAACTTGAAGAAGACAAGTTGGAAGCCCAGATGCAATATGCAAGATACGAACATGAAACTGAGCTACTACGAGAACGTAAGTTTTTCATATTTCACATCATCTAAATAAGTTTTATCGAATTGTCTTATATTGTCCTATAGAACTTCGCCAGAGGGAATTAGACAGAGAACGCCAAAAACGCGAATGGGAGATGAAGGAAAGGCAGGCTGAAGAGCAGAGAATTGTCGAAGAAGAAGCTTTAAGACGGCAACAAGAAGAACTGTCACGAAGAATGTCACATCAAGATGACGAATTGAGACGGCGACAACAGGAAAACAGCCTTTTTATGCAGGTGAATATTTTTTGGACAACAGTAAATTTAACTGACGTATTTTGGATAAAACAAAACAAAAATAAATGTTCTTGAAGGGACAACAGTTAAATAATCTAATGGATCAACAGGAAGCATCTATGCAACGTGGTTATAACAACAGCGCCAGTGACAATCTCAGAGACTATGAAGGCATGGAAGGTACATATAGTTATCAAGGTATTAGTTTGTTTTGATTTTGATTTTTTTTTTTTTTTTTTTTTTTTTTTTTTTTTTTTTTTTTAATAACATTTTTATTATTATCAGTACGAATTTTAGTCAAAAGTAAAAATATTTGTGGTCTTATTTTCTGTTGACCAATCACAACACTACAAACGCTATATAATTTTAATGCCAGCTCTGAAAAACCCCTGTCAGGTAAAAACATGTAACGATGATTCCAGACTGGCAGGGTGCAGAGCGACAAATTTCAACCAAACCTAAATTCCATCGTTCCACTTAAAACTTTGTGTGTTCGGGAATTTGAAAACCCTCCCTTTTTTAGCAGTGTCAGTCCTGTAATTTGAGTAACGCCTCTTATCCACTCGTAAATGTTGCATTGAATCAGGTTTTGAGAGATTTAGGTTCTTATGCCCCTAGAGTGCCCATAGAAATGATTTGAGGTTGGGCGAGTACGGGAATTCACTTATTGGAAAAGAGAGCTCTCCTCACAGAATTTTACAGCTACTAGGATTGTGAACATTAAGTACTAATCATCATCGGGCAGAACACAGAACACATCCTCTCATGACTATAGGATAACAGAGAAAATAAATCAAGGATACAATCAAGTTTATAATTTTTTGCGGGAGAAAAGTGAAAACACCAACTAAACCAGTTCATACATTAAAAAATGGTTAATTTTAAATCTGGGCATAAGGATTAGCAATAATCAAAACCAGGGATAATCCTGTTACCAATTGTTTTTAATACCAATGCGGCAGTTTATCAAGTATTACAAAAATTAATGAAAAAATTGTTTTAATAAAAAAATATACAGCTTTGGATAATTGGTTTTATACGGCTGACCTAGCCTAATATGGGAATTCAGTTTATAGATAAAGTTCTCTACTTCACTTGATATAAAAATAATAAAATTATGGAGATTTTTATGGTGAGTTTCGAGTCGTCAAACATTATCTTAGCCTTGGGTAAATTAACACTGCGACTTTAGCCTTGGGTAAATTAACACTGCGACTTTTGATGACTGATATTGTGATATTTTACTTAACATGCAATACAAAAAAAAAACCTAATAAACATGAATTTCAGACCAGCAGACCTGACATCCCTGCGTACAAGTTGTCAAAGCTTGTTGCGGCAGGCATTCCAAAAACCGATCAAAATCACTCCCTCTTAGGTATTTTGCTTTTTGTACAAGCAAACAGTGACATAACAAAAGATTCTTTTATGATTTTTGTGATAGGAAGTGAACAATTTCGACTGGTTGTGGAACAGTCATGAAGCCCCTCAAATTTCCGGCATGTGAAATGTTTAGAATCGATTGGAGAGGGGGGTCCTGTTGAGGTCGACAATTTTTTTAATTCCCTAATTTCGTGGTCCGCTTGGCCAATTAATATATTACAATTAATTAAGGTTTTTAGTTGGGGTAAAAATGTCAATGGCACAAGCGGGATTTGGGATACGCCACTGCTATACCACTTGAGCTATCGTGACCTATTGAAATATTTTTTTAATAATTGAGAGGGTGAGCAGATTGCACTCCTAAAATTGGATTTAAATTTTAAATATTGTGGTTGTGCTTAGTCTACAGAAATATACTTACCACCCAGGGAAAAAAAATATATAATAATAATTTTGTAATGTTTGTTTCAGGTCAAAGACAAGGGGTGAGTTGAAACTGATATCATAATAATTGATAAGTTTATAGATTAACTAGCCACCAAGAGTAAGTCAAATTAAACATTTTAAATTATCCACCTTGAACACATTTAAATTTAAAAATGGTTTTCACAGCTTTAAGTGTAATAATTCTGCAAAAACCATTAGAAAATATTTTTTAAATATTCAAAGGATTTATTTATCTATAAAAAGGCCATTAAATAGTTAATGAAATAATGGATGAAGGTTATATGACGTACCTCATCTGTGATGCTCACTTTTATCAATGTATATATTCTCTCCTATTTATTTGAAAACTAGTTATGAATTTTGAACTTGATTATCGGGAGGACTCGTCTGTCTGAAGGATGGTAAAATTCTTCTTACAGGCATTACGAAAGTATTACACCTTAATTCCAATTGTATTCTTTCAAGAAGAATTACATATCCACTCTGCTGCATTAACAATATCATCACTACATATTAAAACTTAAGTTAATATGCACAATTGTCGGTGTAGCATTACATGGGGGCATGGTACTGGATACATACTGGGTGGATTTCTTCGATGAACGTTGATTAAATTTTGTGTTCTGAAAATTAAAAGCCAAAGCACAATTTTAGAAGAAAAAAAAAAAAAATGATTTTTCTTTCTAAACAATAAACCTTTTTTTCTCTCTCTCTCTCCCGGCAAGAGTGTTAATGTTCATAATACAAACTCTAACTGGAAATAGTTATTACTTTTTCTTTCCCAAGGAAGTTTTTTTTTATCGTCCAATAACGCTAAAACTATGCTTAAATTGAAACTAGTAACAAGTATAAATAATCAGCGGAATAAGAATTTTTTTCAGATTATAGAAAAACAAGTATAAATTTATATTGTTCGGTGACACTAATATAATTTATATGATGCAATCTTTAGCACATTAAAATATATTTCTTAATTTGCTTAAAAAATGAACCAATTTTAGACGATAGTTCGACTCTGTTTTCATAAAACATTTCTATAAAGGATATTATTGATAAACAGGTTCAATGAACTGGTAGCCCCTCACAAACTTATGTAAATTCCATTTTCTTCATTAATTTAGCTATTAATATAATAAGAAAAATTAGAAAGATTAAACGCTCATTCAAGGTTTTACTAAGGCCCATCAGTCATGTAATAAAACAGGTTGTCTTGTAAATTATTATAAACAGTTAAGCAATCAAATAAAATCATTTTTAAAAACTAAATTAACGACCAAAAAATTTAAATTTAGACAACATTTAAGAAATAATTTTTACTACTTGAGCATGCCTCAAAAGCCATCAATGATGATGGATTGTTTTTAGGAAACAAATTAATTGTTGTTTTAGAAGATTTGCATTATATAAGTTTTGTTCTCTGATTCTCATTCTAGACAAAAAGTCTAGTTTACAAGTTTAAAGATTCTTTAAAGTGCACTAATCTTTGCAAGACTTCACTGTCATAAAATATACTGACAAGAAGCAAACCTAACAAACTTGAGTAAGAACTGTCCTGTAAAAAGGAGAATCACACTTGTTCTGTTATTTAAATTTTACATTTATAAAATTGCTGCTTTCCCCTGTAGTATTTTTATACAGTGCCTTTATTAAAGGGATTCTGTTGAAAATGCTGTCTTAAGATGTTGACAAAATCTTATTTTTTGTGGCATAACGTTACTCTTATTGGTCAATTGTAGAAATTGAAAATCATTTAACTATGGTGTTTCTTAATTGCAAAGCATTGATAAAAAGAATTCTCCCCTCTAAACATCAATTCATGAAAATCTGGCATTACTTTTTCCTTGTGCCAATTATAATCTGATTAGTCAATGTAACCGTGGAATTTATGACTAATTTAGGATTTATTTGATTTCAACAAACAACTTTATACGCTTCAGTATAATGCACTGATAATAATTCGCGGTTAGGATTATATTTCTTCTCTCGAATCTTACATTGTGCAATTATTTCTCAAAAAAAAAAAAAAATCACCCATTGAATTTTTATATAAAACTTAAACATTCGAATTTAACAGTCTTCTACAGATGAAATACTCAACAGGCTGTTTCAAACTGGATCTTCAAATTGTATATAGAAACAATAATTTAAACGAAAAATGATTTGATGTTGATCAAATTATTCGTACAAAATAAAGTTGTGTAGTGACAGCGGATATGCAATATTTTCTGTGAATGGAAGAAACTATAAAATAGTTTTAATGTTCATAAAAGGCCTTGAACAATAGTAGATTTTTATAGATTGTCTAACTACTGTATAGTTGATAAAATTGGTAAGTAATTTTTTATTAGGCACAATCAAGTATTCAACAATAATACAATTTTATAATGCTCTTTCTCCCTCTTGATTTATTATCTAATTCATTAATCTAGCAGAAATAAATTTCAAAACCGGCTAATAATGTACTATATGAAATTGTCTACTTTATAAAGGACCTCTGCTTCAGTTAAAATGTTTTAATCATAACCATGACCATGCCCTCCCCTCCCTCTTTGTTATTTTTAATTATATCAATTGGTGGTTTTATCATTTTTATTGGGCAAGGTATAATTTTAGGAAGACTTAAGAGTTGAATGTTTGATTTTTGGATGTAGAACATATCTACCAAATTGTTATTATGACTGATCTGACGTGGAATACATTAGAGGAAAAATCCTTCTTAAACATCTGATTTTAGTTAAAGACGTAGAGTTTTAAGCGCAAATAAAAATCACTCGAAGTTGTATCTTTGTTGTAAAATTTGGTCCGTCAGAGACAATCTGTTACAAAACAAGTTAATAATTTTGAAAACTTGTGATTTTTGTAATATCCCATTTCTCTCTCTCTCTAAAAAAGAATCTTATCAGTCAGATTGGATTTTTTGTTTAACTTTCAACCATTGGGATCCCTTTTGATGCCTTAAAATATGCTCATTAATTAATTTTTCTAATATAAACTAAATTCTTTTGAAAAAATTAATGCTGCACTTATGTAGCGTTATTCTATAAAAAATTACACTCCTTTGTATAATTTGAAGTGCTCTGTTAAATTCAGAATGTTGTTTTAGTGTATTTACTCTCGTATAACAAAAGTTATTTATTAATGTGTCCTTTGTTACTCTCACGTGTATTACTACATAATTGATGTTCACTTTTTCAGATCATTATCATACGCATTTGTATGTTTATGAATATTTGAAGCCTGTAGAAACAGCATTACACCAGTTCCATTTCGCTTTACAGTGCATCACCTTTTTTTTTATCTCTGGGACTTGTTTCATGTTGTTTCATAATGGGATACTATTTACTTTTTAATAATATTCAATATTTACAGAGTGGAATTCAATAAAACGCATCGTTCACAATAATTGCCAGGCTGTTTTTTCGTGCAACTATACTTTTTTTCCTCCTTGTTTATCTATTACCGAAATAACATTTTATGGCATATTCGGTGTTATGAACGAACTATCCGGGTATGAATCAGAGGCACTTAATACACATTATAACTAATTTTCCTTAGGGAGAAAAAAATGTACAATGAAAAATTAGTATTAGTTTCAGAGCTTAAATCATTGAAATAGATCATATTTTTTATTGTGCATTATTAACATTTACTCTCCGGCCTCTGATTCCCTTATAAGAAACAATTTATGCCATGATTATGTTAACGTGACATAATTATGCTGCTTTCATTCAATTGTTTTTAATAAAAAGCAATGTAATTTGACATTGTTCTATGTGTCAACCACCCCTAAAAAGGTTAGGTTATGAGATTTTATAACTATTTAACTTTAACTGCACCAACACTCGACTCATTAAAAAAATTGTTCAGCAAGTTAATTCCATTTTTCGTACTAACATCATCTTCAGGCGTCAAAGGTATTGTGAGATTTAACATGCAAAAACTATTCTCCATTACTAACCAATTATATTTCGTTTATAATGTATATAACTTCATTTTGCTCTTGTTCAATCTTCTTCCTTCTTTATATTACATCAATCTGTTAATCTAACTTTAACTTTTGAAGAAAAAATGTTTTAAACATTGGATTGAATTTATGAAATCTAACCGGTGAATTTTTTTTTTTTTTTTTTATTTACTATAAATTTTCTTTCATCTATTACAATCCATGTTTTTTAATTTATTTATTTTCAATGACATACTTAAACTTTAAAACAACACAGATAATTTAAATAAGCAATACTCTACACTACAAATATTTGCATTATAATTTAAAAAAGCAGTGCGTCTAATACAATTTCAGATAAATTGAAAGCTGCACGATATTTTCTTGTTTTGTCAATAATTGTTTATTTTTATGCCGATGTTCAGTAGATTTTCTTTCTTCTATCTAGCCCTGAAATTTAATTGGACTAACTCTCCACGTTGTTTGTTTATTTCGTAATTTCTTCTCTTTTTTTTTTTTTTTTTTTTTGTTAGGATCTACAGTTGACAAATGTTCTGAGCACATTTGTAAAAAAAAAAAGTTAGCTGTGGAACTGTCGTTTAATTGACTAAATAAATATGTTCTGATGTATGAACATTCTAGGCATTGTCTGTGCCAATTTATACTTAGATATTCTTTTGTCCATCATTACCGTGGCATGAAACTTACATGTAATGACCCATGAATTGCGTTCAAGGATTGATGGTAGATGGTTATTCATTTGGATTAACTCAAAAAATCCAACGGTAATAAAAATCGTGATGAAATCGGCTTTTTTTCTTGGTCACACAATTTCTACATGTATTAATACTTGGTTATTTTGAGCTTTAAATACAATCGTTTAGTAATCTTTCATGAAAATCATTAGGCTAACAACAATTAATTAACTAAAATCAGGAATAATTAATTATTTTACAACTGTAAAAAGTATAGATGGGTGGGTACATTTTTAGAAAGACATTTCTCAAATTCTTTAAATCCAATTCATTTTTAATCATATACTTATTCATTAATTCAAGTAATTATTTTTTCAATAACAGTAACCTTTGCAGTTTGTATTAAGGACAACAAAGGGGTTAAAATTGAAACCATTCTAAGTAAGAATTAAGTTTTATGATATTGTTTTAATTATTGAAATGTTAATATCAGTAACCTTTCCGCATTTTGTGTAATAAATTTTCAAATTATTATTTTTAACAAACTCGTGGTGTTCAAAGAATAAACATTTTATTGTAATTATATCACTTTCTGAAAACATTTTGCATTATATTATTTGGTCAAGTTAAAAAAATATTCTAGCTTAGCTAAAAAAAATTAAATGTTCAATTGAAAACTTAGCTAAAGCACAGTTTTGTTGTTTTACTTAATAACTAAATTCTTGGAAGTGAGAATCATTAGAATATTTTTGTTTGTAAATCATGGGGTTGTCATAAAATGTTGATATCATTTTTGGATATTTGTCACATTAAATAAAAAGGGTCGAGGTTGTTAAAATATATAGTTATATTCTGATGTTTTCTATTAGCTCGGAATAAAATTGGTTGTATCGATTGTTTATGATGTACCGAACTCTATCTAACCGAAGTATTAAAACGTTCCGACCTTTTATAATTTTTTTATTGCTGAACGCGTCAAAGAGATCTTTGAAAATCTTGTAAATCGGAAAAGACAAAATGGCAATTTTTGTTGTGAAAGTGATCTCGTTATTGAATTCTCACATCTGTGCCTGTTTAAAAAAAAAAAAAAAATCGAAAACGTGTTTCTGACCGTTATCATTACCGTGAGTTAGGAGGCGAATTACATGGATATGGGCTATAGTGGACGAGGAGGTAATCGTTACGATGGAAGAACTGACGGAATGATGGAGGATATCGCTACACGTCGGCCCCAACAAGGTGGTGGTCGTTGGGGACATCAAGAACGCAGATCTCAAGGCGATGATTTCCCTTCTAAGAGGCGTCGTTATTAAACAATTTTTTTATGATTTAACAATTATATGCATTATATTGATATAATATTCATGATAAACGATCCCTTGTATGTAGTCTTATTACATATTATTTAAATGATCTTTGTAGAATTTACTTTCTTTTTTTTTTTTCTTGAGTGTTTCGCGAGAATTTTATGATCAATGATTTTATTGTATTAATGATCCCAGCAAGTTTTAACGTCGACGTTTATTTAAACGGACATTTTGATTATCTGATCTTTTTACATCCCATTTTAGTTTTTTTATTTTGAGTGCTAGCAAACTTAAGTACCACTGTATTGCAATAAATTGTCACATTTTGTGCTTGGATATTATAAATTATCGTTAGAAATTAGAGACTTATAGAGTTTGAATTACTGTTAACTCTCATTTTTTTTTGTAGGGCTTTGATTGACAACAATATATTAATTTTCTGTATGTCTGAAAAATTAATGCATTTTTAAATTAATAAATATTGAAAATTTAAAAAGATTTCTTTGATTTTTTGTTGCTAACCATTTATTCTACTATATTTATTTTAGAAAGGCGTTTAATAAAACATTTAATATAGTTCGTAAACTTCATTTTAAATTTGTTTCAAAGACCTGCATACCTATTTATTAATTGAAATTTCATAATTTACTCAGAGAACAATAAAAAAGTTCACTCGGATATTTACGTGTTGAAAAGCTTAGCAGCATCACAAAGGGCCGGAAGGTTTTATACAGTTTTGTTTTGTTACAGAATTTAGCCACGGATTCATGGGAAATTCTCTGTGTTAACTGATTTATTGATAATGTTATAATGTGATGTTAATATTTTTAATATTGAAAAAATTGCATCTTGGATAATATATCAGGGAATAACAGCTTGTTTGTTAAGTTCCAAGAAAAACTCAGAAGTCCTATCTAAAATAGAACTGTGTACGTTTTAAACTTTTACATGCAACATTCAACTCTCGATAAGTCGAAACTCAAAGGACTGAAAATTGTGGTCAGTAGGGTGATGAAGTATATGCACGCGCGTGCACACACACAAACAAAAGGACGAAAAATGAACATACTTGGAGATATACAAACATAACATATTAAACACTAAAAAAGTTCACAAAAAAACAAATTAAAAAGATAAAGGACCGATAATCTTAAAGACCAATTGGAAAATATGTTGGTGGGATCCCAAATTCTCTAGCTGCCTTCATATTTTTCCTTGTTCTACTTCGTAATATCAACTTAACGCTTTTCACTCGCTTAAAGAATTTTTAAATTTTGCAGGGGCATTTGGACAATAACTTCCTGCATAAACAGTATATTAAGTTAAGAAGCGGGGAGGATTACGGGTGGTTTAACTCTTAGAGATGAGGTCACTGAAGAGTTTTGACTCAAAGTAAAAATCCTTAGGCAGGCTTATTTTTCTCAACTCGACTTATGTATGCATACAGCCAGATAATTGCTTGAATTATTGACAGTTGTATAATTAATCACAAATCAGGACCCTTGTTATTTTTCTGGACAGTTAATTGTTTGTGTTAATTTGTGTGATTACCACAGTATATCTTAGGGGACCACAGTAGCCAAGTGGTAAAGGCATCATCAGGCTCTTAACTATTAGATCCTGTGATCGCAGGTTCGGTTCTCTCGGTCACCGCTAAACTTTTTTTCAACGCGTAAGGCTTGCAGTTTCAGTTTTAACGGCCGCAATGAAAATTGACACGGTATTCATCGGTGGAAAGTCCGGGGTGGGATCGGATCTCAGCGGCCCTGAGTTCGGTCCCGAGTCCCTTTGAAAATGAGTTTCTTCAATAGAAAAACAGCACACCAGGATCTCAATTCACACGTGCTATTGTGAGCCTCCAAAAATGGAACTACGAAGGAGTAAAATAAGCTGCAGAGATCAGGAATTCCCGTTCCTGGATTACATGATTTAAACAGAAAGTATAGCTTGATATCTCGACTATATATTGTATTACGCATGTGAATAATTAGTATGCAACGTCTAATAAATATGTTCTATAATTTAATATAGATATTTAATAATAAATATTTTTCCACATTATGTATTTTTTATCATATCAAAATGTTTTCAACAACAGTACAAATTTTTGGTCTTTACATTATATAAAAAAATTTTCTTATTAGTTAAAATACAGGTTTAAAAATTACTCTATACTATATAACATAGTGATATCAAAATCTCTTTAGTCATTCTTATTACTTTTTTTTTTTTACCTTTCTGGGACTAAATTCTAAAATTATATACAAATGGTAATTTATACTAAATCTACTTTTTTCTATTCTATTATAACGAACGCTCAATTTTTTCTTGTCTTCTTTTTTCAGTTTCTTGTCTTATATAATTTTGGTTTTAGTAAAACTCAAAATTTGCCTTTGCGATTCACCCCACTGATTACTCTTAATTTGCCTTTCTTTGTATGGCTAAATATTTTGTTCATCTGTGATGAGCTATGCCAGGCATACCATATTTTACTATCACAAATCGTATAATAGGCAACTAGCATTGTTTTTTGGGGTAAGGTATGCGGGATTAGGCAAATGCTGAGCAGTTTTGCCGAATCCCAGCTAACGGGGACCTGGGCTTGGTTGGTTATTCACTGAGCAAACAGTATTGCCTCAGGTAATTGTCAGTTTCATTGTCCGCTTCAGAGTGCACTAATATTCATGAACTAACTGAGCAAACATCCACACATTCGGGAATCAATACTGTACAGATAAAACCTGCATTTATCGATCAACACGGCTATTTATTCACTAGTTTAAGTGGTCCGCATGATCAATTAATATTTATTTTTCAATAATAAACTTTTCTTTACTGGTATAGATGTATATGAAAGAACATATACATCTATTGGCATTGTTTCTGTTGGTTAACAATGGATTAGTCCAACATAAGAGTCTTGGAGTTCATTGATCTATTCCAAAGCTGAATACTTTTCTTCCAAATTACAAAAATGGGAATGAGGTTTTCGGTGCATGGAAATGGATAGAAAGAAAGATGGGGCAATAGTACTCTGTGACTTGAGCTTGTAGCCACTCTATAAAACTAACCACAGCTCCAGCAATGGCAGTTTCACCTGTTGTCCATCTTGGTTAGTAGTATATTGAAGACATGCAAATGTGCCCAGGTTCTGAAAAATCTGTGGGTTGTACAAACTCCACTTGTGTGTACACAAGACGAGCAGTCTGTTCAGCATTTGCCCAATACTGCATATCTGGCACCACCTTTACATTATTGTTACTCGTTAATAAATACTAACTTTGACTTGGAATTTTGTTTATCAAATCAGGTGCTTTTTCCATGTCAAACATGGTTAATAGACACCTAATAGTTATACAGCGTCAAGAGTTAATCAGACATATTTTCGATCTTAGAGACTGCAGAACTTCAGTTTTATTTTCATTTAAGCACATTCTGGTTTTTTGAAACCAAAATTTTATCTGCCTTTTAAGCGTTTGTTATTGTCCTTTTTGAGTGTTGGCATCATCTGCAAAAGTGCTGAAATGTATCAGCGGAAAACTTACACAATTCATTTGTGTAAATAATTATATAATAGGTCAAACAATGGACCCTTGCGGCACCCCAATATTTATATTACTAAATTGCAACAATTGATCTTCGTATTTTACTATTTGTCTCCTACTCTTAAATATGACTCAATTAATTTTATTGCATGAAGACAATTTCAGCTTTTGTAAGAGCAGCTGATGCGGAACGCAATCAAATGCTTTGCTCAAGTCTAAAGAAAAGTAGTAATGAGGAAGTTGTAATATTTAAAAATACGTCAATGAATCTGCATTTCTCTAATAAATTGTATTTATGTTTATTCGGAGACCGCATATCACGATATCCGAATAATCAGTAAATAACAGTCACCAAACCATACACCACTAAATTTATATTAGTTAAGCATTACTTCCAGTAATAATTTTTCACCTGTGACTACAGGGCCCATGAATCTTTGTTTGTTCGACCATAAAATTAATATTTTATTTAATTGGTTCTCTCTAACAGCAGAAATAGAACTTTTATTCCTTGGTGTAACTGTCTCATCATGAGTTTTCTATTAAAATTTCTTTTACTTCAGCAAGACCAAATTGAATTTTAAAAAATAGTAATAATAATTAGACACCTCCAGCACCAAGACAAGTTTTGGTGTGACTTGAGTAGGAAAAAAGGGATAATATTTTTTTTTTACATATCCCTGGTTGTAAGTGAATCTTTTTAAGTTTTGCCATTCTAATTGTGTTAACATTCATTATATGAGTATAAAAATAGAAATATCGATGATAAACCTGTTAATGGCTATTTTATCATACTGACAGTATTGATGAGGAGATATAATACTGGCGATTTATTTTAAAAAATGTTAACACATCTATTTTCATTTGAATTGCACTTGCTCTAAGAAAGAAACCAATTTTTATGTGTGCAGTTAATTTTATTGATCATCATTATCATGTCTTAATATTTTATATGAAATGTAATGTTTAAATATTATATGGGAGTGTCGGTGGCCACAAGGGTTTAGTCTTTGACACGGCGCTCATCACTGTAAGGTCAAGGTCCCG
>CM077105.1:16156475-16172510 GCA_039619505.1 Cimex hemipterus | reverse complement strand
ATCTAGAATTCTTTGTGGAACTTGAGGTCATGTTCCATCCTGGCCAATGAATAAAGTTGAGGTAATTTAATTTATAATTTTTATGACTTAATTTTTTCCCTTGCATGATGATAACTTTGGAATTACCGTTTGATTAATAATGAAAATATTTCTTGGCTGTTTAATTGCTGACAATAATTTATAAAAATCTGTAAAACATCCATTTTACGAATATTTATGATTTTATTCAATTTTTTTTGTCTAGAATTCTTTGTGGAACTTGAGGTCATGTTCCATCCTGGCCGACGAATAAAGTTGAGGTAATTTAATTTCTAATTTTTATGACTATTAATTTTTTCCCTTGCGTGATGATAACTTTGGAATTACCGTTTGATTAATAATGAAAATATTTCTTGGCTGTTTAATTGCTGACAATAATTTATAAAAATCTAAAATATCCATTTTACGAATAATTATGATTTATTGATTTTATTCAATTTTTTTTATCTAGAATTCTTTGTGGAACTTGAGGTCATGTTCCATCCTGGCCAATGAATAAAGTTGAGGTAATTTAATTTATAATTTTTATGGCTATTAATGTTTTCCCTTGTATGATGATAACTTTGGAATTACCGTTTGATTAATAATGAAAATATTTCTTGGCTGTTTAATTGCTGACATTATGATATCCTTTTTTTATTTCTATTTTATTCTATAAAATTTGAAATATTTAAGTGCTGTTTTTCGTGTAGAATTCTTTGGGATCATCAAGTGACCATCCAACCAAGTTGGCGATAACAAAATTAAGGTAATTTGATTAATAACTTTTGAATTAATCGTTTCAGGCTATTCAGTTGCTGACATTATAATCTATAAGAGTTTCAGAATATTAATTTAATTTTTTTCTAGTTTCTATGGCCACATGTCATGTGCCAACCAGGTCATTGATGATTGAATGTTTAGGTAATTTGATTTATTATTTTAATGGTTATTAATTTTTTTTTCTCTTGTATGGTGATAATTTCATAATTGAAAAATAATGAAAAAATATATTAAACATTTACAATTATATTGTTTTTTTTTTGTTTTCTTTAGTGTCTGGATTTTCGTAAAGGATCTAACATTGAAGACGAAGTAGACCGCTTTTTCAAGTCAAAGTAATTGATTTATTTATTCTTAATTAATGCACATAATAATTCAATTTAACTTTTATGATGATAACTTTGGAATTACCGTTTGATTAAATAATGAAAAACAATTTTTGGCTGCTTTACTTCTGATAACACTAAACTGATAAATAAATGCAGTGATATTGTTTTGTCAAAAAACTACATAAATAATTGTTTTGTTATAGGGTTTGATCCTTTACAAATCTATGCAATATCAGCCATGGGAGGAAAAGTGAAATGTCGATTCGCATTGAAACACCTACTAACTGAGATTTGCCCATGAAATCTATGGAATGATGAGCCTGCAGTTTGGTCTTAAGAGGCTCGTACATGTGTTTTTATAAACCGCAATATTTGTATAAAAATTAAACAAAATATACAGATAATTACAGTCAATATTTCTTCTTATTTGTCGTTCTAGTTACAAATTTTTTGTAGTTTAAGTTTGCAAAGAAATAATGGATAATACAATACCAAAGTCCTACTGAAGAAAAAAAAAAAAAAAAACACAAAATAACTGCATGAAGAACGTACTGCACACATACATGCAGGATTGGCTACCAGATTCGGAAATATTTTTATAATCTGAGTCACTTTCGCAATCTTTACACATCATCACTCATTTTAAAAACAGCAAAAAACAAAATAATCACATAAAAACATTCCTTTAGTTATTGGCAAAAATTATGTTTGCTTAGTGATTTTATGAAAAGACCTGCTTGTAAAGTGTGCGTGTAAGTGTAAAGAACTGTAACGAATGTAGCTGGGACTAAAATACAGAGTTAAGAGAAAAAAAAAATTCGCTTCATTTAACTCAGGATAGTAATTGAAAATTCTCTAAAAACGAGTTATCTCGTCGTAAGGCAGGTGGTTTAAGAAAACAGAATAACCGAAACATGTATATTACTAAATTCATGCAAATCACTTTTGTGCTTTACCTCTTATAAAAAAAAATACCATAAAATCTGAGGAACATGTTAATAATTTAGTATAATAAGTGGGACAATGGTGGCTGGTTAAAACTCATTAATGATTTATTATTGAAAGGTCCCAGGTCTAATCTTTTTTTATTGGAAAAGCACAATAACCACAGAGTTCTTAATCTGTCATCTTGATTTTCCTATCCAACCCCTTTTGTAATGGTCTAAATAACAAAGGTTGGGATAACATATTCTTTTGTGTTTAAATGGTTTTGTATTATTTTAGCTTTTATAAGTATACCGTTTTGACAATGTTTTATTATTTTACTAATCGATAAATAAAAAAGTTCATCACCATATTGGATTAGTTGCAATAATTTATTTTATTATTATTTATGCAAATGCATTCAGGTTTACCTAAATAGCATATAAAATTATGTATATAATAAACTGCTTGAAAAAATAATATTGTCAATATGAGAGATAAGCTTCAAATTGTGAAAAAATAAGTACAAGTGTTTGTGAAGATAAAAGAATAGTGTATGTACAGATGTAGTAAAAATAATTATAAAATGTACCCTTGGTTGTTAGCTGGCTGGACTAAGTTTCAGAACCAAATAAAATATTATGAAAAATTATACGATTAGAAAGGAAATTGTGTGGAGTATTTTTTGGCATAAAATCAGAATTATATAAAATTGTATTTTTTTGTTTTAAAAAGATAATAGGCATTTTTGACAGAGTTGTTGGTAATTATGCAAATGGCAACAATCATTGATGAAGGGCAAATATCCATCAGCTCGTAAGGTTGAATTTAACTATATCTCATTTCCCAAAACAAGTTAAAAGTGGAAATGAAAAATGGATCAAAGTAGAAATTACTACTCATTGGATGAAAGCAACAGGTGCAAAACCGCCAGAGAAGTTTCTCAATATTTCAACTAGAAAAACAAAAATCTACCTCTACCTAGTTGGCAGGAAATAATAAACAGCTGGTTAGGGATGGTTAGGGTTTTGCAGTATTGTATTTATCCTAAAGCTGTTCAGATATAGTTCCTAGGACATCCCAACTTCCAAAGCGTTCACATGTTTCATCCATCAATGTGCCATTTGCAAGCTAGTTTACTTTCTTTTAAAAAATCATTTAACCCAGGAAAACACTCTTCCTCTTTCTTTCTCTGGATTTTTTATTTGAAGGTGTGAACTTTGTCATTAGCATCGAACATTGTGATACTCTTACTATACAAAGAAAGACTCCTCATTCATTTTAAGGAAAATATCTGATAAATACAACAGAATACATTGCCTTTTCTCATTATTGAAATTGTTGGCCAATTTAACAGCAGGGATAAGAATTTAGAACGTAACTCCTGTAATTTTGAAAGTGAATTTCCCTTGGGGCACCACCTCACTTCTGTATGGTGAAGCGAGTATGTGCTTTTCATATTGACACATAATATTGTCAAGCCTATACTTGATATAATTAATAATTTGACTGACCAGATTCATGTAAATTTTCTTGAAAGAGGTTGGTATTTGTTTCACAGCTAAAGCATGTCTGCAGAGAACATGACTGCTACTGCAAAATAAAAAAATTTGTTTTCATTACTCATTGTTATTAATTTTTTAATTTGTATTTTAATTAATACCTTTTCTTGAAGTTCACTGTGAACCCCAGTTTGGAAAGCCCCTTTCTAGTCTTAAAATTTTGAATTGAAAATGTTTTAATCTTTGAATATTTGACCGATTCCTAAACTTGGCCCCTGTATGTACAAATAGATTTGAGTAGATATATGTTGAAAGTTTTGATTTTAATGGTCATTTTGGTTGTCAATTAAGTATGTGGATGACGTAGTCCTGACTGCCAGGGGAAAATATGAGGAAACTCTCTGCGATATAATCCAAGAGGGACTAAAAATCACAGAAGAATGGTGCAAAAGTGCCAGCTTAGGGATCAATCCCAACAAAACAACTATAGTCGTTTTTACATGGAAAAGGAAACTTGATCACATGAGGGAAATAATACTCAATAATATCGTGATAGAAATCAAAAAATGAAGCCTAATATCTGAGCATCCTACCAGATAAAATAGTAAAATTTAAGAGACACATCAGCATGAAGGTGATAAGTTTTGCGACAAGAAACTAGGGATGCAGACCGGAAACCCAGTTGTGGTTTACACCATGATAGTAAGATCTTTAGTTACATATGGAGCTATAGCCTGGGCAGAACAAATCACCAAAAGAAAAGAGCTCACAAAAATACAGAACTTGCATGCATCTGCATAATGGGAGAACATTTCCTACAATTAGCATGGATAAAATACTAGGATCAATCCCTCTACATCATGTGGTAGTAAGGACAGTGCAGAAAACCATCATCAACTTTATCAAAGAGAAACTTCCAACAGGAATAAAACTGAAATGGAGAGTTAGCAATAAACTATGGAAAGACAATCTGTTATTCATGGCTCCAAGAGATGACCCCCTAACCACCCTTAACCAAAAATAATAAAAAAAAATGGGAAAGAGAGGAAAATAACTCCTCTAAAAATGGCACCATCCTCTCGGAAAATGGCGGTAGTATTTGAACCTGGAACCAAATACTCAGAACCCATGGGAAAACACCAGTATCTTCCAAACTGAGATTCATGCAATTGAAAGATGTACCCAATTCAACAAGTAAATTGTACAAAAACAAGAATATAGCTATCGTATCAGATAGCCAAACAGCCATCAAAGCACTAAGCTCAAATACTATTAATTCAGGAGCAGGAACAGTGTGCGAATCCTAACAGGACACTGCATTTTAAATGGACACTTAAAGAAAATTGGAATAATCCAAGATGGCACATGAAGATTCTGCAAAGAGGCAGAAGAGACACCAACACATTTACTAACAAACTTGGGAGCTACATGGAGGAAATGTATTGGGATATATAATGTGACCATAGAAGAGCTTCAACCACTGAAACCGGGCCTACTAATCAAGTTTCTTAATGAACTAGGACTCACCGATGTGCTTTAGGCAGAGATCAGGGCTACAATAGTTAAATGGCACAGTATATTACACCCCGAATAAAGTATGTAATAATTCATGTTAAATGGTTCATTGAGAGTCTGTTTTTTTAATTTTGTATGTGAATTCCCAGTTCTTTTATCAAATGCAAGTCCTAAATAGTTAACTTTAGTAATGTCAGTTAAAAATGAAAGGCCTCATTAATTCCTGCCTCTTATAAACCCCTTAAATATAACAAATTATTCCTTTTTGGTTTTTTGCGGGAAATAACTTTTAAATTTAAATGTGTAGCGGGTTTGTGGGATATAGGGCCAAATATTGAATATATGAAAATATGAAATGAAATTTGTGAAAATAGAAAATTTTATGGTGTTTCCATTCCATGACAGAAAGGTGCTAGGATCAAGAGAGCCGCTGTTCGCCTCTGTAACCTCAGCCAGTAACCTAAAACAAAACCCAGCTTTGGACTCCCAAGTCAGTAAATTCGTCAACTCATCCATAAGTCCCGAGCTATGGCAACTTCTGTACTCTCAAACGTAGTCGCACTCCACAACAATCTTAAGACGGAATGGTCGAAGAAGCCGCCTAATTTGGAAAATTGTCGACAACTCTTGACCCACCTTAAAGTAAAGCTTTCAAATTAATTTCGGCCGATTGTCGATCAGGGGGACTAATTTTAAACTTTTTTCCACCCATTGCAGATCGCCCTCACGGATTTAATGTTTCTGCCTACTTCCAGTACGAAAGCGTCCCAAAAAGAGTTGATTATAGCAAGTAAGCATTATCTTTTAATATTGTCAGTAAAAAAAATCCTTTTTTTAATTTTTAAATCACTTGTATCAGACAGACGTGACTGTACATTTCTGCCTGATCATTTCTAATTTTTTATCTTTAAGACAGAAGTTGACAATATCATTGATTTACATTCTCCGATCATCCTCACTTACCTACTTGATACTTTTCCACCATTTTCAGCCGTCAATCTGCTCGTTCGCCTTGCAAAGTTTCACAATCTCAAGGCTTTTTGTCAGACCCAGAAGCTTTTTCAAGAGCTTCGGGATATATCCTTCAGGCCCTGGCTTGCCTTCTCCCCTAATTAGGAAACTCTACCAACATAGGCCTTCGCATCAACAGAGGAAATGTTTCGCTGTTTCTTTTTCAGGGCAATATTTGAAAAGGCTTGTCCCTGCCAGCCCGACTCTAAACATGCCTCTGGAGTCTGCAATGCAGTCCAAATATTTAGTGCTTTTTGTCCCCTTTAATAATATAGTAATTATTTCCATCTCTGGCAATCCTGTTAAACGTTTAACGCCTTTGCATTCCTTGGAAAATAATTATAATAAAATCCGGGGGTATTCTTTCACATTCAAAAACAGCCATTTTCAACTCTTCTAGGGTGTTAGGACATTGTACTCGTAGCTTAAGATGGGGGGGGCTTAAGATAATTCAAATCTACCACCAAGTACATAATTCCAAGCTCATTCATAAAGTGCTCTATCTAGCCTGGCATTATGAAGAATCTTCCACTGGCAAATGGCGCTAAATTTTCTACGATTGTCTTGTAAGCAAGTACCTCTGTGAAGTTATTCCTCGCACAAAAACCAGTTCAAAAAATATTTAATTTAAAGGGGATGTCAGTGGCCACAACGGTTTAGGTATTGAAACGGCGCTCATTACTGTAATGTAAAGGTCCCAGGTTCGAATTCAGTGGCCCTGCATTTGAACCCAACACACAAATGGAATTTTTTTAACACCTGCACTCGAAGGAGTGATATGTCTTTTGCTGTTGTGAATCTTCTTCAAAAATAAAAAAATATTTAAAAATCAATATTATATGGAATTCGCTAATTTTGCGGTCTGCTAGACCAATTAATATATCACAATTAATTGAGGTTTTTAGTTGAGATAAAAAAGTAAATAGCTCGAGCGGGATTCGAACCCACGATCTTCGGCTAGATATGCTGCTGCTCTACACTTGAGCTTTCGTGACGTCGATCCATTTGGAAGCTAACTCCTTATTTAACGTACAACTTTTCGAATTTTCCCTCCTTTTTGCCATTTTTCAAAATTCGAAAGGGGGTTGAGATGGGAAGTTAGTGTCCCAGTGGATCGAGGTCACACTAGCTCAAATGGTAGAGTAGTGGCGTATCTAGCTGAAGATCGTGGGCTTGAATCCCGCTTGTGCTATTGACTTTTTATCTCTACTAAAACTACTAATGCCTCGTTAATAAAGAAATTTCAAAAAATAAATAAAAATTGTTTGATGCTCTGGGGTGGACTTTAACCTGGTGGATTTCTAGTGATTGACCAGCACTCTGGGTTGTGTTTTTACCTGTCTTGAGGAAGGTGTGAATGGCATGGCACATATGCATATCCTTCAGTCAGTCAGCCCCTTTTAGCAGTGCAAAAAGAATCTTTGAAGAATAGTTGGGGAAACACACTGGCTTTCATGGAGGCAACGTGCCTCTGTGAGTGGGATCCCCTTTTTTGTGTAGATGAGGCCATTCCCAAGCTGTCAGTCATATATCAATCACATAAAACAATAAAACAGTTTATGTCTATAAAACTAGTTAAATATATAATTTTATTATTATTACATGTAAAATAAAATATTAAGTTTGCATTTCATTATAGGAGATATTCTTGAAATTGGTGCTCAATGGAGTATCGCAACAAAGGATATTCCTTCATTTGAAAGATACATGGCTCAACTTAAATGTTACTACTTGGATTATAGGTGGGCTAAACAATATTTTCAAATATTTACATTTCTCTATGGTCTAATTACTTTTTGTTTTGGTGGAATTTTATAGAGATGAATTGCCTGAATCTGCTTACAAGTATCAGCTTTTAGGACTAAATCTTTTACTTTTACTTTCGCAAAACCGTGTTGCTGAATTTCATACAGAACTCGAGTTACTGCCTTCTGATCAGATTCAGAGTAATATTTATATACGCCATCCGCTTTCCCTTGAACAATATCTAATGGAAGGAAATTATAACAAGGTAAATGCAAAGATTCTAGTTATTAATTGTTAAAACGTTGCTCATGTTTTGGTGCTTTTTTTCTCAGATATTTTTGGCAAAAGGTAATGTTCCGGCGGAAAGTTATAATTTCTTCATCGATATCCTATTGGAAACAATAAGGAATGAAATTGCCGGTTGTTTAGAGGTTGCTTACAAAAAAATATCAACACCAGATGCAACAAGAATGTTGAACTTGACCAGCCAAGCAGCTTTAAAAGAATACGCTGCAAAGGTAAAAATAAATAAAGAAGGATAACCGTGAAACATCCTCTGATGACACATGTTTTTTTTCTTTCAGAAAAATTGGATCCTCGGACCTGATAATTACTATTACTTCACAACTGACGATAAGAAAAAGGGTGATGACACGCTTCCTTCTAGGGAGGTGGTTACGCAGGCTTTGGAGTATGCCAGAGAGTTGGAAATGATAGTTTAAAGTCAAAATTTATTTATTATCTATTATTTTGTAAATAAACAATTTCTACATTTAATAAATAAAAGTTTGATAAAACGAAATATAATCTTTTGTAAAATTAAAAATTGTTTGAAATTAAACATTTTCAATTAACTTTCGCAATTCATCTCTTTTAATTTTGACTGACTCTGTAGATTCGTGTTTTTGTTTTCTCCAAATTCCATGATCCAAATCCAACATCCCTCCAATAATTTCCTGTCAAAAAATTATCGCGTTAGTTTTCAATGCTGAACAAATTTACAAGTTATTTAATTAGCATTACTTGGGCAAAATTTCTTGGGAAAAGCTTGTAGTCTTCGATGACATGGGCATAACCACTCTGCATACCAAAATCGACTGCAAAATACGGTAGCCCTTTTGGTACAGCTTTTCTAACATCCCGTCCTGCTAGCTCGACGACTTTTTTATTATTTGACCACTCTGTTTCGCACTCCAGCATAGCTTTCTAAAAAAAGTTTGATGTTTAAGGTTTTACAGATTTACAAAACAATCCATCAAATTGTACTTTGAAGTAAATCGGCGCCACATCCCCGATCTCTTTAGGTACAGGGACACAATGAAGAAGCATATGCGGGTGTTTATGAAAATTGATGGCGTGCTCGAAAAATATTACATCATTGTCATCTTTTTCAAAGAGTTTCACAAGTATCTTTCTCATTTCCTGCAATAACAACAATTTTATAATTTATTACCTCTTAACAATCCCTCGACTAGTATTACCATAATATCATCCCAAACATCTTCGTCAACTTGGGTGCCACATGAAACGTGGAAATTGGGAACTATGAGGCAATGGTTCGTTGTCAGCGATTGGAAAGGGGGAACACATAAATGAACCTAAAACAAAAAGAACTGTTTATTAAAATTATACAGATAAGGCAGAACTAATAAACAATTAAATTCTATTACACCACACAATATGAAAGTATAGCTGGGATAAGTTTTAATTAACTTAAGGAAAAGGTTCGTACTCAACATAATACATTCATTCGTATATGTATTTAATAGTATAAACTGACCCTATTACTTATTTAAATTAATTATAATTTTTATCTTCTTGACAAGAAAAAGTTAGTATGAGTAGAATTTGAACCCACGATGTTCATTTAAAGAGTATCTTCATGAGGTAGGAGTTGGTAGTGTGTAATGCCTGCTGAATGCAAAGCATCACCTTTTGTTGGTGATTATTTGGTTTGGTGACAGCTAATGATTTAGCCTGATGTTAATGTAAAATATTCATTTTTTCATCACATGATACAAGGTAGTCAAAACACATCTATACTTTGTGCTGTGAAAGCTACAAAAGGCAATCGTTTAGACATTGAAACTTGTTATTATCAGTCAATTTGCTGCATTCGCTCAGCATCCATGTCTTCTCCCAAGTCCATGCAAGCAAGGGCTGTAAAATTAGGTTAATAGTCATAAGTGTTCCCGGCAATTGCCTAGATTGTCGAAATCATAAATTCCAAGAAATGCCCCAGTTGTTTAAAAACTGCATAAATCCCAAATCTATGAAGGCCTTGGCAAAAGGTGGGGGGCAAATGCGACTCCCTGCATATGTAAACAGTAGGCTAAGAAAGACAACCCCTACAGAAAAACACCCCAAACTAAAATGTTAGGAAACGTGCTATGGGCTCTGAATGGTCGAGTAAGTTGCAGTTCTTAATGTTCCCCAGGAGGCAATCTCATACAAACTCGTGCAGATGAACCTTAAGATCTCTAGCTTCTCATGGAAACTAGATGTATGTACATTTAAAAAAAATAAATTTAAAAAATAAAATAATAAAAAAACTACTAATACAAACAAACCTCCTGTGAGGGTAGTATTGCCCTAGGTGAAGTGCCTCATCAACTACAGTCATGAAAGCTAAGTCGAGGAGATAGCTAATCTCTCAGCAGATGAGATATTTTATGTCTGACTGTCTGGAAAGGCAAGACAAAGCAAGCCTTACTCAAAAAAAGAGTTGAGGACAAAGGCCTGTGATGTGGGAAAACTTCCTAAGGACATCTGTCCAACCAATGTAGTTGCCTATCAAAAGGCCTTGTTCTGAAGGTAGCGCACCCAGCAAAAAAAGACACAAAGAAGCTGAAACTATCCGGAGAAAGCAACCCTTCAGTGAGACCCTGTCTGATAGGCCTGAATAGACCCCGATAGGCTGGATTCCTCCAGGATACAATGGACAATGAGTTTGCTAATCATTGCCGGAGCACAAGATCTGCTGAATGCAAGTGGGTGCCCATTGAAGCATATAGACTCAGAGTAGTAGAAACAAGCCTGTGCAGATATTGCCAAGAAGAAGAAACAGAGAAAAACATATCCTTTGTTGATGTGACAGCATAGCTGTGATTCCTACTGCTGGGTGAAGAAAAGCCCAGGTCTTAAGTATACACACAGGAGTCCTTGAAAAAGCGTTCGGATCTGGTCAGCTTTAAGCTTGAAGAGGAGCTTGAAACAAAATAGATACACAATAGACCAATACTGGACGAGGAGCGGTGCTTGTAAAGAGGCTGGCTCTTAATCTAATCTAATCTAGAGCAAATGATTTTGTCAATTATGTTGACCACTCTGGTGAGCTTCTGACATGTTTGGTAGGAATCAAGTCTTACAGTTTCCATCAATTCACCGTCATTCAAGACAGAAAATCTACCAGACCATGGTTTATCTTAAATCCTCTCATTCCCAGAAGCAAACTTTTTGAACCAGTTTTGAGCAGTGTGAACTCACTGTTTAATTACAAAATATATTGTAAATTTAATGAACTGTCTCAGCCACTTTAATCAGATTGAATTGATACAATCAGTTTTGAAGCCATTAAAAGAAATATGTACATATATAAAATTTATAGTAGTCTAGGTCCAGAAACATTTTGGGAACTGACGTATTATCTTCTTGGTCCTCCTATTTACATTACATTTAAAATGAAATTATTAATTTTACTGTACTAAAACAATAATAAATGAAAAACTGCACAATTTTTTTCTGGTTATTCGGCAATATAAAAACCCTAATCTGGCCTGTTTTTTAAAAATGGAAAATTTTCCCTGTAAGATATCATTGAACCCAATAAATTAAATTTAATATTACAATTTTGTTTCTAATAACATACCTTACTCCTAGTTGTTACAATTATATCTTGTTGAACATTTAATCCCATTATGCACCATCGGCATTCATCAAACGCTTTCTCTTTTTTGATTTGGTTTTGAATCGTCTGACTGATTTTCCTACTGTTATCCTTTGCAGAGTTGTCAGTAGCCGCAGTTTCTTCAAACGGATCGTCCAGTGCCAAAGAACCATCTTTTCTTGACATTTCCTAAGTAGACAGAGGAATTTATTTTAGTTTACTTTTTTCAAATCAATTTTTTACAGTACTCACCCTGCCCATGAGTCTTGCAAAAGTCGCATTTTGATCTGCTACAGTGTTAAACCTCTCGTTTTCAAACTAAAAAAAATATAAAAAAAAATTGTTGAAAAATTTATTACAACACAATATATCAACTGCCTACCATATCTTGGAGAGAATGTTTGTCATCATCTGCAAAATACCGAACCCTCTGTTTGTTCTCGTGTGTTGCAACTCTTCTTTTCTTCGACCTTCCAGCCTCAGTGGGTGCAGTAAACGGTCTAGTGAATCCTCGGCTGTCGGTTTCAGTAAGAGTGACAATCTGTTTACTTTTGGAGTTATTCGATTCACTAGCGGCTCTAGCATTCTCAAGCTGTTGTTTGAGCTTAGCCGCCAAAGCCGTGTCACCCATGATCTCAGCCTTGATCATCTGGGCACCTAATTTGTTCAGCTCATCTTTGCTCAAAATTTTACCCTCTGGTTCATCTATTGGTTCGTTTATTGGCGTTTTTTGTTCACGTTCAGGAGTCACTCTTCTTTCTCTAACGGAAAAATTCCAGTGTTTATTTTCATTGAACAGATTTCAATTTTAAAATAAGAAACTTAAGCCATATCCAAAAATAATATTCAACCCAATATTGTCAAGTGCATCTGCTTTAAAATCATAAATTAAACAAAATTGCTTACTTTGATGAATCTTCAGTGTTTTTATTTTCTGAAGGCTTTCTCCATCCTTTTCTAGAAGAGTTTGAAGAATGACTTTGCCTATATCCTTCGGGTTGCCTATTTCTCGTATTGTCAAAATTACCATGGGATGATTTATATTGAGAGTGTTCCTTCCTATCTTTTTCCTCATCTATATCTCTTCTACTTCTTACAAAATCCTCATCGCTGTCTTTTGGAATTCGAAATCTAGATTTGGGTTCTTGTCCAAAATGTTTTCTTGATCTTCTATCGTCACTTTTGCCATCGGCACTATCATCTCTCCTATGTCTCCTATCATCTCTTTCACTATCAGGATCGTGTGGCATTTTGAACCGTTGCTTTGTTTCATTTCCATCGACAGGACTTCTGAACGATCGTCGATGTGTATCTCTGTCTCGACTCCGATCCCTCTTGTATTTACCTTCTCTCTTAAAATCCTTATACTCTCGATTGGCAAATTTATTTCTCCTCGCTTCTTTAAGTTCTGCCTCATCTAATAATTGCTTCAGATGATCTAAACTCTGAACATCAATATTAATTAAAAAATGAAATTAACATAAAGTTTATAGATTATAGACCAATTGAGCTATCATGACCTTGATCCTCTAGGAAGGAGATGCTCTATAAGCTGTCGTGACCTCAATCCACTCAGACACCAACTTCCCATCGTAATTGGATTAGAATTGATTCTCGGTGACAAATGAAATGGCCATAGAGAGCTTTAGTGAAGTATACTTCATTTTAATTAAATAAATTTTCTAATTTCGTGGTCCATTGAAAAAAGGCTAAAAGGAGGGAAAACTCAAAAGGTGGGGTTGGGATGGGAAGTTGGTGTCTGAGTTGGATTGAGGTCACAACAGCTTATAGAGCAGTGGCATATCTAGCCAAATATCATGGGTTTGAATCCCGCTCGTGCCATTGAATTTTTTACCTTAACTAAAAACCTTAATTATTGAAAGATTAAAACATTGGCACGACAAAGAAACTGTTTTTCTAAACCTACACCAGAGCAGACCGCATCTCACAATCTCCAAATTAATTAACAGTCACTAAATACTAAACATTTCTGTGCAGATTTGGGCTTACATAAAAGAGAATATAAATCTATTTAAATGTTTTACTCACACCCCATCGTTCGGCTACAACAGATTCCAAGCTTACGCCCTTTTCTTCTGCCTCTTCTTTTGCTCTTTGAAATGCCTTTCTGAGCCATTTAACGCCATGATCACCAACAGTCTTAGTTAGATGACCAGGAAAAGATTTATTCTCGGAAGGAAGCCCAGTTCCACCTTCTCTCCAATATGGGTTCAACTCTCGTGAGCTCTGGCCAGGCTAATAAAGTAAAAAAATTAAATTTAAAACATTTACCAAAAATAAAATAATCGTGTTGCTACCTGATTCAAGAGACTTTTTTCTTTAGCCTCCTGTTCTTCTTTTTCCTTTCGCTTCTTCCTGGCATCATTGGAAAAAGTAGCGAGACCAAAGTCCATGTTCATCCAGTCGTCCCTCTTTCGCTCTTCCTCCTTCCCTCTCATTTCTCCTTCTTGTGAAGCTGGTGTTTTTTCCACCCACTCCTCTTCGCTTTCCGAACTCTAAATAGTTACATTTTTTGACCATTTTCTTATATAAATTGTAGAGTGGATTTTGTTTTTGTATAATTACTGAAGACGAAGTGTCCCTTTTTCTCTTCTTTTCCTTTTTGTGTTTCTTTTCTTTTTTCTTGTGTTTTTTCGAATGACCCATGTTTATAAGAACAAAAATAGAAAGCTACCGAGTGATATTTTTGTTGTTGGTATTCAACAGAAAACAAACTGAACAACTTCGTATTGATATTTTGTGTTACCTTCCATCATAACAATTGTTGAAGTTACATACTTCTGGCTGGAGCGCCACTGGTCATGATCAACTTCTAAATCCTTGCTTTTATTTAATTTAATTATTATTTGTATTATAAAACAAGAACATCACTTTGATAACATTTCTTATGAAAACAATATTGAATAAAGATAAACTACATGTGCATGCATAACATAGGTGCAAATGTTACGCCCTATGATCTTAAAGTAAATACTGTTGGAATTATTAGAACGCTTAGTCTTTTTATTTTACAATATTTGTTTAATTATTTCACAAAATTAATAATAATCAAATTTAGTTAATAAAAACCATAAATTTCTGGTAATAGTATCGATTATTTATACACATTTCTTGATAGAAGTGTCAAAAAAGGTTACAAACTACAAAAACACAACAAGTCACGTGTGCGTTGTGCATGTGCAGTGCTTATTTATAATTCTATACTAGAATATTACAGTACTTTAAATAAGGTAAATTTAGATGGTATATTGTATTTATTTATGTCTATACTCTACTGTTTTTTTTTTGTTGTTGAATCTTATATACCTAATTACAATAATGTTACAAGTTTGAATCAAAATGATACAAATACATTGCTTAAAATTCATATAATGTTCTTGGTTTTTGTACATTTAATTTATTGATATTTCCAGAAGACATGGATGAGATAACTAAAGATAAACGATTCAGTCATGTTGCCACTGATCCGCGGTTTAAAAAAGTCCCAAGGAGTGAGTACAAGGTGAAAATAGACAAAAGGTTTCAGTCTATGTTTACAGATGAGAGATTCCAACTGAAGTACTCTGTCGATAAACGGGGACGGCCGGTGAATGAAACGCAGGCTGATAATTATAAAAAGTATTACGATCTAGCCGAAGAATCAGGGTCTGAAGGCGATGATAATGAAGAAAACGGTGATCAAGCTTCGGCCGAATCGTCTCAAGAAGAATCAGATGATTCTGTTACTAAGGGAGATGAAGAATCCAACGATTCAGACAATCGACTCGAAAATAACTCTGAAGTTAAGAACGACGATCAATCTGAAAAAACAGGATTAACGGCAAAAAGTAAATACAAAGAAGAGAAAAAGAGACTCCACAAACTTCTTGATGAAGAACACAAATTGAGAATGAACGATACGGTCAAAGAAAGGTTACAAGACATGACAGTCGATTATGCTAGGGGAATCGGGATGCTGCAGTCTGAAAGCTCGTCTGATGAACCTTCGTCAGACGGTATGCACAATTGCTTTACTAAATTGACAATCAATTGCAATTTCAGTTTGTTATAGAATCAGAAAGCGAGTTCATCGAACATGCTTGGGGCGAACTCGATAAGGACGCTGAACAAACAGACGAGGTTACAAAAAGACTTGCAGTTTGCCATATGGATTGGGACAGAATCAAAGCAAAAGATATAATGATTTTGTTTCATTCTTTCTTACCGGCTGATGGGGTTATTGAATCTGTAACTGTAAGTATAATGGTCAAATTTATATATATATATATATATATATATATATATATATATATATATATAT
>CM077105.1:16110163-16140581 GCA_039619505.1 Cimex hemipterus | reverse complement strand
ATATATATATATATATATACATTTTTTTTAAAAATACTAAACTGTAACAAAACAATTATTATTTTTGCAAACGTGTGAGATAATAAACGATAAATGTGATAAATTTTGTTCACTAATTAAAAAAAAAAAAAAACTTACATACTTCCTATTTTATTATTTGGGCTAGTTGGAGGAATGGGGCCTGATTTTTCTTAGGGCTACAGATGTTTCGTACATTCAGAGGCGGGATAACTTGCCGAGTTAAAATATGAATATTAGATTAATTGAGTGGGATCAATCGCACAAGAGGTGGGCTTCGATTTTGACAAACAATACCAACCTACAAACAATTTTTTTAAATACATGAAATATAAACTCACACAAAAAGATTTAAAATATAATTAACTATCACTTACTATTTTGCCTTCCTAAATTCACTTTAATCTCTTTTATTCAAGTCGACATGTTATATGTCGTACGTACATTAAAAAATGTAAGGTGAAAAAAATTATAGATAAGTAATAATTAAAAATAAGAATAGGAATTATTAATTAAATGTAAATGTCTGTTTTCTCACTTTATGCTAAATGGCTATGGATGTTTTCACGATCGTGTCCTTGTGCTACTAAAAACTCAACTTCCTCGCTCCAAGTGCGATCAATTCCTCTCTCCTCGTCTAACTTCTTCCTCAAGCGGTACTCGGCAAGTTCTCTTCGCCACTGAATGTACTTATACAATCTGTAACCCGAGTAGGCAATCAAGCCGGTACCTCCAACTAGCCCTGCCAGTTTGAGTATGGCGGTTCTATCCAACATTTTCAATAAGTTGACAGACTTTTATATTTTAAAAATCATCACCGTGGTGAAGTTTTATCTCAAATTTATATTGAAATATAACAGATGGTAAATTTATGAAACAATTAGTTCTTCCAAACTCGGTTGTCAGACAGGACATGAAATTCTTGAAAAGATGCAGCATGTGCATGAAAATGGAACAAATCTCTTCTGTACCCAATTGCATTAAACGCAATTATTGTTTTTAATGTATATTGAATTGTATTAAAATTTATAAGAAAATCCCACATTTTGTGTGACTGATTCCACTCATCTCGTACTCATATTTTAACCCAGCAAGTTATCCCGCCTCTGAATGTATGAAACATCTTTAGCCCTAAGAAAAATCAGGCCTCCATCCAACTACCCCAAAGACTAAAATAGGAAAATGTATCATATTTGTTGTTTATTATCTCGCACGTTTACAAAAATGATAATTGTTTTGTTTAGTTCAACATTAAAAAAAAAGAAAAAAAAATATCCATGAAATTCTGTCCATTTATTTCAGTACAGTTTTCTCAATTAAACATGTTTAATACATGGTCTTCTTATTCTAGTAATTTAATTTGACCTGTAGTCAGAAATCGTGAGATGCAATCTTGTATGACATAGGTTTCAAAGAAACATTTTCTTGATCGTGCTAACATTTCTATCTTCACCAAATCGCCACAACGTCACCATATCAAAAAATAAATAAATAAAATAAAAAGACAACAAAAATAAGGAAATAATAATTGAAATAATTGTAAGTAATAATGTAGCTATCATTACACTTTGTAAATCATGGTTCTGCATATCTGAAAATTGATTCTGCATCTAGGAAAAGCATAATATAAATTAATTAACGACTAGTCATTACTTAAATTGTTAAAATTTTGCACAATTTTGAAATGTTAGATGATAATTTTTTACATTAGTTTTTAATCATTGGTGTTCAATGTATGTTGCTTTCTGAAAAAATCAAAATTTATATGTATTATCTAATTACAGTCTTCCCAATTTAGAAATTCAAAATATTTAATTAATATTGTACAATAGACGACTGTCTGAACATGTTGATGAAATAAGAAAACAATTGACATGGGGCTTGAGAACAGAACATACAAAAGTGAAAAAAAATGGCCCCCTCCATTCTTTTTCCTCTTTAGCAATCATTATCATTTTTATTTTTTGTTTACTTGATATTTTTAAAGAAAAGTATATGACGTAGTTAAATTTAAAAACTGAGTAAAAAAAAAAATTAATTATTCAGATATCGTGAGATGCGGTCGGGTGATCTCTGAATAATTATTGATTAACGGTCACTAATATCTACACACTACACCTCGATCCACTCAACCACCTTTAGAATTTTCCTTTCAAAAGGTGCGATTGAGATGGAAATTAGTGTCCGAGTGGATCGAAGTCACCATAGCTCAAGTGGTAGAGCAGCGGCGTTTCAAGCTGAAGGTCATGGGTTCGAATCCTGCTCGTGCCATTGACTTTTTTATCTCAACTAAAACCCTTACTTAATTGTAATATATTAATTGTCAAACAGTCCAGGAAATTAGTGAGTTTAATGAAGAAAATATTCAATTCAGCTCTTGTATTGATCTTCACTTTGATTAGACTTTGTGCATTTTTATGACATTCTGTATGTAATGGGTAGAATATTTTCATAATCCACCAACAACGCCATTCTTAATTCCTGCAATTAAGAGACAACTTTTTACCCACTGACAACTCATCATTAAATCGAAGCCCATCCCAAGTAGTCACCAACAATCGATCCTAGCTGTCGGGGCCTTGCATTGATGTGCATAAATAAAATCGTTGACGATTCATGGAATATAAGGAACAACTGATAACACATCTTCAATGTATCATAAAGCTGTTAGGGGAACCCATGACCTACCATAGCAATGTCTGCCCAAAACATAGCCTCATCAGATTGAAAATTATGTGGGAATGTTCTTCCCTCCTTCAAACCTGGGCCATCAGAACACCTTACCATCATCAATATTTCTAGCTTGCTCAAGTGGTAGAATGTCGATTACAGATTACATTCGAAACAATAAAACAATCTCTGATGCGACACGGATCCCTAGCCAAATACGGTTGACTTCTTCCATCTTCCAATATAAGATTCTAGCACTCTAGCCGAATCATTTAAAACCGACAGTCGAACAAATTTGAAACTTAAAATGATACAAGTTAAAAAATCAAATGGAATGTTAGAAAGATTTACAGAAAAACCAACGAAGAAGAGACTGACTATTCAATGATTTATTAACAAAATCCAATCGGAAACATGAATGGGAAATTTTTATCTGTGTTATTTACCTCTAAACTTTTAAAAAGGAACAAATATTGTTGAGGGATAATCAATAGAGGATTGTCTAAGAGATAATTAAAAATATAAAGGTTGGCCATTTTTTTGCCTTTCAATAGTTAGAAATAAACAAGAAAATACCAATGTCCGGTTTTTTGGCCTTTGAGTATTATTATTATAATTGTTATGAAAGTCGACGTAGCATAATTAATTGCGTGCCTTCCTTGGATGCTGGAAAAATGAGAATCCCCTCCAAAGAGCTCAAGACAAGCAAAATCGTGAAGCCAGAAGGTAGCAGCAGGCAGTTGCTGCTGAAAGCCGCTCAGGTGCTCAGTCAGTTGTCATCGGTCAGTCATTTTAGTAATCGGGTTCTTTTTTTTTCGTGCTCGAAATATTTATGATTTACCATATTAGACAATCTTTCTTAAAACACGGATTTTTGTAAATTTTCGGAACGTCACCGCCGATAAAAGACATCGTAACGAAATTGTCAAGACGTAAGTCCAACAAGTAGTCGAAGCGCAATGTTTTTTTTTTCAAATTTATCGCCAAATTCAATCATCTTTTAAAGCCTTATGTAAATAATTTTAATTTTGCAATCCAAATATTGTTTATGGAGGCTTTTCCTTCGTTTTCGTTAAAACGCGATGAAGATCTGCATGTTCATGCATGCCATTTTCTAAACGCGTTCAATCAATTATGACAATGCATGTCATTAATAATGATTAATTTAAACTATTTTTCTATTTAAAAAAAAATTTAATTTAAAATATTGTCAACAATTGTCTTAGATTTATTTTATGGTGTTAGTAGATGTTTTACTTAACAACATACTCAATATTATTTAAATAGAAATTAGTGTTCATTTGAATTATATTGTCAAAAATTGAAATAATAAAATATTTTAATAAGTTATTGTATTTTAATGTAAATGTTGGTTGTATCTGTGTAAAGCATTAACTTTAGGCCTAGGCCTTCAGAGAAGTAAAACGAGTGTTATCCATTTATGCACACAAAAAAATGTTTTGAATAAATTTAATAAATTTTGCACCATTTGGCCTAGATATTATATAAATTAAATTAATATGCGGCGCTCTCGTAACGATATGCAGGAATGACACAATTGTACAGAAAACAAACACTTTGAGCCCTGAAAATGATCTCAATAAAGGTCGAAATGGCACGATAAAGAAAATGTTTTTCTAAAACCTACGTCAAACCAGACCGGATCTCACGATCTCTGAATAATAATAATCAATAATAGAATTTTGTTAAAACGAAGTTTAATATTGGGGAAAAAACTGAAAATTATCACCTGAAATATTATCAAAAAAATTATCAAATGAAGCAGTTTATTTTTAATCCATAAAAGTATTTAGTAGACATAATTGATCATATTAATTATTTTAATTGATTATATTTTTAATCTAAGATCTTGATAAGAGCTAAAAAAAGTAATCACTCAAGATAACTAAAGTGGTTAGAGCAGCAGCATATTGAGCCAAAGGTCCTGGGTTCGAATCCCGCTCGTACTACTAGCTTTTTCATCCAACCTAACTTTGTTTTAATTTTTACATTTTTATTCTATTTGTAGGGATAAAAATAATGACAGTTCTTGCTTAGTTTTGCTTCAAAATGGGAATGTTTTAATGGGAACAAAAAGCTTTTTAAATTGAAATCAATTTATTTATTTTGTACTCGCTTCGGTTGTACATATATTAAAATTGGAACAATACAGAGAAAATTAGCATGGCCCCTGCGCAAGGATTTCTTTCTTTATATCTATTACCATAAGAATTGCACCTAATAATAAAAATTTTAACTTTAGAAAAGTTAATAGAAAAAATATAATTATTTGTTGGATACATTAGGAGCAGTCAAGAAAGAGTCATTTTTGAAAAACACTTTTTTCATTTTTTTAAAACTTCATTTCGACCTTTATTCGGGTCTTCATCATAGCCTAGGTGAATTACAAAATGTATGTTGATTGTAAAATTACTATTACTACCCCTGAATTTGGTCCCAACCCCCCTTTAAAAATGAATTTCTTCAATGGAAGAACACCAGTACAACGGGGGCTCAAGTTCAAGTTATTGGGAACTCCTCCAGTCCCTGGTATCCATTGTAAAAATAATAATAATAATAAAATAAAAAATCAACCACCCATGAATAATTCTACTCTTGTAAATGCTATTTTTAAATTAGTCTTGTCATAATTAAATTATACTTACATTCGCCTCACCTCCCCATAAAATATTTTAAAAACCTGCTAGCGAACTAAATTGGCCTAAAAAATGAAAATGTCCATATTTGTAACTAGGCTTCTCAAATATAGTTAACTGTGCCTGATAGACCAAGAAACTACGGATTGATCGGCTCACATACCTCATTATTTCTTTTTTCCAATATTTCATGATTCCGCCAATATTTTATTTTATAATTCTGTTTCAGGCATGAGAAACCTGTAGGAATGGAAAGCAACACGAAAGATTGTTGTAATGATAAACAGCCAACCATCAAAGTTATCCTTGTCGGCCAAAAAATTAAATTGCTGATCAATGGAGAAGAAGTCGACCTAGATGGGGCCAGTTTGTTTGTTAATAGTAAAACCACTCAAAATAGTGATCAAGGCCCTAGAGAAAATATTTCAGACAAAGATAAACAGTGTGCCATTTCAAATGATAGTATTTCACCAAATGGTATAGAAAATATACCAAAGGAATTTGAAAAGGATGCTAATATATTAACAGAATCTTCTGTGGAAAGCGTACATTTGGCTGAAGATAAACAATCAAAAGAAAACACCGATAATGATACAGAACATAAATGTTTAATTACAGAAGAAAGATATAAAAACTTTTTCAAAGATATTATTAATAACAATACCGTATATAAAACTGAAGTCACTGATAAAATAGAGATTAGGAATGAAGAAACATGCAACAAATCGTGTCACGAAGGTTTTACGATTAGCGCGGAAATAAAAAAGTGCAATATTTCAGGAATTGTAGACAAAGACCCTGATCAACCTTGTGATAATCAAGAATGGAAGAGAACCACAAACAATAAAAAGAAGAGTACTGGAAAAATTCCAAAAGACGGCAAAGTCGTCAAACCTCCTGGACAGCCCAAAATGATCAAAACTCCAAAATATCTTGAAAATTTGTTCTACAAATTAAATGTCGAAAGAAAAGCGATTGTGAAGGGTAAGAACGTGATGAAACAGAATTGTGACAGAGTTACAAATAACAGAAGGACTGGAGAAACTATTCGGCAGAATCAGAAAATTTCATATGATTCTAAAAACGACCTAAACACTTTGGATGACCTGAAACCAATAGCATTTACAAGTAGCGATGATCACAATTCGATTGCTGCCAAATTGTGTGAAAGTTTACAGGAGGAAAATCAAGATTGGATAAGTAAATATAAATTTTAAATTATTAGACAATAATAAATTAAGCACATATTATTTTTTTGATTATATATGTAAAAATTGTTTCAGAAAACTTGTTTATGTACTTGGGAACTGAGAAAGTCATGGAGTTGTTTGAAAAGACTAGAGAAAAAGAAAGAAATGGAGGGATACTTGTGAAAGTAATTTTTTATTTGATAATAAATAAAAACCTCTATAGAGATAGGGTAGTTTCATTTATCTATCTTGTATTGTTTGTAAATAAAGAATTTTAATAAAACAAGTTGCAGAAAATATAAGATTGACAAATCAAACCACTCTAAGTCTCTAAAACAAGTGTAACAATGAAAAAACAAAACAACATACAGAAAAAAAAATATAAAAGTTAAATTAACACATTCCTAGGATGGTTCCAGGAGGAAAACTCCGGGTGGTGTATTCATATCGATTTTACAAGAGGACAAGTCCGTCACAAATGAAATTTATAAAAAGATTTTTGAAGAGACCTTGATAAAAAATAAACGCTTAAGATGTATAGAGAGGAAAAGAAAGCTGATGAAACAAAATGAAGTATTAAAGGAACAATTGCTGAAAGGTAAATCATGTTGATCGTTCGTTAACTGATTAAATAATTTTTTATTGAATTTACAGAAGGTTTCCTTTAAACTGAAAACACTTGACACGTGTTACCAAAATGTGATATTTATGTTGGATCTAATCCGCCCAGCAAGTGTAGTTCGATGAAACTACTTCACGCGTTTACCATTATTATTATATAATATTTATAACTTTAACTTGCAAACATTGTTTTGTCAAATATTTGCTTTTAAAAATTAAAGTTCCTTTTTGCTATGTTTAACATTTATTTAAACTCTTGTGAAAAATGTAAAAAAAATGTACTTTTACATAAACATTGTTTCTATGTAAATAAAACCATTAATATATAATAAAACATTAAAAATTATTAATTACCCATAGCATATGTAATGATATATTGGCATGACAACTAATTAATTGCAGATTTTTTTAATTTATTTATTTTATTGACTGGTATACGTTAAATACTCCATTCCTTGAGTTTACATTTACCGGTTTTCGCCTCGTCTTTACGGATGGGTCTAAAACTGGTGAGGGAGTGGCATGCACCTTGTATAACAAAGTGTACATATATTATTCCCATGTTACTTGTACTATGTACAGCAGAACTGTGTGCAATCTGGTTCATGGGATTCTAGATGATGGAGGCCCTGCCAACTACATTGGCAATCCAGGACAGATTCCCAGTGGGCCTTGTCATACTCTTGTCGGAGAGATATGCTGAATCGTGGAAAAATAATGTCTATGTATATAGAAATGGGCTGGAGGGCAATGAACGTGCAATACCAAGGAAGCTGAGACGTTTTGTCTTTAAGACAGACCTATCACGATATAGCCTGGTGACAGCAGTAAAAAATGAAGTAAGACTGTGTCAATAGGAACAGCAGTACTTCTTGACGTGGATGTGTAGTGTGAGGAGTTCAATGGCAGAATATTTAGCACCCCTTTGACCACCCATTTATGTTGGTTATAGTGTAAAAGATGATATAGGAATATCGAGTACTCCACCACCCCTGAGTGAATTGGTTTGGCTCTAGGAACTACTTGTGCTACAATGACCTAGCTGTTGACAGTATCTAAAGCCTAATCTCAGTGGCTGGATGGATAAGACAAAAATCCGACCCATGACTGTCAACACCCAGGGTGGTGATGCTTGTGGCCTATTCGTTTAAATTTTAGATTTGAGCATATATAAAACAGCAATTAGTGGGCAGCAGATAAATAGTTGCGCTTTCAATTGCGTTTGGTTTAAAGTTTAAAAAAGTATTTTCCCACTTAAAAAGTTACCAAACCAAAGTGACCCTAATCAGGTTGGATTGAAACTGGTTTACATTAATCAGTTTCATCGCTGTTTGGTATAATGAAGGAAAAGTTAATTTCTAATATTAACATTATTGTTTTACATTCTTCGAAATTGTTTTTGAATACTGTGAGGCAAGAGAAATTGTGATTTATAACCACGTGGATTGTTCCAAGAACCTTAGGTAGGTTACAATGTTACATTATTATTACTGAATGTTGATATGTCTGATTTTATGACTGATCTTTAGGAAAAAAGACTCCTTTTTATTATTATTGTGAAGCTATGAAATATTGAGTTTTGAATAATAATAATTGAATAATCATGGCGTTGCCTCCTACAGAGATCAACCCTGAGCAGATAAAGACGGTAAAATCCCTCTTAATAGATTTTCTGTTTTATTTTGTTGTATTGTAATAAAATCGATCGTGTTTTTACAGTTCAAAGAATTTTTATCCTCATACAACAAACTGTCGGAGATTTGTTTTTTGGACTGCGTCAATGATTTTACATCACGGACCATCAAACCGTACGAGGTGCATATTTGATTTGTTACTACAGTCTGTGTGTTATCTTGTGTAGCTTCAATTAAATTTGCAGGTGTAGTTTTGATAAATGAATTTTTGTATTCAGGTAATTTTCTGGATGTTCGGTTGATTTCAATCATTTTATTCTTGCTGGTTCAATCTACCAGATATGTTTTGTGTCTTTTTCTAAATCTACTTGTGTAGTAAGCAAATTGGTGAAACATACCAAGAATAGTCTGACTAGGCGTTCATATTCTCGATAAAATACATTTCTCACAAATATCCTTTGATATTGACATTTTTTATATTTTATTGTGTGTAAAAACTTCAAAATTATGGTTTAAGGTGGTGATTCCCAAACTTTTTCTGTTTCCGTTAGTCTTACTTTATCAAAATATTTCCATGGCTCCCCAAGTCAAAACAATAGTCTATCTCAGCTTGAACTATGATAATAGTATTATTTAATTTCCAATCCAGAAAACATTATTTTGTTGGCAATTTAATTTAATAAATAATAAAAACTCCTGCCTTCCTGTGATAATGAAAAATGATTAGGGACCTATAGCAAAAATCTAAACGGGAATACTTTTTTTTGGAAAATAATATAGTACTCAATTGCAGCTGTATTGGTAACATCCATATTGATTTGGATGGCCACCAGGGTCTTAGTTTTATAAAAGGTGGTTTAGTTTTTAGATTTTTTTTATAAATAATAAAACAATTTATAGAAAATTTTTTGCAGTGCCCTTACAACACTGCTGTGTTGCCTTGGCATGCCATTATCTACCCAAGTTCTGCCCAAACACCCAAAGAAATTGACTTGAATCTAACATTGGCTCTCTTGATTGCGACTTTTAACATATATACTGAAATTTCAGGCACTACTGTGAACCTTCAATTGCAATGTTTCCGAGAAGCTGAAGAAGCATCCTTTTGTAGCTTATAACTTTTGTTGGTTTGAAATGTGTACATGTGTAAAACTTTACTTTGGTTTCTTCAGACAAAATCGGGTCTGTTAACTGTTTTTTTAATTCCCCCTCCCCCCAAGTGGATACCATGGATCGGAGGAGTTCCCTCCTGAGCACTGCAGCTGTACAACTTATTGTACTTGATCCCTGTCTCCATATTTTTGGGGGAGGGCTCGCAACAAATGTGAACTTGAGTTCCCCCGTTGTACTGGTGTTCTTCCATTGAAGAAACTCATTTTTGAAGGGGGTTGGGACCAAATTCAGGGTCGCTGAGATCTGGTCTCGCCCCTTCCATTGATGAGTGCCATGTCAATTTCTTTCAACCGGGCATCAGAAAAATTCCAGAGGCGACAGTGGGGATCGAACTCATGACCATGGGGGAGTCTGACGCCCTAACCACTCGGCTACCGTACCCCCCCCCCCTATTAACTATTACATCAAGAAGAAATTAGCTATCCATTTGCTAAAGAATATCTAATCTGTACCAAGAAATTGTTTATGAAAATCTCCCATATTTAGGTTTGATGAAATAATTAACTTGGTTCCTGACGAAGATGACAGACACAAAGCTTGGCAATATTAGAGTCCTGAAAAATAATTGCAAATGATTTCTAGGTTGAACTAATTGGGGCCGAGACATGCTCATAATAAAAAACATAAAACTAGACTTCTTAGCACTGCCAGTTAGTACACTTCTTGATCGTAGCTAAATGCCACTCATAAAAAAAACCTATAAGCACAATTATAAATATTCGTTCCTTCGTCTAGCATTTTAACCTGACCTTGCTCCTTAAGAATACTTAACGTCAGACAAGAGTAGACTGACATAACAGGAAACTTAACTATCTATATTTCATAGAATACCTTCTTCATCTCTATTCGGTAATAAATAAGCACATGTAGAAAACGCACAGATGTTTTGTTTTCCCAGTAGTAAACAACAACAAAAATAACCCCTTCATTATTTTTTTAAAGGATAAGTGCTCGACGAATTGCACTGAAAAATATCTGAAAATGAATCAGAGGATATCCCAGAGATTCCAGGAGTTCCAGATTATATCTAACGATAATCTAGCAGCAGCTCAGAAGGCAGGGAGCAAATAAGCAGAAACCCTAGGGGTTTAGTCACTAGAATTAACCATTTCAATGTATATCACAAGTTTTGTTTAATAAATGTAAAAAACCTTAATAAAGTTTGAATAAAAAGAATATAGATTTTCTTAAAACTTTAATTATCCTTATTTTTAGTACAATAGTTTGCCTTTATACACTTTCAAATTTATTTACAATTGTATAAATAATATCTATGTATGTCATTTACAACATGAATTTTCTTTTTGTTTATCGCTCTGTAGTAAGTCAATGCAATTGGTCTCAGATGTTTCTGATTTTTCAGTCCATGTGTTTAACACTTCCTCTATTAAATAGTTCATTGCCTTATCTAAAAGTCAAAAGTTTATCTTAAAAAAAAGTTAATGTTTCGTATATCTAAAGTTAATTAGATGCATGCATATTATTCTTCACCAACATTTAATGATAACAAATAACTAATAGAAACTTTAGTAAATTTATAAAAAAAAAGTTACCAATATTTAAATTTTCTTTGGCAGAAATTTTGAACCAAGTCGAGAGACCTACTTCTCTACACAGCTTGTTGATGGCCTCATCGCAGGCACAGCATTCACCGACGTCCCATTTGTTTGCTAACAGTATAACTGGAATGTCCCTGCCGTCATCAAAGACAACTTTTTTCCTCAAGTCCTTCAGCCACTTTTATACAGAAAAACAAATTAACAAAGCAATCTTGCTATATCGTTATCGAAGGAATTTGTTACTTTTACAACTGAGTTATATGAAGACAGCCTCGATATGTCAAAAACGATTGCACAGCCGACTCTGGTTATAAACATCTTTAAAAGTATTTACATTTTCGTAAAATAAAATTTTCAATGAAATTATAGGCTTACGCATTTTTATAATAGACTCTTGTCATGTAACCAAATCTTTCTTGCCCCGCAATATCCCTAAATATAAAAATTTGATGTAAAAAAAAATTTACCATCTTTTAATATAAAATGTGCCTTTTAATTTAGAAAAACTCAATGTTTTGAGTTGGAAATTAAATATGAATTATTCCTACCACAGCTGTATGTTCACAATGGTATTTGCATCCCAGCGTATCACCTTCATAGAAAACTCAGCACCCACAGTTAATTTGTAATTAGATGAAAACTTCCCTGCGGTATGCAAGCAAAACGATAAAAACATGACATTACATTACGTATTGAATATACTGACCGTCAGTGTATCTTCTAGCTATGGCAGTTTTTCCTATGAAAATAGAATTATGGAGTTACAATTTTCTAACTCAATGTACGTACATTAAATGATGCGTACCGACGCCGTAATCGCCAATTAGTAAAAATTTTAAAATTAAATTTTTTTGCTCCAGTCTATGTAAGTTGTTGCCTCTTTTTGATTCCATAGTGAAAATAAACACAAACGCATCCCTAACAAATGACCTTTTAGCTTGCTTTAGATAAAGATATCAGCCCAGTATCAGATTCTTACTCTATTTTGTTTGTACCAGTAATTTTTCTTGATAACGTAACCTTTTTTTGGGTTGTTTTTTTAAAACTTTTTAACTAATTCATTAACTTCTGTTGTATAGTTTGTATGCACATACATGATTTATTTGAAGAATATTTGATAAAATTAGATCATAAATCTAGATAGCTTGTAGAAGCAATTGTTTGTACACAAGAAGTCATCTATCTCTTCTTATAATGCTTGGATTTGGGATGTTTTTTATTTTTTTCCTTTTCAATTAAAATCAAATTTTTATTGTTTTAAATTGTATAATGCTTTATCAAGGGTTGCATATTTTACAATAAGCATATGATGAATATAATTAATTATAATACTATATTGTTTAATACAGTATTCTTACATTAAAAATAGAAAGTAAATCAATATAATTTAAATAAAAGAGATTTATTATGTATATATTCGTTATGCTCATCCTTTACTTCTAGGTTATTTTTTTAATAATTTTAATAAACGTACATAATACAAATTAAAAAATATAAACAAGGTTATGTGATTATTTTTGGATTTTAAAATGCATTCGGTAATTGGCATCGTAGTCTAACCCTCAAATGATTGTGCCTTTTTTTTGATTGGAGAAAATAAATTTAAATGACGCTGAGTGACCACATACTAAAATTGCATAACTAATATTCACATGAACACAGCTGTATGCATTGATTTTTTTGTGTAATATAATACAAACAATAAATTACACTAGGATTTCATTTTTTTTTTCCAGTTGCGGTTCAACGAGAGGAATAGTTTAATTTGCAATCAATCTGAACATCTAAAAATGAAACAGGTGGCAGATATTCATGACATGCTGTCGCTTAATTCAAGGGCAAGAATTTTTGTCTTTTTATTGTTAAATTTCATGCCGTTATCATTAAACCACTTTTTGTAGCTCATTAAGTTTTTTTTTTAAATTAACTCGCAAACTGATTCACAGCTGGGTGAAAAATAATTGCCATCAGCAAAACCCAGCATATCCCTTTCATATTTATCACATTCCCCCGTAAAGATTTTGATTTTTAATTAATTAAAATCTATAATCCCCCCCCTATAATTTACAACTGCATTGGTAAAGTGGTTTTCGTTTAAATATTGCGAGCAGTGGATGACGTACTTACTGACCAAATCTATCTCTTCATAGCTCTATGTACTAGAATTAGTGAAAAGATGTAAATATTTTGGAAAACTGAATATCTCTGGTGAAGAAATGTTCCATTGAACGATTCTAATTGGGTGTTGTCCAATTACTCTAAAAATGCTTTTATTTATTAATTTACCAAAGTTATTCAACACACTATTTTGTTTTTTCTTGTGCTACATAATTTAAATTTATTTATGAATTCAACATAGGCTTTGTACTTCAATTTTTAAATTACGTAAAGAGTAAATCTGACTCCACTGACAATCCTCCTGATCATATGTTTTAAGAGCATGTAAGCATGTTGGATTCATATGCAGGGCTGCTGGATGAGTGCTGTGTCAATTCTTAAACCGTTATGGCCACTGACGCTCCATCTTTAAGTTATTTCACATTTTGTGTGTTTAAGATTAAAAGAATAAAGTTCAAACTAACTTTGAAGTAATTTTATTTAAAAATATTATTTAACGATTTTTTAAAATTAAATTAATGATTAGACTTAATTTGTACACAGATTACATGTTTTATTTATAGATATAAATTATTAAAAGTATTTGTATCAAATTATCACAAAGGAATTGAACGTCATTTGGAACAACATGAAGAACGGGGTTTCTTTTCATGTAAGACAATGCTATCTTGTCTACTGTCTTTGTTGATTTTATGCCATACATCTAGCGAACTGCCGATTAAACGGTAAACAGCCTCATCTGAAAATCACAAACCACCATTTTTTAATCAATTTAACCTTTTTCAGTTTTGAATTCTACGTTTTCAGTCATAATAAAAACAAGAACGCAAAAATAATCTTGAGAATGGTATGTATACAGTGTGAGTTAAAAATAATACATTTTTTAAAATTATACAGCCTATTTTATTGTAAAATTAAGTATATTTCCAAAGATCATGTTTTACATAGAAACTGCTAGGGCTAGTAAAATTTTAATAAGCTGATGCGTTAAGCTGACCGAGTACAACTTTCAAAATGATACCAGAATCTCAAAAATTCATCGATTAGTTCTGGTGATACTTTTTTAGATATTTATTTTTCTTCAGAACTTGATAATTTTATGTATCTTGCAACTGATTGTTACCCAGAACAACTCTCATGGTATGCATAAAATAATATGTAACATACTTTTTAATTGAAATGATCTGATGTAGGGGGGGGGGGCGAGATGTCAATACACTTTTTGGAAAGGATACTCACAGTATAGCGTTTAATTAAGGTTTTTAGTTGAGATGAACAAAGTTCATGGCACGAGCAGGATTCGAACCCACGATCTTCGGCTAGATACGCCGCTGCTCTACCACTTGAGCTATCGTGACCTCGATCAACTCGGAAATCAACTTCCTATCTCAGACCCACCTTATGAGTTTTATGAGACATGAAGTTGATGTCCGAGTGGATCGAGGTCGCAATAGCTCAAGTAGTAGAGGAGCAGCGTATCTAGCAGAAGATCATGGGTTCGAATCCTGCTGTGCCATGAACTTTGTTCACCTCAACTAAAAACCTTAATTAATTGTAATGTATTAATTGGCTAAGTGGACCACAAAATTAGGGGATCACAGTATAAGTTTGTATGGTTGTGCGAGTTGAACTATCTTTTCCAAAAATTACTTTTTAACTTTTACAAGTCCAAGTAAAATATATTTTTTAAACAAAAAATACTATATGATGATAGGTAATTATCAAATTATTAGTTGATGATGTTGAAGTGACAATAGAAAGAGAATCAGCTTAAATTGACTCAGAAAAGGTTAAATTTGGTTAATAATATTACAATTTGATTTGAAAAAAGTATAATACAGTTTGTGAATAGTTCAATTTGATCTTGTCAAAGTTTAGTTCATTTTGAAAAAGGTTGATTTACATTGAGAAAATATATATTTAGAGTAATTAAATTTAAAAAAAATATATATACCTATATTAAAGTTTTTCAGGGCTGAAGTTTTAAACCAAGTTATTAGGCCAAGTTTGTTACAGAGCCTAGTGATTTCTTCGTCACTAACTCTGTAAACACCAGTGTCCCATTTGTTCGCTAGAAGAATGACTGGAATTTTCTCAGTAGTCTCTATGAGTACTTTCTCCTTCAAAGTTTCAAACCACTGGAGAATTTAATATGTTAGAAAAAAAAGAAGAAAAAATAGACGTTTATTGTATATAATACCTTGGTAACTGATTCAAATGAATCGTATCTGCTGATATCAAAAACAATGAAACATCCAACCCTAGAATTCAATTAATAATAAAATAATTTCATTGTTTAACTGTACAAAAATGTCGACTTACGCATTTCTGTAGTAAACACTTGTTATATATCCATATCTTTCTTGACCAGCAATATCCCTATAGTAAAAGCAATAATAAGTTTAAAAGTAATGACATTCAACGGATTTGAAAAAAAAATATTTTACCAAAATTGAACATTAACTACAGTATCATCACTCCATAGGACTTGTTTGGTTGAAAATTCAGCACCAAACGTTATCTTGTATGTCGAAGAAAAGTTTTCTATGAAATGCCATCAATAAATACCATAATTAGAAAGAGTTAAATAATGAAAATAAAACACTAAAGTATTAAAAGTTTGTTTCTAACCACAAATATATCGCTTAACAATTGCAGTTTTTCCTAGAAAAAAAGAAGAAGGTAATTAGTTAAAAATGTCAATTGTATTCTTCCAAAAAACTGTTTCGCTGCAACATACGTACCAACAGCGTAGTCACCGACTACTAGGAATTTCAAAAATATTTTTTCGTTTTGTGGATGGATGAGTTTCTTATATTCCATGTTTACGATGTTACCCCGAGGAATCAAAATTTCAAATGGCAAAATTGCCTTTTCAGCTTGAGATAAAACCTATCTCAATGTTAATTGTATTAACATTATACTTTCTCTACTCGTGAATGTGGACTTTCTAGCTTATCTCAATCTGAAAGGAGGGATATAATTGGAAAATATAACAACAAACGCTAATCTATCTTTTATTTATTTTTTCCAAAATAAAAGTCAATTGAATAAAGAAATTTTTTTTTCTCGGTATCGTACACAAAATAAACTAAAAGATAAATAATATTAATTAATTGCAGAAATGAAATGTTCAGTTTCAAATTTAATTTTTTTACAAACCTGTGGTTAGTACTTTGGCAACATATCTCACATTTTGTTTTGTATATTTAACAGATAAATAAAAGGGAAAAAGAATGTTAAAGCTATAAAAAATATCACACGATAAATACTTGTAAATCTTGATACTTTTACACGATAACATTTCCTTACATTAGAGCTTATGAGAAATTTTAAATAAAACTGGTGTTCCAAAGATTAAAAAAAAAATGGTTAAATTAAATGTGAGACTATTAATTTTATTTCATTCTTAAGCCACACACTTTTGGACGATTTTTCTGATAGATGTGAAAAATAGTTATATTCTTCTCTCATAGAAACTAGGGAAAGCATTCACAGAGCAAGCCATTAAAATCACAAAACAATTGCAGCATTTATATAAAAACATTCATCAGTGATAAACATTAGTGCAAAATAAATCTTGACAACATATATTAATTTTATATCACCACAGCCAACCCAAATTATTACAGAAGACACTTCTTATATTTTTACATTTTAATTTTCGTAAAAATTTATAAAATGATAAAATTGACAGCCGTTCCTTTTTTTTAACGGAACTATTTATTTTTACTCCCACTAACTAAAACAAAGATCATATTAAACGTAAAAGCAGTAAGAAGCAACAATATTCTAAATACACATTTTGACACCCCCTATTAATTAAGCCTACATCTGTTTTCAAAAATGACATAATAATTAATATTTAAGTTATAAGTTCTATAATGTCCGGTTAGTGTCTGATTTCTCATCATGTTGAAACAAATGGAAGACTACGAGTGAAGTCAAATAAAACACTAATTAACTTCTTATACAAAGTCAATAATTTTGACGTAGAAATATTTTATACGAAGGATGACAGTTTCCAACTATAACAAACATTTTTAACAAAGCCTCATTAATTATTTGTAAATGTTATTTGAAGGAAACTTATATTGTTTAATGTTTAGGAATGTTCTCAGAGCAATAATTTAATGAGAAGATGGGCAAGTTTTCTCTGATCACCTCTGATCAAATAGATTAATACAAATTTTTCAAAGCATTTCAATTTAATTCTTGCAAGATGAGATAGGACAATTTGCCTAAAATTGTAATAGGATGCTTAAAATAGTCTTCAATGTAATTATTTACTAATTATTACCAATCTTTCGGCTCACAGACATAGACACCGTGGGGTTTTGGGTTCGATTCCCATCGTTGCCCCTGGAATTTCTAAGCCCTCACTCCATCACAAAAAATTTTGTTCCACAACCTAAGTACTTGCCTAATGTCATAGACTCAATGATTTTAAAAATAAATAAATCAAATACATAAAATAACTTGAAAATTTATACAATCAAGTTTGAAAATTGATTCACTGTTTTTTCTAATAAAAAAAAATTTACAATAAAAGTTAATTAAAGCTCATGATCATAACATTTGATATTGCAAGTCTGGATTATTGATGATTCCTGGTGTATTGATGGAATTTAAGTCTTGAATTGTTTTCAAAACTTTTATTTTCCCTTTGATTTTGTTCCCTCTTGACTAGTCTTGTTCTCAGTACTTTGATATGATTCTTGAGCCTTCTTCAAGTCTTCTAAGGTGTTGTGGAGAATTCTCTTCTCTGTCAACCGCATAAGCACCGTCAGCCTCAAACATGAAGATAAGCTCTTGTTCTCTTCGAGAAGTTTTTCATCTTCCTGATTGTAAAGAAAATGAAAGAAAAACCCAATAACATCTTGGACTGTAATAATCAGGAAGGTTGTAATAAATTAAAAATACCTCAAGAGTCGTCGGGTAAGTTGATAGGAGTAAGTTTATTCTTGTTGTCAAAAACTGCCACACCTTAGAATCGACTGGATGGGGAATGTTTGGGCACAATAAATCATCCGTACTCTCTCCGGTTAAATATTTCTCAATAGTTTCTATAACAAAATGAATGTTTACATTAATAAACTTTTTATTTAAAGAGAATTAACTTCGATATGTCGAGAATCTTGGCTTCTAGACACCATGGTTGTTGGGTTTGGTTCCCACTGTGGCCTCTGGGATGTTTGATCTTTGACCCATCTTCCCAAAAATATGATGTAAATCATAATGCTAATCATGTGTAGCTAACATGTAAAACATAAAAAAAATGCAAATGCCAAGAAATAGATAGCTTAACGGTCTCTTATCAACTGGTTTGAATTTCTACATCTTCCATATTATATCAACTATTGAAGATGGCCGATCTAAAAATCTACAACTTTCTTAATAGACCAAATCGGTGAGACCAGTACAGGATGATCAAATTATAATTTCACCTCAGTATTTCACCACATAAAAAGTCAAACACATTTTGAGTAATTTTATGCTCTACTAGCTTCTTATTTTTGTATACACAGATAGCTTAACTCTTATTACACTACATCACACAATCATCACAATGTACAACTTAATACAAGAAACGGAGTTAACCTTTTTGAAATTTTTTAGCAACAAATCAATTTTCACTTAAAATATTCATCCTTTGGGGGATATACATATCAGTCATGTTTATTTGTCGATTAAAAAAGGTTGAGGGGAAAATCGTGGCTGAGTGGTTAGCGTGACCAACTCATATTTACTTGTACCAAGTAGTTGTGGGTTGGATCCTGGCAGAGCCCATTGCTACTTAGTTGATAACAGGAAAAAGGTATTGTACAGTAGATTGACCCCTATCTGCGAAGCCCAACAGGTATTTGGACGTTAAGCCCTCTTGTATGGCAGGAATTACCAAAAAGGTTGAACTCTAAACATATTTTAAAAGATCATATATCGCCGCAATAGTAGGGTAATTTTGAAAAGGGAAGGTAGATGCTTCAAGCTTGATAATGCTGGGTAGGTGGGAGAGCATGTGGGGTGAAATATGGAGTTAGTAAAGGGAACAGCATCTCAAACATGTTCATTTTTCTTGTAATGTACAAGACATTTTATGATACGTACAGCAAGTTGAACAACACAACACTTTGAGTGATGATTTTTAATAAAATTATTAATTATGTATTAGAACATACATAATCTTTTTCATTTTTTTAACATTTTAAGCATCAATAAAACCAATTTTATTTAAGTTTTGTTTGTGAATGAGCATCTGCTGTTGGATTAGGCAGATCAGGATTTGCACCAGGTTAAATTGTGCTTTAACCAACTACATCCAGAGCATCCTGCTAAAAGTTTATTTTTTCTTTCAGTACTATGGGCAATTAATATACTAGCAATTAAAATAAATAAATAAATTGGATTTTGGCTGAAGAAGATTTTGTTTATCCAAAAAAAGAAGTTTGGAAATTTTTTTGTGTGAATAACTTGAGAATAATATTGCTCCAAATTAAAAACATTTTGCGCTGTTGAATTCAGTTTCAAAAACCTTCCAAACAATGTACATTAATGAGTATCTTGTCATTTAAAATAAGTAAGTTTCCAACTGTATCAAGCTATCCTGGAGAGTTGTACCCAAACTTTTTGGTTCATAGACAAAAAATAAAAATGGGGGAAGTATCATGGAAAAGCTCCAATACAGCCAAAATACTGGAAAATACATTTAAACTTTATATTAAAAAATGGCCTACTCCTAAGCAAATAATCAACAACAAATTAATATTGTATTGCCAAATTTTAAGTAAAATTTGATTTTTTATTAACATTTTTCCAATTGGCTAACTAGCTTTTTTGAATTAAGTTATACATAATAAAACCAATAAATAACTAATCAACAAAAATTAAAACATGACTGACAGAAGGAAATTACTATATTTCAAAGTTTATATATATATAACAATTAAACTGACCTTGCTCCATGTTGAATATTCTCAAGAATGCGATGAACTTGTCATGAGGCGCAAAAGGCCTCGGGTTCGCTGGCAGAAGAAACTCAGCAGAAGAGGGTATAGACAGCTTGTTCAGCAGCTCTTTCTTCTGTGATACGAGGGGATCGGATTTTGAAACGCCGAGGCGTAGTTTGGTGCCATCTGCGACGTTATTGACATGAACGAAGCCGTTGTGGAGGAAAAGCTCGGAATTAGGTCGCCTCCCGTAAGACATACAGACTTGCTCTCCTTTCTTGTAATCCCGGCATGAATAGTACTCGCTCTGGTCACAATCGATGTTGTAATCTGTTGTTAGCTGTAATTTTCAGAGGAGTACAAATAATTGTAAAAGGGTTGGATATTTTATATTGCTCAAACAAATCAAAACAACGGTATTTAACATTCGCCCATACTTTTTGTGTAAGAAAAGTAAGGCTTAACAAGAATACAAAAATATAAGAATCTGATTCACACAACTTTATTATAACTACCATTTCCAGACTGATTTAATATTTAAAATGTTTGTTAACTCAAGAAACATACTTCAGCCTCAACCTACGATTTGTAATATTTTGTTCCCACCGTTTAGCCGGTACTCAGGAGGTTATTTCCCATGTACCACATCAGTATAACATTCTAATATTACAGTGTCAGTAGTACACATTTATTATATTATAAAAGGATTTTATTTCTATTTTTTTATTACATTTATGTCTAATAAAAGAACCAATGTATTCCAAATGAATTAGAAAGAAAGCGCTGAATATGAGCGAAAAATCCAAATTTCATGTTATATGGTAATGTAAAATGCACATTTATGATATCATGTGATATTATATAGAGATATGTGATACTCTAGAAATGTTGAGACATTGATCCAGAAGCAAATTACCTTGCTTCCTCGAGGCTTTCTTGAAGAAGCAAGATTGTGTGTTACACTGAGAGCTCTAGATACATAAGAGCAACACATTGATGTCGTTGAGGTGTAAAAAAGTAAAGTGATAGAACTTTCAAAATTCATCAATCATCACTTCAGATGGGGAGTGGATAATTTGAAAATGATTGTTTCGCTGGTTTGTTTTATGGATGTAGTTTCAGCTCAAAAATGCACATGAAGAAACTTTGTAGGCTCTACTATCAGTACTTTTGGCCACCAGCACATTTTGAATAAGCCTTTGGTCTGCCTGTGAGCTGGGAGTGTTGTCACTGAACTTCAGAACCCCTATTAAGTGGCCATCCTTGCCAAACATAACAACCGCTTTCATGTCAATACAGCCGAATATATGAGCCCAGAATACACTTTAGTGAAGCACTACAGAAGGCAGTGATGACGTGTAGGTTACTCGAGTTGGGCAACCAGTTGACCACGCCTTGGGCGCACCCGGCCGAACTCATACAGGACAAACTCACTGTGTTAGCCAAGATGTCTGCTTTTCCATACCTTTACTGAGCTAAGACCACTGTATTGTGACCCACCCAGGACTCAACTCGGTAATGGACGTTATATCCATCATTGGCCATAGCATCTGCCAAGGCAAAATCTTCCTGACTTAAATCCACACTTGTAGAAAAAAATTAATAATTAAGTTTTTACTCATATTTATTGTTTCATCAAAAGGACACAATTTAAAAAAAAAAAAAAAAAAAAAAAAAAAAAAAAAAAAAAAAAAAAAAAACAATTAACTCTCCCAACAAGTTGGCTCTGGAATGTATGAAATTAACTTCTTTTTTTTCGATTTACATTTTGATTCAACTAATAATCTTTACATCTAATTGTTATGGAAAATAACCAAAGAAACAAATGTCCATTTTTTTTACATCTTTGAGTGTATATAAAAATGAAAAATAATGAAAAATTGATTAAAATTACTGTTGGCACATACAGACTGATAGATGTAAATGATTTACCTCAGCATTATCATGATTTCCCATATCCCAGTAGGGGATAAGCGCAAGAACCATAGGATAATGTGGGCTGTTGGCTGGTATGAAATTCTGTCTCGTCATTACAGTCGATACAGCCCATCTAAAACATATCAAAAATGCAATTTAACAACTGATTGTAGTGCAACTTGATTGAATAAATCTGCTGTAACAAGCGGAGTTGCAATCTACATTCCATATAATGACAGCTTCAGATAAAATGTGAAAATATAATTGAAGAACACCACAAATTGGTGATGAATAGTAAAGAGAAGAGGATGATGAGGAAGACCCATGAAAAGGAAGATTAATGATGATGGGGAGGCATTCGTTCTACCATTGGGTCTATATATCTCCTCTTATACCTTCAACGTACAAGAAGAAACTATTCTGTTAATATCAATGAACTATTAATTAATTACACATCTGGATGATTTAAATCTCTCTGCCTTGATAAATAGTTCAGGGATATACAAAATATCGTAAGCTGGCTCTTAAGCAAAAAGAAGGTTGGCAAATCACAGTCATTAGAGTGGTTTTACTGCGTGATAAATGTTGCTTGGTCATTTGCCAGACATTTCAGTCCACCTGTCCTTGCAGTTTTCGATGTTCCAGACTGGCTAAGAAACGAAGAAATGTAACCAAAAACAGCGAGAAAATGAGGACTGTAACGTTTGTAAACGGCCAAATTACAGGTTTTATCAACCAACTGGATCAAGAAGAAATGTAATACAAGAAAACGAACCGGTAATATTGGGATGATAAAAAACAGTTGGTTATTTACAGTTCTGCATTAAGTCGTTTCCAAACCATTTTAGTACGTCTGCCCTCTGCCCTCTGCCATTTGCCCTTTTTGGCAAATGCTTCAAGAAGAAATCTCATAAAAGAAAATAACTAATGATATTGTAATGATGGGTTAGTGATACCGTGCTGTCCGGATTTCAGGTATTCTTTATATAATAAAATGTTTATATTTGATAGATTATACATTTACAAGAATGTCAAAAAATTTTAATCCTCTTCCAAACAAAAAAATTTACTCCAGTAGCATTTGGTTATTTGGGTACAATTAAGTTTTCCCTAAGATGTCAACGCGTGATTTTCGCGTAATTTCGTTTACGAGTTTAAACTCGGTCGTAACGGTGCCCAAACTGACAGAAACATTAATGAAGACTGGTGCTTTGCAGTGGAAGTAAGAGTCATTTAGGGTTTAAGTTTCAAGAGGAACACTTCAGCCTTGAAGACAAAGAAGGTCGTGGAAAGATTTCTTCCCTAGTTGGTGATGTTCTGCGAGCTTTGGGCGAAGAAAATCCCAGAACAACTGTTCGAGAACTTGAAAAGAATCGTTCAGTTAGCAAATAGACCGTCGCTGATCACCTTAACGCAATTGTAAAAGTGAAGAAGCTCGAAAGTTTGGTTTCTCATGCATTAAATGACAGCCAAAAAAATCATCGTTATGAAGTTTGCACAACACTCATTTGCCGAAACAGAAACGAACCTATGGATACTATTGTCACTTGTGATGAAAAGTGAATTCTCTACGACAACAGCATCGTTCTGGAAAGTGGCTCGACAAAGCAGTATTACAAAGTATTATATTTCCAATTAATAAAAAAAGAGGTGATGGTGACTTAAGCGGGCTTCATTTGGATTGCTTTACTACTGCTTCTTGAATCCTGGCGAAACAATGCGGAAATATATTTCTGTCAAATTGAAGCAATACACCAGAAATTGGCATTACTGAAACCATCTTTGGTCAATATGAAAAGTCGATGACTATGCTCGGCCTTATGTCTTACATATGACAATAAAACCTTTGGATCTTGGTGGTTATGAGATTCTGCCTAACTCGCCATTTTTTCAGAGAACTGGACAATGTTTTACAAAAAAAAAAAAAAAAATGATTGATCAAAAATAGTTATAAAATGTGTTTTACAGAATAATAAAGACTCAAAATTCTAGCGGGTATAGAGAAATTGCCATCAAGTTGGTTGATGCAGAGTATTTTTAATTAATAAAAAAAATTTAAAATCATTTATTTTTGTAACCCAATATTATTGACGCAAAACCCTGCTGGGCTGAAATCAAAGCACTCCGAGAAACTCCAGACTCAAACGATACTTTTACTCTGCTTAATAAAATATTCCCAACACGAAATTTCATATATTTTAGTTTCCAACAACGCAACTCTTTTTACAAGTAAATTATGAAACTATTGCAGAAACAATGTAATAAAAAAAAGTTCACGGCGCCAGGTCATCACTCTAACAAATGAATTGGTTTAAAAAAATATTCTAATAGTAAAAAACCCAAATTCAAGGATAAAGACAAACAGATTCGAGTGGATCATCATAAGATCGAGCTGCGGATGAAGAGGGATGCTTAATCGACATTACGAACAGCAACTGATGCCTGACTGGGCAAGAAGTTCGACGATCAACTCGAAGTAGACGCCTTTCTGAACATCTAGGGCACAATTTATATATATATTTTTTTAAATTATACATCATATCATTACATATATTTCAAAACTAATCATTGCATTGTGCAGTAATTTTTATTTATATAACAAATTATTTTGTACATTTCACAATTAAGTGTTGCATTTTTTAAAAAAAATTCGTATTCTTTTTTGCAGTCTTGCTAATTCTAATTATTAATTGAAACAAAAAATTTAATGCTTACGAATAAGGGAGGGGAGAATTATTGTATTAACATCAATGAAAGTGTCAACATTGTGGGATTCGCCACCATTTTGTAAAGGCAAAGGAAAAAAGGAATAAAATATGGTGTCCGGTTTTTAATTTTAACCAGTGTAGTTCGTATCTACCAGTCTCCTTCTTTTCTTTCTCCCCCTTATTCTATTATACAAGAATACGACCCCTTGTAAGTAGGAAATAAAAAATAATGAACTGAAACCTACAACGACCAGCTGAAATGTAGTAAATAGTGATATACGAGCGAAGTGAACTAAGTAGTTCATGAATGATGTAGAATCCCCTCTGGTAGTAGCCCCACGACCAAGAGAGAGTCTGCACGACCTTGCAAGATTGCCGAATGGGAGCATGTCCATTGTTAATCACCGGCTAATTGTTGAGATATTAGCTTGAAACCATAAACATTAACTTTCCAACTAATAAGCGGTTTCTTCCTCGATTGTTGTGATTAGAATTACTAAAATTCTGGAAAAAATTGAATTACCGCAAGTAGGCAAGTTTGCATCTTTTTTCTCTCCTGGGATTTGCAGATGATACACACAGAAATGATATTCACGGTCGAAAAGCTGGATGAAATAATTGATTGACCGTTTTCCAATCTAGACAAAACTTTGATATAATTTTTTGAGAAAATCAGAGAAATGAATCCAATTTCATGGCAAATGGCCTTTATTATGTGTACATAGTTATATATTATTATAATTAGATTTCTTCGAATGCTGGCGTGAAACCAGTTGAACCACTTTGTCAACAATCTAAAATTAAAAGAATAGCCATTGACCATATTGTCCCAACGTGCTATCCAGCTCATAAAAATACAAAATCCAGTGTACTAGCCCTAGCATTTTCAAAAATATTTTACTTCAACTGAAGCACCACTAGCAGCCTTCGTAAGAATAATTCTTAATCCACGTTAAAACTAACGTCTCTCTTTTCCCGAGGTCACATTTTTTAAAAGCACCAGACAATGGCGTTCAAAAATCATTAAAACTTACTACAATACTTGTAGTCGACATGTGAGGCATATGCCGTTTATGGTAAGAGATAAGATGGATGGCTTACTTAGCTAGCTAGTTTGTTTTTATCTTGTCGTTGGGAACAAGCGATACTTTCAGCTTTCTTCGCATGGTTAAACTTCGACTCACCTTCAAAACCAAACGTGGAACAAAACTACAAGCAGATAGATTATTTGTAACTAATAATTATCGACTTTAGATTAGACACTCCCAACAGCCCTTATAAATTGTTACAAACCTAGCGAGACAATGTCCACATTGGCTGTTGGGCTACAAAAATCTTCGGATTTACAAGGGGACGACCAGGGACGTGGGTCACGGATCTGGAACACACTTTTTTGGTGTTATACACACCAATACATCGGACAAGTATCCGCCATTTCTTATGAATAGAGGTCCGGGTTTCGCAAAAAAAAAAAAAAAAAAAAAAGTTGAAATTTTCCACTTTTAAATATTTTTATGTCGCCCATCTATTTAATCAAAAATACTATAAGACAACTATATGAATAGATCATTTTACAGCATTTCTACGTAGATTGCAATAAAAATATAGTAAAACTGATGAAATTTTAACAATAACCAAAAAATTTCTATTATTAAAATTGAAAAACCAAAGTTGTTCAAATGAACTAGGTCAATTTTTTTGTCAATGAAACTAATATGAAATTTCGTTTTAGCACCTCCTAGAGACTCCTAAATATAAATTTTTGTTTGAATTTAAATTTTCCGATTTTTGAGACGTTGCTATATAAGTGAAACGGCTAAATGACTGTAACGTCAAAGAAGAACGTGGTGACCTATAAATTTTGAAGATTAAAGTTTGTGAAATTCTAAGGTATGCGAAGGGTTAAGTGTGTGTCGATGATCGAGGAGGAAATCGACGTGGACTTTCCTTCATCATCGTGACAAATGGAAGTAATAGTCCCGATTTTAACGTTTGACACAATAATAAAATGCAGAAAGGTCGTCGAAATTATCAGTCAAAAATTAATTTACTGATTTCCGCTGAAGTCGGTATCCTAAGGGTTTTATAATCCTACAATCACTACAGTGAGGTTTTGACCATTTTCTGATCTATTTTGCTTACACAATATTTGGATATATATATAAAAAAAAGCGATAGTATTTTGTTGGTTTATCTTTTTAAATCATACCAAATTAGAATATTCTTTGTCGTTGAATATTTTTGAATTAATACAACAAAAAAAAATAAAATCAAAAATCATTTCATTAACTTTACTCGATACTTATATTTTTTATTAATATTTAGGCAAGATAAATAAAGTCGTTCGGCCAAAATTATATTTGGTACCTCCTGTTTCAAAATTAATGAATTTGAATTTGTTGAGAATGTGGTGGAGAGTTTTGCTGACTGCATTATAATAGATTTAGAATAATGAACTAACTATTAGGAGTAAAAATCATATGGACAAAATGTAAATTTTTTACGAGGGTTCGCAACAGCAGAAGTCATATAAACCCTCAGTGTGCCGGTTTTTTGAGAAAAAGTCCATTTATAAGTATGACGGGTTGGGATGCAGGGCCGCTGGATTCGGACCCGGGACCTTCACAGTGATGAGCGCCGTGTCAACGCCAAAACCGTTGCGGCCACCGACGCCCCTAATGTAAAATTAATATTCTCATATTTACTTTACTTCAAATCGCTATTACTTACGTTAAGTAATAAACATTTAATTATGAGCTACAAAAATATTTGATTTTTTAAACCTGGAATATCCACGTTTTTTTGGTAAAACGCACCGGAAGTAAAACGTAAATAAAAAATAATAATATTCCTCAACTAAATAAAATATAAAAACACCCAGAATTAAACGATTGGAACAAATCTATGATACGTAGTCAGGAATGATCATCGGTGATAGGTGAGAAGGGCAACTCGTCCAGCCGCCTCCCCAGCCGAAGTGGGGGTGCACTGTGAGAGTCAAAATCCACCAGGGAAAGTTTCAAGCCAGTCCTAGTGCACATCAGCACCGGTTCACCCGTCCAAGGATCCCCTGGGCACTTGAAAAATATTGCGAGGTACGAGTTTTATTATTTCCTTCCAAATAGCTATTAGTTTAAATGCAAATTAAATTGCAATGCAAATAATTTTATTACATTAATGCACCTACATTATACATTCATACAGAAAACTTTAATCAACTAAGTAAATGTCGATCAAAAAATATTTTCATAACAAATAATAAGAATATATTCATCAATGTACATCGGAGTATAAGCTAATTATTCAATTACGTATTCTGTTGTTCTGTCGAATTTGATTGATAAATTTTTTAATAAAATAAATAATGTGTGTGGTGTTTAGTGACCGTTTGTTAATGATTATTTGGAGGACATGAGATATATAATTGTACAATAATTATAAAAAATACATAGGATACGTGAAAATGAATTTATACAAAGATGCACCCAATATGGAAATTTTAGGTTTAATGAAAGTATTTGTACTCGCTTCATGATTAAACCTAAAATTTCCATATTTTATGCATCATTGTATAAATTCATTGTTTTCACATCCTACATGTATTTGTATAATTTAAACAATGTTTGTAATTACCAGGCCCTGAAGATGATCTCAATAAAGATAGAAACGTTGGCACGATAAAGAAAATGGTTTTTCTAAACCCACATCACACCAGACCTCATCTCAAGATCTTTAAATAAAAATAATTTTTTACAGAAATTTTATGGATAAAAAAACTTTAAAAAAATATCGGACAAATTAAAAACAAAATATGCTCTGAAATAAATGATAAGATTATGTACCTCCATGAGATTTCGATTTTTTTCAGCAGAGTTTCTAATTTAACATCTAATAGTCATATCTAATAGTGTTTTCTGAGGATGAAATGAATTTCTTAAAAAAAAAGGTATTGAATTTATTACTGAAACTAATATTAGAAAAAAAATTTCGATTTTTGTGCATTAGTAAACTGCAACTAATTTATTACTACTGAAACAAAAATAAAATATGCAGAATCCGTCCATATGAAATGTAAAAGTAACACCAAAAATTTCCATCATTAGATTTATTAATACTAATAAAAGCTTATAAAAGCAGCAAAGTAGTAATCATTCCCAAAAAATATTATGAAGATAAACAGAACTAATTTTTGTGTGAAAATAATTATAAATCAATAAAGAGGGACCCCCAGCGAGGAAATTAAAAATATTTTAAAACAAACACTACAACAATGTAACGTTAATTTTGAAAAAAAAAAAACCACAGCATTTACAAATAGTAATGAACCCTAGACCACCTTTGCTATTCAGAGTGTTACAGGGTTAAATGTCAATACTGTCATGGTGGATTCAGTAAATAAAACGTAGTTCAGTGTTACCAGAACGAGGTTTCTATATTGACTCTTTCCCGATGTATTAACATTTTAGTCTAAAATTAGATTTTTTCAAATACAAAAAGATTCTGAAGTTTATCTTCATTAAAATACATATCTGACCTTTATTTCGCAGACTAAATTAAATTATCCACAAGATAACATTTACGTTGGAATTTTATAATATGTATAATAACATTAGCAGCACAAAGAATAACAAACCCATGAGATTCCGCCTCGTGCAATGACTATTCCATCAACATTTTCGGGGATTTCATCTTCGTTGCCTTATTTTACAAGTATTCCAAAGACATACTCAGTTTTACATTTTTTAGAACAATTAGTTAAGGTTTTTAGTTGAGATAAAAAAGTCAGTGTCACGAGCAGGATTCGAACGCAGGTCCCTCGGATTGATACGCCGTTACTCTACCAATTGAGCTACCGTGACTTCGATCCACTCGGACACCAACTTCCCATCTCAACTGCACCTTTTGATTTTTTCCACCCTTTTTGCCATTTTTAAAATGTCGTATAATCGGATTAGATTCTCGACGACAAATGAAACAGCCAAGGAGAGTTTCAGTGAAGTACACTTTTATCTCAATTAAAAACCTTAATTAATTGTAATATATTAATTGGTCAAGCGGACCACGAAATTAGTGAATTTTTTAGAAATTTCCTTAGTGAAATCTCCTTTGCAAGGTTGTAAAACGTGATATCGAACTCAAGGAGAACACCAATCGTACATGCCACATTTTAATGAAATTTATTAGTTAGTAGCAAAAAATATAGATA
>CM077105.1:16046449-16101765 GCA_039619505.1 Cimex hemipterus | reverse complement strand
CACACACACACACACACACACACACACACAATTTTAAAAAACAGACACTCAAGAAACGATTTAAAACATTTTATTACTTATTCAAGAGACAATCAAAATTACCATACAAACCAAAACTTTCGACCTATATATTATCTGCTCAAACCTATTTGGATGGTCGGATGCCAAGCTCGACCAAATATTCCAAAATATTACCAAATTCTCAATCCAAAATTTTAAGACTAATTATTTCTTCCCCTTTTTACGTTAACGTAACACACTTCACATAGATATTCACATGCCAACAGTTTTTTCATCGATACTACAGTCTACGGTAAATTACAAAATGTTACTAACATATAAATATTCCACGTATGCGACTGAAAAGGTATGGTATGGATAAGTACCTCTTAAATGATTAATATAATTTTATCAATCCCAAAGCGACTGTAAATGGGTAGCTTTCTCTATAACACCCGTAATGACAAAATCATAAGTTGAAATCCAATCTGGTGATTGTATGTAATACATGAACAGTTGTAGATGAAAATAAATGAAGTAAAAACAAGATTATTAAATTTTAATTTAAATTTAATTTGCTTGACTTTAAATTGCTGATATTTAAAGATTATGTCGTGTTTATTGTTAAAGGCATTCATAATTTTCATGGATAAGGTTTTGGTAGTTTTCATTGCTTTTTTTTTTTTTTTGCTTGCGTGTATTACAAACGTGCTCCATGTTAGACGGCGTTGACAGATCATGTACCACTAACTTTCTCCGAGGTGGCGAAGTTGTTTATCTCCTTTCTAACGTTTCCGTATCTTTTTGTCGTCTTTGTCATTTTCCCTTTCGCCAATGTGTGTTTGCGACAAAAATTTTTAACTAAAAGATGAGAACGCGAAGCGCAAGCCTTTGGTTAAAAAAAAAATAGTCCCGCGGTCGTGGGTTCGATTCCCTCCGTCGCCTCTGGCCTTTTTTCACGCCTCCCTTATGAATAAACGTAATAATCGTCTCCATGGCTAATATGCGTCGATCGTAAGGCCAATAAAAAAAGGGGAAAAAGACCTGACTGTCTGACCTGACATAATAAAACTAAATCTGGATGACCTAATGTGTTCAGATTTCCTCGCAATAAAATTCACGCTACATAACAAAATTGTTAAGCATTTTGCCAATAGAAAGAGAGAAAAACAAAAAGTGGAGCTATAAAAAGTCCAATTGGGAAGCTTTTCAAAATGGCTGTTCTCACGAAAATCCGTTTAACTTAGATGAGTATTCAAATTACGAACATTTTCAAGAATCCATGTTAAAAGCTAGAACAAAAATAATCCGTTTTTTAAAAAATTTCATAAAGAAGTAGCAAAAAAGCATATAAAACATATAAATAAAATCCTCAATTATCGCTTTGGGTACATCCAAAAAACCAAAGAAGAGATGGGTGTTTTTAATTTTCTCTTTGAAGTATTAATGAAATCATTTATTTAAATTACTTCTGTATTGTATTTTTCTTAGCGCGATAAGAATTTTTGACTCAAAGATAGCATTTGACAGCAGATACCAATCCAAATTGAATTCAATCTATTCAAATGTTAGCTGCGACACTGACATAACTAAAAACCAACAGAGCTTGGCTGAATCAATAAAGAACTTTCGATTTGAGGTTTTCGATTAGACGTACCGCCTCAGCCATTACCTTTTTTTAAATTTTTTTATTACTACCTGTACAAATAAAATACATATCTCGTAATGTGAGGTTATTTACAGATTTACATTATACATTGTATAGTCTAGAGGGGAGCTGCCACCATTTTGTTTTTCTTAATTACCAAAATATTGAGCGGCTAATTGCTGAAGTGGTTGATGATCCTTTTCACCTCCGAGACCCTCAAACATTCTCAGGCCCAATGGACCGGCCATTTTTCGTTGAAGTTCCCAAACTTTGGTTCACTATCGTCGCCAGATACAACGTTGATTCCTTAGTTTTTCAAAATTGTCATATGCTTCTTTTGCACAAGCATGTATAATCTCTGTCTTAACATATTTAGAAATAGCAGCTAAAATAAATTTAAAATAGTTGTAAGGCATGACAAATAAGGCCTGAATAGCTACCTATCCGGTGAGAGCAAAGAGACGTTTCCCAAAACCTGGAAGTCATAGGAACACGATAGACGAATAGTCCGTCCTTTCCTCCCTGCTCTGATTGGTATAAAAGGGGATGATTTGGAAAGCAAAGCCAACCATCTCGAAAACTCAGACCAGAGCAGTGAAGCAGCCAACTCCATCTGGGACTGAGCCATTAGGGACATGTCACTGCGACAAATCGAACAGAGTCGACTGTTTAGAACCCAGGAAGCTGCGGATTGCGCAATTAGATTGAGAAGAATGGGCGAGAAAAACGACCTTGAAAGAAAGTGAAATGATTTTGAAAAGAAAGTATCCCTGGGATCGTTTTAATTTTGTTTTAAGGTCCCACATGAAATGAATTATCCAGTTAATCGGATTTTCACCGACGAGATTCCCTAACAGAAGGTGAAATTTAGAGTGGAGGCTTTCCGGACGTTTTTACTTTCAAGCAGCGATTCCGAAATCCTCCTCATTTCCGGAGATTTAAAGATTTGAATTTGCAATCAAGGAGGTAAGGAAGATTTACGATAAAATGAAAGAAAAAATTAGTACTACTGGTTGGAAAAGGTTTTCTTTGTATAAACCCTTATTATATCAGCTAGGGGGTTTTATAATCCCAATAACAATTTTATGAAAGAACTATTGCTAAAAATATCTAAATAAAATGTAACATTTAAAAATAAACTATTTTTGTTACCCAACTCCTCGAAAGTCGGCATTTTGTCTGTTGTTATATTAATCGATCAAATGTAAATTCATACATACCTTTTAGTTTTTAAAAATAGATAATAGCAAATGGTCCAAATAGACTTAACAAATTATTAAATAAATTTACAATTTTCGCGTATGTCCAGTAGTGTCTGGGAAAATTGCGAGAACAGGCAGCTCAGATGAGTTTACCGACTCGCAGAACAACACCCAGCAAACAGATCAGTAAATATTGTCATACTGCTTGCAAGTGTAAGCTTCAGCTTACATTTTAAAAAATCGAGAAAAGATAGATAAAAGTATATACCTTTCGCACCTTACTCAGTCCACCCCCAGTCATTTGGTAAAGCAGGTCGTAATCGATTACAGCCGAAAGTTTTTAAAAGAACATCGGAACTCCGGTTAGAACTTTGGAAGCAATATGAAAGCCGTCGATAATAATCACGTTCCATAACTCTAGCGTCACATTTTGTAAATCAGGGTTCTACTCGCAGATTTGATGTTTAAAAAGATCCGGATTTCAACCATTAAACGGTCATCATCAGATGGAGGAGTTACAAACACCTCTCTCGTCATGAATATTGAAAGAGTGAACCCGCCGAACCACCGCCAACGCAGATTTGCGAAAAACGTTAATTACAACACAAGTAAATATCATCTTAATAAATACTGTAAGAAAATAGTTGTAATTAGTGGTTAATTTGTAAATCAAATATTATTTAAGTACATGTTTAAAATAGGAAGTAAATTAAAATCTATTATAGTATCTATACATTTATCTTCATGTTTAAGTTTACTTTTTTAATTTCAAAATTTTCAAACCAATCTAATTCTCTCTCTTTAATGATTTTTTGTAACATTGTTGTATTTAAATTTAAAATTTGTTTGTTTCATTAAGTGGTCCTTAAATTACGAAAACCAATTTGTTAGATTTTGGCAAGTGTTATTTAAAGGTTGAGTCACACACCGGTAACGTCACAGTGCCGTGACCGTCATTTTGTTCCGCGGGCGGGTGTGAAGATTTTCTTGTAAAATCAATGGCTTTGTTCATGGTCGCGCACCGTGCGAGTGTGAACAAAGCCATTAATTACATGATGATCGGATTGCTTGTTGACTATATATTACAATTTTCACGGTCGTACAACATGAATGAAGAACTCATTGAGTTAGTGGGAAATAACCTATGTTGTTTGATCAGGCAAATTCAGTTTTCAAGAATACTTTCTGGAGGAAGTAGTCAGTAATGGGCATTTGTGACAGAAGAGATCCGATATCAGAATGAAATAATCAGCGAGTATTTCCCGCACACGCGCGTATATTTATCATTCCCTCCCTGTATCTGTAAATTTTGTATTGTTCGATTTTCTCTCCTCGAATCCATTTGGGAAGTAAACATGTCTGATAGTTCACCTGTGTATGGCGTGCAACGAAAGCATAAAAGATTCATTTTTGGTTGCTCGTTGAGTACGATTGTTACTTCTGAACTTTTTTAAAATTATTTTTACTAACAACTTATCGAATAATATTTCTTAATATCCATTGCTTTTAGTTAACGTTTTAATAGTTTGCATACTTTTTTTAATAATTAACAGGTTGTTAATGGGTGTTTTAACTATGAGCCAAATGAATCCAATAGTTATTTGGGTCCATGGGTGCTGGTTGTAGTGCCTGTAGTTGTGGGTTTTCTATACAGTTCGTCTATTACAATTAGGCTATTTATTACGGACAGTCAGTCATAAAAAGTTTAAACAACCATCTTTAATTATTTCCAATGTAAAATTTATGCTAGGGTGTAAAGAATTAATTAGTTGGAGAAATTTTCTAAAATCTTCTGGTGTTCCGAAGCATTTGCATAAAATATCGTCTATATAGCGTTTCCAAAAAGAGACAGATTTAATTTAAAAAAATTAATAATTGAAGAATTCCTAAACAATAACCATCGAAAATAAATAAAGGAAGATCCCACCTTAAAATTTACTAGTGATCGAACAGCAATAATAAATACTGACTTTCTATTCTGCAATGACTAATATGCGGTTAAAAAACTTATTCCAATGGACTCAAAACCAGCAATGTTATACGGTACGGTTAAAATCCACAAGAGATACATGGATCACATTGGTCAGCATTTCAGCACCCGAGCTTTGCAATGGACTTAATGGCCAAAATGGCAATGAGACGGTGAACTTTTGATTAATGAACCGATTTCGAATGAAGAAGAGGCACCTCAAGCGAGAAGACGGAAGTAGGGGCCATCAAGCTTGGAACAAGAGAGGGAAAGGGAAAAATTTGTTACAGTTTACAATGAATTAGTGGACAATGGAACAAAATTTTGCTTGCTGTGTAACTTTTTAATACTAAGAAATACGATATACGAGCGTGTAATTATTTTACTTCCCAAATGGATTCGAGCAGTGAAAGTCGATAAGTCTGATGCATTTCATTTACGAGAAATATTCGCTGATTATTTCAATTCTGATACTGGATCCCTCCCGTTTCAAACCTTTACCCGTTTTTTTACCTATTTTCCTCTAGAGAGTATTCTCGTAATCTAAGTCCATGTATATTGAATTTGCCTGATCAACCAACAGGATTATTTCGCAAAACTCAATGAGTTTTTCGTTATGCCGTGAAAACTGTAAAATATCGTCAAAATGAAATCCGATGATCACGATCAGGTGACTGCGCGCCGTGCGAGTGTGAACAACATTTTACAAGAAAATCTTCACACCCGCCCGTGGAACAAAATGCCGGTCTGTGACGTTACTGGCGTGTGTGAATCGACCTTTAAAGAACACTTATCTAAATTTAACAATTTTTTTTTAATTTAAGGTCCAATAAATGAAACTGTAGAACTGTAATTGTTAGAAAAAATTTATCAAAGGGAGGGAAGTAGATTGGTTTAAGAGATTTAAAATGAAAAAAAAGTAAAATTAAACATGGGCATAAATCGCACACGATATTTTGATTTACCTCCTATTCTAACAAAGTGTATTTACATACAAATTAATGATTAATTTCCAATTATTTCTATTGCGTATTTGTTAATTTAATGTTTTCGCAAGTCCAAAATTGACCGGCGTTAAAAACCAACTTCTTATTAGAATTTCGCGTTGCTAATGGATAGAATGAGTTCCTCTCAATTCGTGCCAAAGGACGTGCTTGTAACCACTCCACTCTGATGATGACCGTTTAATGCTTGAAATCGAAATCGATGTGAGCAAAAATTCTATGAGTAGAGCCATCATTTACAAGTTAATCGACATACTCACCCAACCTTTATTATTTCTATTATCCTTTGTGGTAATGTTTATTATTTGAACATTGGCTTCAGATTGTCGTCGGAAGGAAAAATCGGAGACAACGTTTCATTCGGAATTTTCAGGGCTTTAAAAAGATCCTTTGGATAACAAGTGTAAACAATCCTATTGTGACTTTCTTTTTCATAGCCTTGCGCAATTCTTCCCTTCGGTCCAGGTATTGTGTATGTTATGCGAGTCGATCCTTTTAAGTCGGCTTTTCAAAGTAATAACGGAAAGGGGGAAACTAGTAGACAGACGTTTTAATGGACAACACACAGACCTATTCAGCTCGAACTGTCCGTGTAGTGGAGGCGAGCAAAAAGAAGGCATACTATTCCATCTTAATATTCATAAAATACGAAATGAAGTTTGTAAGGGTAATGTTAAATAGACTGACATGGCGATGAGGATACTAGGAAGCGGGATTATACTCCCTAAGCAGTGCAGCCTTTTCTGAACTATGGTACCTTCCTAGTTCAGTGCAATTGACTCAATTCTTCTTCTCAGAAGTATCAGGTCATTGACTGCCGCTGCTACAAGTTCATTCCCTAGTTTTTTTCTGTGTTAGGTTAAATCTCCATTGATATATATGCTCAAGTTGAGTAGTTGTTTTCTCAGAAGCCAGTTTATAGTCCTGTCACTCCTTAGAGTTTAGACCCAGACTGATATAATGCTTATGTTAAACATTACAAGTTCAGAAAAATATATTTGTTGGCATAAGCATTATTAAACATTAAAATAATGTATGATTATGACAGGTAGATTTATGTTTACCAGAATAATTTATAACCAAACCAATCTTTCCACAATAGTAAGTCTGATTTTGTTTTGTTTCAGAATGAGACTATGGTCAATTTTTACTCTGTTTCTGTTCTTTTGTTTCATCCCTTTGTCACTTCAACAAGATTATGATGACACGCAGTTGACTGCTGGAGAGGTAATTTACTAAAAATAGCTTATAAAACAAATATTTATTTAACTAAAATATTGCTTTAAAGAGCTGGAGGACTGGTGACACTGACAAAATTGTCGAAAGGAAAGATGAAGAGGTGAGTGAAGATGAAGAAACGACCAAAAGGATCAGATCAAGAAATGGAAACAAAAGGAGAAGAAGAAGAAAGAGACCACGGCCTACAGAAGTGCCAATCGAAGAGGTAAAAGAGGTCTCAGACAGTGAACATGTTCCAGAAGAACAATATGGAATAAATTTGAGGAAAGTGTCAGAAGAGGAAACAACGCCCGAACCAGAAGAGCTGCCAAAAAGAAGGACGCCTAAGAGACGAAGGAGGCCTCACAGAAGACACCCAGACCCTGAGCCTATTTACAAAAGGGAACAAGAAGAAGCTCCAAAGCCCCCAAGGAGAAGAAGGAAAGGTGGAAGAAAGAGATTGAAGCCAGTGGAATTTGAAGAATTTCCAGAAACAACTACTCTACCTGAAGTACCACAATATGTGAGTGAAACCAATGTACTATCATACAGAGAGGACAATACGAAAGAAATCACGACAATTCCCACTATCACAACTTCACCGTCTCGTAGGACATCAATCACCACAACTACAACTACAACTCCTACTACTGCTAAATCATATGAAGATGTAAGTGAAAATACCGTTTTAAAACATTATTACGAAGAGGAGAAAGATGAACGTATGAAGAACACATCTCCACAAAGGTCAAGACAATACATTGTCAAAAACAACATAAAACTTTCCACAGACAAGATCGAACAGAATGATGACAAAGTTTTTGGAAACAAGATTTTCGACAGGAGGGCTCTATTTTCCAAATCAAGAAGGCTTCCAGAAACATCAGCCATTTTAAGAAAACGTGTTGTACCACAAAAAACTGAAGCAGAAACGTTTAATCTACGCATAATCAATCCACTAGCAAACTTAGAGAGTAATTTGTATAACAAGAATACTAGCAGAAATGAAATCGTTTCAAAAGTAAATAAACCAATAGGAATACCCAAACTTCCTGAAAGTATCTCGCCAAAATCATTAATTGACAAAATTAAACATCAAATAATTGCTTCAAGTACAGAAGAGCCAAATTATCCAAAATTTGAATTTGAAAGAGTTGAAAAGAACGTTTATTCTCAAAAAAGTAGGCACACAACTGAACCATCGGTTCAAAAGCAGGATGTCATAAAAGTGTTTAAAAAACAAGAAACTACTACAATAGTACAAACAACACTCAATGAAGACAAATATGTTGAAGAAACAACTATATATACAACTGAAAACCCAAGCACTAATGCCGGGCTGTTTGATCCATCTGATAAAATTGATGATAAACTAAATTCCACCAATTTGAATGACAGTTTACTCGATTTACTAAAAACTGAAAGTACTCGCATATCTAAAATCTTAGAACTGAGGAATATGACACTAGATCAGCTTTTAGAACATAGAGAACGTGGTTCCAGCAAATTCATTTTATCAGATATGTTTGACTCTACAAAAGCCAATCATGAGAAAAATGAAGAATTGACGTCTACGACTGAGAGGGATAATAAAACAGAACAAATCCAATTCCCAGAAGAAGAAATCCTAGGATCATTCCCCAAATTCTTATCGGACCAAATTCATAAACATACTCAGCATCAAAAGAAAGAGAAAAGTCATGAAAATGAAACTGGACATACAGAACACAGAGAACCAAGGGTTTTTGAAAGTATGCCTAAGTTTTCAACGAAATCAGAGACACCTGATAAATTGAATCCTACATGGAGGATTATTCCTAATCCAAGATTGAAGCCAGTCTCTATCCATGGCAACTTTGAAGAAATAAAAATTACTGATATTATCCCTGAAAACAGTAATGAAATCAAGGAGATTTATTTATTAGAAGACAATGACACTCCACAGGGAACCAAGATTTCTGATTCCTTCAATACTGAAACAGAGAAAAGCTACAACAGCATAAACACATTCAAACAAATTCCATTCAGCATAAAGTCAGCAATAATAATAAGTGGAGCGATTCTCGCTCTGGCCATCTTTGGGTTTATGTCAGTGTTGATTTCATGTCGGGTCCGACAGAAGAAAGCTAGGATAAGGGCCAAACAGGATATTCTGCGTGAACATTTGAAAAATGAGGACTTCATGACCAGCCAACAGAGTCTGAGTCCAGTTCTCAACAAACACCAAAGAGGGCTGGTCTTCTCTCAGGGGATCCACTCGAACACAACTTCAAACAGGCATTACTACCTTTGGAGAACACTTCGAAAGACTTTTCAGTATGATTAAAATGCTCAACTCCAGCTGAACAAAAAGTTTTAAGGACAAGGTTTCTGTAAATATTTTTTCCATTGAAAATGGTGTTGTACTTTTTTATTTGTCTTCTTTTCCCCTAATGTTATTTAATTAAAAACTCTTTAACTTACGAGTTATAAATTTGAATTTGGCCTGTACAATTTATCATACATTTCCAATCTGTTGTTTAATTTATATTGTAAGTTATGATTTAATTTTTTTAAATAATAAAACAGTACCTGTTTATATACAATAGTTAATTTCCTTTGTAGTTTTGTTAACTGGTCCAACAAATCTAGTCTATGAACATATAACTACTCTAGATATGAGAAAAATATCAGGCAAATTTAAATATTTTAAATAAGATTCCATAACCTTGTATATTAAATCGATCCTCCTTATAAAATTTATTTACTCCTTACAAACATCCCATAAAATACAAAATATAATAAAATTAAAAAAAAAAGAAGCACTTACCTGTATTGTTCATAAGTAAAAACTTTTCGAAGTATTGCACTAGCAGCATCATTTGAGTTCTAGTGGATGACAAAAATTAATTAAACTCTATAAAAATAATATCATATCATCACTTACATAAAATAAACTGTAAAGGTAGCCATACTGTCTTGCGATATTTTGACACTGTTTTAACGCAGGTTCTGAAATGATGAAATTTGTTGAAATGTATTAAGTAATAAAATTTTTAACCCGTATTTACCATAAGTCGGTGATCCTTTAAGTGCATCCAGTTCATCGAGGGTAAAATACATGACTGTATTGTATGAAGAAGGGAGAGAATTGAGATAGGGCTCCCAGAAAGAATTGCCACGGAATTTCTCTAACAGGAGAAACAACGCCAGGCTCATGCTGGGCATGTGAGCAAGCAAGGCATCGTTTTGCATGAGATATTCTGAAACAGAACAAATTTGTCCATTTCAATTAATACTTGCTATAATGATTTTAAACAATCTCATATAAAATACAATGATGGGCAAATTTAATGCACCACTCTATTTAGGTTAAAAATTAAATCAATTATCTTCCCACATTAGTTACAGGTAATTATGATCTATCGGTCAAAAACAGTAACTAATGCTTTGTTTACTTCTTAGTTACTTTTTACTGATTAATACCATTTGCACAAAGGTAGCATTATATCCTTTGATTCTGCTTAGTTAAACTTTTTCCTTTGTTGATGACATTTGCTCTAATTCTTATTCTTTTTCAATGGCTCCAGTCAGGTATTTGAGTGAGAATGACTGTGTTAGGGTCATAGAGGAAGAGTACAGTCAATGCAGTTCCAGGAGATGAATCACTCTACAGTAAGTAGACAGGGTTCTTTAGTGCTTCAGAGAAACAGGGCTTCACACTACAAGGCCAGGTCAGGGTCAAACTAAGTCTACAGATGAGAGACAATAGATTCATCCATCCTCAGGCTCTACATTACTGCAGCATTGTGGGGAATGACATAAAAAATCTGGTAAGACAAGTCCGAAATTTTTCAATTTCCTTGCTGGGCTGCAATAAAAATAACCTCAAGGCCCAACACACAGTTCATGGAGTTTTTACCACAGCTCAGAAAGTGGTTGACCAGGAATACGTGAATTGGACACTGGAAGATTTGGAACGAGTCCTCTTTACATATTAGGTGGGAGTTGGCCAAAAATCTTCAAATGGGCGTAATTTCGTATTGAGAAGCTCAGAAGAAAGGTACCCCCCCCATACTGTATAGTTCCTCAGATGGCATTTGACGGTATGTCATGGTTGTGGAGTAGTATTTCCTTGGACATTGCTTGTTGAACAAGGAAGATCACAGAGGTAGTTTCAGAAAACCAGATCATGTTGGTTAGAGGTCCAGTTGTTGGAACATTCCAGCCTTAACTGCCTCATCTACCTTTTCATTACCATCCATACTTAATGTCCAGGATTGCAAATATTGAATTTTAATTTGATTTCAAATTTAATAGTATGGGCCCAGAAAAATATTCAATCAACCATTAATGTAAAACATTTAGAAATGAAATATCATTAAATATTCCAGATAAACGGAGAGTGATATGTGACAAATTTTTTTCCCTATTGTTTATTGAGCATAAGTTCAGCCAAATTCCTGCTCAAATAATAAATTAGCGAAATTCACAGAAAAATACAAGACAATGTTGGGTGCATGGCATTTGTAATATGAGAGAAATTAGGTATTAGAGGTATATATATCAATGTTGAATTATTTAAATATTCATTGATTTTTGAATTTATCATTCACTTTAACTATGAGAAAACATAATCTCTGCTTCAAAAAGCTCAAGGAGGTTGGCAGATTTTGTACAACTGGATTACATATGACAAAATCATCAAAATGGTACAATTAAATTTCACAATTGCCTTGGTCAGATCACTTCCCCTGAGACAGATAAATTTATCCTTTTTAGGGATGGTTAGTGATAACTTTATGTCTAACTAGGCCTTAAAGTAATTCTTATTAAAGCTTGAAACTTGTTTTCAAAAAATAAATAAAAATCTAATTTTTGTCTGTCCATCTCCAATAATTCTGTAGCTGTGCTGATAATATAACAGAAATAAAATTTAAACAATAAAATAACAATAAAATTCTGTTATATACACTGTTGTAGTTATATTAAATATATTTCAGATTTGCTCATTTATTTCAAATGAAACCACTAAGAAGTTTTTTATTTTAATGCTTATAAATAATAATAAATATTTATTTCACTATAATGGAAAATACAAAAGATTGTAAAGTTTTTGATTCAAGTCGAACAATAAAAAAATTAATTTAAAAAAAGAAAAGCACTTAATTATAAAAGTAATTTGTTATTCTTCCATTGAGCCTGCCTACCGTAAGTATGAATAATTTTAAACTTTTTAAACACTCTTTTTATTATAATAAAACAAGTCAAAAATAATTTGATTTAGAAAAAACTTAATGCCTTGGGCTAAGAAGGTTTGTATAATTTTTTTGTAACTGATTAAAGTTCTGAAATCATTGATATTAATTCCATTTTCACAAATATATTTAAATACCCTGTTATAAGAAAAATTGTAGTATTCAGTTGTATTAGTTTTTCAAAAATTAAGGTTTAATTTTGTGTTATATAAGTTTAAGGATGAATGAAATAATTTAATTTTAAATACACAAAAACAAGAATGCAGAATTTGTAGAAAGTTTTCTGATTCCCTTTACCAATGTTTCGATCTGAAAATTAAAGTTTAAAAATAAATTTAAAAAAATGCAAACTCAATTTGCAGCTTTAGATACAGTTTATCGTTGGATTTGGTCATACTCAACCTTATCAAATTCCTGTCCTATACGAGAGCTTAACATTCAATTACTTGTTGGGTTTTGTGGCCAAGGGATCAGAACCACTTTACAATATTTTTTACCATTATTCTCAATTAAAATAAAATTATTTTTGCTTGGCTTTGACTCCAGAACCAGCAAATATGAGTTGAATGCCCTAACCACTTGGTCAATGTGTCTATCACCAAAAAAATTGGCACTGATAAAGAAGCCAGGTTCTAAATCAAAATTCCTGATTTACTTTAGTTTAACTTTTTTTTTTAAACAAAGTTTTAGAAGGGGTTTCTTTTCAATACTTACAGCTTCTTTGAAACCGGACATTTCTGTACTTTGTACTGTAAAAAAAAAAGTACTGTTTTATTAATAATTCAATCTTGTAAAGAGAAAATGAAATAAATAGCAATAATTTAAAATTTAATGTGTTTCTTTTGTTTTCTTTTTTTAATCAGACCAATGTAAATAGTAGAACTGGAATAAGGTCATTGAAAAAATAAATAAAATAGGGTCACAGATGTGAATAGAACACTGCCTTTGAAGTAGTACTCACGATGCCTGGCACCGGTCCCACTTCTCTAAATTTAGACTCCCTTTCATTAAATACCATTGATAGGTATATTCATAGATAGGTTTTGAAATTCAACGTGCCAAATGAGAAAGTACCTAATTCACTCTTGCGAGCAAACTCCGTCGTCATCATCAACTTCCTTGGTACAGATATCATCAAGTCATTCTGGTTTATATCCTTCAACGACCTCAATCCATAATCGTACCCTTCAAATTCGCATATCTCGACTCCGTCAATTTTAGAACCATTTTCAAGCATCCAATCCGTCAACGATTTCATCGCTGCTCCGTTACGGCTCGGAAAGCCGACATTGACTTCTGAAAATTGAACAATTTTGAAATTTGAGGTGTGCCTGAATTAATAGTTAAATTACCTTTTTCTATCTCGATTATTTTCTCTAAAAGCTTTTCCATTTCGACGTGGCTGTCTCGTATTTTTCCAGTGCCGACACTTATGCTCGATACTATAATAAGAATAAGCCATGTACGTTTTGTAATATGTACTAATTTAATAAAACCTCATTTGCATAAATGATGATTACGAAAAAAATTACAGTACTGTTAAAGGGTTAAATGATTAATTATCATCTTGGCACAAAAAGAAAAATAAATAAATAAAAGCGTGGCAATATAGACAAGACAATATACAGTATTATTTCAAAAAACGAATATTTTTATCAGAGATAAATGTAAACACTTAAAAGCATTTTCTAAAGGAGCTGATGATGCTACATCAACATCATGGCGCTATGGATGAGGGTTGCAATGATCAAAACTGAATTTTTGAACTGTCGAAAAAACTGTTTAAATCGCCTTACCTTTGAGCAGTTTGTCAATGAGGCGATTTAGCTCGTTCCTCTTCTGCTTTGACAAATCCAAGTTCGCCTCTTTACCTTTGTTCATTTCTGATTCTTTGCTTTTCTGCTGTTTCACCTGAGCTTTTTTTCCCATTTCACGCTCTTTGTTAGCCGAGGCGGACCGTCAACAACGAGGTCCGAGTGTACTTGGAACTGGTTCCCTCAGACAGGAGACACGGTCACTCGCTGTCAAAAGTTATTTTAACCGGCTGTTAACCTACCAGAAAGCCGATTTCTAAGCCATTATAATTAAACCAAACAAAATAGAAGCTTTTTCAGCTTTCAAACCGGCCGCTTTACTCTCCTTTTTCTCAGATTTACACGTTCTTATTTAAACAATAGCTTATATTTACTACTTCACTTTTTTTATTCGGTTTGTTTGTTTATGAATTGATAAGAAAAAATTGATTATCAGTTTACGGAAGGTTCTTATCATGTTACTGATAAGCCAGTAAATACTAGATTTTCATTTTAGTACAAATAACTTTTTTTTAAAGTTTAATTGAACACAACAACTAGAACAATGGTAAGTCTACTTATTTCAAACCTATATTATATGTAATAAATTCCATAATTAATGTACTTATGCTTTAAAAACCAACAATTTACCGATTTGATGATTGATAACAACTGAAAATTTGTTAAATAGCAAGCCGATTTTACTCAAGAATTTATTAGTGTTTGTAGATCACAAAAAAAAAGTTATTAGCAGACATCTTAAACCAACCAAATTCGACATTTCCTGGTCCTTGACGAATAACTTCCCTATCCGATGCGACAAAACAGATCTAATGTAGTTCAGTCCTACTTTATATCCGTACCTTGGAAATTGAAGCACATTTTTCGCTGCCACTCATCTGATTTGTGCAACTACTTGGCTTTATCCTGGTCAGTTTTCAATTTCAATAAGTGAGTTTCTTCAATTTTATTGACCTTCGTATGTCAAGCCTATTTTCCCCTCAATTCCTGCATTTTCATTATGAATTTTACTTTAGAATTAAACTTTAGGCGTGCCTGAGGTGATTTGAGATGATGGTGGCTCTGTTTACCTTGTCTGCACCAGTGCAGTTGCTGCAGTCCATGACTGGTTTTTCCATTGACCTTCTTGTAATGCTTTTGTTGGAGAGATACCACGAACTAGAGCATCTTGGCAAAATGACAATTGTTGTTGTTTGGGATGTTTACTGATCAAAGTCATGATAGTTGAAGTGGTAAAGCGGCAGTGTCTTTAGCTGAAGGTCGGGGTTCGAATCCCGCTCGTGACACTGACTTTTTTATCTCAACCAATACCTTCCATAAATATTAATTAATTGAATTATGAGTTTTTTATTTTAATTAAAACAACTAAAATTATTTTATGATTTACAGTTAATGGAACTTGTATAAACTTCCCTTATATAATTTTTTTTTAACTCTTAATAATGAGATAAATACAGATAGTTAATTATTTCAAGTGTTTTAGTTTGGAGTTGTGACTTTTTATTCAAAAAAACTAAGCTTCAAATTTCTATGTTTAGTTCAGAAATTTTCATCGTGTTTTTAAAAATGGAAAATTTAAAAAATTAACACTTCCAACATCCCCTCTGTTGGCCGTTTCATTTTTCAGCAATGAGAAACCGAAGAAATTGGAAGTAAGTATATAAGACAAATATTTTGGTGTAATTTTGAAATTCATAGATTCATTAAAGTTGACAGACCCTCATGAATTGACACACAGCTTTCTCTTAAGACAAGCTTCTTCTAATGTGGTCAATGCTGCTTCGCAACTCCTGACACAAACTGTTGTCGCGGTAGTCGATACTGCTGAAAAGTACAAGTAATTGTCTGTTCTTTTTTAAAAAAAAACATTTTTAGTATTATTAATTGTCGCAATCATTCTGTGATATCGTCTTGGATAAATTATAGAACTTCTCTCAATAAACTTATCAGTTTGATCGAAGAAAGCCAATCTCCTCGTAACAAATATTTAGACAAAGAGTTAGAAGATTTGATAATCGCAGCAAGAGTGAAAGTGAATACCTTCAAAAAGGAGCTTTATGTGAGTTGAAAATATTACCTATTAATTATATATTTCTAATTTTTTACTATTAATTCATTATTCAGGAGCTATATTCATTAATAGAGTATGTTGAAAAAGTCGCAGAATCAGCAGCGGAAAGTTCTTTTTTAACAGGAGCTGAACTAGTTTCCACTTCGATGGGTGAAAGAATGCATTCTGCCAGACTCCAAGTTAGTCTATTTATGATATTTTAAGTGAAATAATTTGCTACAATCTGTTTCTTCCACAGGTCGAACAGACCAAGGCGGAAATCATTTCACTTGAGAAAGTATTGTTGGCAGTTCAAAAAGAATTGATTCTCAAAGAAAAGAAATAAACACACCTGAAGACTGATTTCGTGAAATAATTTTTTTCTATTAAATTTATTGTTTATATTGTAAATAAATACTAGAACAATAACATATTTAAATTTTGTCAAAGTTATTTTTGATATAAAATGAAACTCAGCTGAAAAATTGCCTACATCAACTCTATGAATATTTTAAAAAGTTTGGAATATGTAGTTATGGAGTAGTGCAATCACGTCATCGTCATAAAACTAAAAGGCATGCAGACAAGATAATATAATTATAATAAAAATAATACATTTATTTTTTTTAAAGTACAGTACTAGAGCACATAGCATCTGCGCATTTTCGCCTGTCACCTAAAGCAATGCTTATAACAGGTGGCAGTTGTGCCAATGAACAAAATTGCTAAAAATTAAATCAAAAGGACTGAGAAGGTGTATAAGACCAAATAAATGAAAGGAAAAAATAAAGGGAGAAAAAAAAGCAAAATAAAATGCAATAAATTCAAATAAAGATAAAATAAATATTAAAGAATACCATAATGCCATATGATGCCAAATATTCTGCAAAGCAAGTTCAAATTTAAAATTTATACACTAATGAATTTTTTTTAAATCGTAATAAGAATTAAATTTGTTCAAATTAATTTTATGATTGATTATAAAGAAAACTAAAAACAATATTTAATGAAAAATTAAAGTAAAAATTAGTGTTTAAATATTAGTCACTACTTTTTGTCTTGTTTGATACTCATTGTTTGATTCAGCAAAAAGTTATTTTTAAAGACATACATGTCAAGAACATTTTAAAAACAATTGTTTAAATTTTAAAACTTGAAAATTATCGTGTAGTTATATTGGTATTAAATCTAAACGGTTTAGAAAGAAGAGAATTTTGTTTTATAATTAATGGATTTAAATAACAACTACTGGTTCAACCACGTGTAACAATACCATAACAAAGACTGAACCAAAGCATAATAAACTGATTTTAACAATTTTAAATTTAGGATCTTTCCTAATACACTGAATTGATAAAGGAGTTTTCTCTGTCTCATAACCAAAGAATCAATGTGTGCTTAAAATTTTAGATTTCTAAGATATTGGACAAGTGCTATGACCATATATAAAGTGAAAGTACAGTATTAATCACTTTGGATTCTGAGAGCAATTGTACATAGAGAAATCACTGTTCAGACACTTGTGTACTTAGATTACACGGTTTAGCAGTAAATAATAATTTATCAAAAGAAGGGCTGGATGGGTCAGAGATGCTTTAGTTTCACACCTTTCCTGCTGCAAAGCTTATTTCATTTACTTGAAAACTTTTTGATTTTAGGAAAATATATATTTAAACTGGGTAGCATTCTTATGGGGTTGTCTAGAAAATAATGCAGGTTTCGTTTCAATTGCCCCCTCTAAATAACAAACTGTTTACATTTTACGTATTATTCTTTTGTACGAATGTCAACACTTTTTAATTCTGTTTGAAAGAAAAATATTTACCTCAGTGGCATTTTGTTACTTGGCACTGATTCAGTTTTTACTAAGATGTCAACCTTTGATTTTTGCATAATTTCATTTTATGAGTTTAAACTCGGTCGTAACGGTGATGAAGTCCTAGGGCAATGGCAGTATCAGTGAAAGCACTTTTCATTGATGGTGTAAAAAATTTCTATGGGTCGATCATCCTTCCTAGATGACGTTCTACGAACGAAACCAGAACGACTGCTTGAGAACTTGCAGATAATCTTTCAGTTAGCAAATCAACCATCGCTGACTACCTTAAGGCAATTCGAATGGCGAAAAAGTTGGAAAGATGGGTTCCCCATGCATTAAACGACCATCAAAAAATTCCTTATGAAGTTTGCCCATTTTTCCAAACCCATCGAAAAAGGTAATTGTGACGGTGCCTCTTGGGTAGGCTGCTTTACTATAGCTTCTTGAATCCTGGTGAAATATCAATGCTGAAATGTGTTGCTCTCAACTGAAGCAATTGACTAGAAATTGAAGCCATCTTAATTCAATAGGAAATTATAAAATATTAATTTTTAATCAATATCATTTTATATATTTATTACATACAGCCAAAAATCATGGGTTCAAATCCCACTAGTCATAGATAAAAAGTATAATTAGAATAATTAAGACAGTCAATTATGACTTCTCAATACATACACGGATTAATATCATTTTATACATTATATGTAAATATAATTATTATACTGATGGTATTTTGATATCAAAAAATGTTTATTGTCTAATTAATGTAACATCATGTAAAAAAAAATAAAAATAAAAAAAACAGTTCGGAGTGTCCAAAGAAATGGCAATATCAACAATCCACTGTGGAATGCCACCTAAGAAACCATAGAGCATGGGGCATACCTTTCTCCTGAATATCTACATGAAATTGATCTCCATCTAAAGATTTGAGGCGCACTCTCGCCTCATCTATAAAGAGAATTTGTGCCCAATCTTACAATGTCCATACTCGCAGGCTCCTGTTGGAAATTGATTCGAGCCATTTTCTGTTCTGTGGTAATAAGTCCATGAGCCAGGTGAATTGCTGCATATTTTCACCGAGCCTTCTTTTTACAGTTCTGGGAGAAATTGAAACATTTCAGACTTGTAATCAATCATTTCTTATCTCATTCCCCATAATGCAGTTTTGAAAAGCCTGATGAATCAATCTTGTCCTAGGACCCTAGGTTTTTCTGGTGTAAAGCGGTTTCTCTGAAGCGCCAAAGAAACGTTTTGTAGATTAAATTACTTGACACTGGCTGTACACTCACCCCCTGTATCATACTCACTCAAATCTTCAATTGGACCCATTGAATAAAAGGACAAATGAAATCAACAAAGGTAAAAAATTAACTGAATGCGATCTTTAGATATAGCAGAATGGAGGTGCGTAATGCTACTTTTTAAAATGACTAATTAGTATAAAATTAAACAAATTAAGTTAACAAAGCATTATTTATTGATTATTTTGACCACAATAGTTCGTAATTACCTGCAATTAATAACGAAAGATAACGGAATAAATTTAATAGTACATTAATTTTGCATCAGTGAATAAATAGGAAGGTGAAAAACAAGTTTCAAAAAGTTCAGACAGACAACTATTTTAATCTTAAAGATATGTACAAAATACATGAGAAAAGATCACAAAACAGTATTTTCTATTTTGAAAATTATTTTATAACTACATCACTATTTCCTACAGTAATAATTTTTAAAAAATCACTAATTTTATCAATTTACATCTATAGTTTATGTCAAATAAATTAAAGGATTTATGTGAACTTTTGTATTGTTTTTTATTTCTTCTCACTTTCTTAGAAAAATATGTTAACATCAATTTTTTTTTAAGTGATAAACCCCCATGGGCAAGAATGATCTAGAAGGAATTAACTATTTCGTAGACAAACGTCATTAATTGTAATGATACAATTTGCAAAAATAGACTTTTCCATATATTTAAAATCTTTAATTGCTATCATTTTTGGTTTAACAAAGTTGACCAGGATCTTGGAGTATAAAGTAAATGTGGCAGTATTTATCATATTTTATTTATTTATTGTAAATATCAATAATAAGATAGAAACCATAATTTATCAATTCAAGGGGGCCGATTGGGCTTGTTTAAAAGCAAAAACAAAAATGAATAAATTTTACAAGAGAATGCACCGATGATCTTCTGTTCTACATATCCCATTGGAAGACAGATCCTTACATAATTAAATTAAACAAAACAACAAAGGAAATGAAACATCTTAAGATCTTTTTGTCTAGATTTTTGTTTAAATCTATATATTTATTAAACTAATTTATTTACAAAAACTTTACATAAAATATGAATAAAAAGAAACATATTTGAATCTAATTTTACATACAAAACGAAAAAAAATAAAATAAAAAAAATATATATGGAGTAATTGCTAATCCAAAATTACAATATTCCTCATCTCAACCTTATCTTACCGTATTTATAAAATGAAGCATCTTTAACATCCAACATTATTGTAAGGTACTTTTTATAAGAACAGGTAAGCAGCCTCATTGCAAAATCTATATTAATTAAAAATAAAAATTATATTTATAACTTTTATTTACACATATCAAATCCAGCATAAACTTACTACCTCTAATATGAATAATTATTACTGAATATTTAAAAAATCTATTGATTTTTTTTTAAATATCTTTATTAACTACGGTTATGTATAAATTTTCACATTGTATAGCCTCAAATATACAGTTTGGAAAATATTTTTATTCATTTATTAAAATTTATTATGTGTATTTAACAGTGTGCACTTCCAAATTGTAACCTTTACAAAAGAAAAAAAATGAACAAACCAAACTTACAGGTTTGATGATTCCGAGACATATATATACATATAATCATAGCCATCTTAAAATTCATGTTGTGAAACATAAAGCCCATAAAAGAAGGACTAAATCATACAGAGCTAACAGAAAAAGAAATTAAACCTTAATACATCAAAAATAAAAAGTTTCACCAGTGTGATATTTGATTATTAAAACAAAATAACTCTAAAATGAAAACAACGATCCAGAGTTTGAGTCATAAAATGATTTCCCAATATGTGGAAAATTCATAGTCACTTCACTGAGAGGGGCTGTCTGTGACCGTCTGACGCCATGTGGCGCTAAAGGGCACCTTGAGGATCTTGATTTTTGTTGTAGGCAGAAGTGTGGATAAAACCCTCTGGAGTTTTGGCAAGCCTAGTATGTCGACCTGGGACGCACTCTGTCCCTCCTTGACATCTCCTCCTTCCTCGCAAACTGGTTTCAGTATCGGGATGCTGTCACCAGTTCCAGCCTTCTTGACACCGAGGATTGGCGTTTTGCCCTTTTGGCCTTCAACCTGGTCGATAAACAAATCAGTCACCCGGAGCAGCTCCAATGTCAGCCCCCATATAAAGTAGACAAGTGTTTGGTTCAGCTTGCTTACTCCACCCATAACAACATGATTTGTAGTTGCAGACTGAAATTTAAAAAGATACATATTTTAGGCAATATTTTATTAACAACTATTAAATATTACATTTTTCAGGTAGATAGATAAAAACTTTATATAATATTTAGTTAGTAAAATTGTTAAATATATCAATTAGAAATACATTTCACACATGGAAACAGCATAGTTGAAAACAATTTTCTGAAGAATGCTGTATAAAATTTTTCATTCAAATTATAAACTATTAAATTCATTAATTTTGTCACCAGCTTGACCAATTAACATATTACAATTAATTATGGTTGAAAAATGGCAAAAAGGACGGAAAATTCGAAAGGTGCGATTGAGATGGGAAGTTGGTGTCTGGGTGGATCATCACGATAGCTCAAGTGTTAGAGCAGTGGCGTTCGAAGGTCTTGGGTTCAAAGCCTGCTCGTGCCATTGACTTTTTTATCTCTAAAACCGTAATTAATTGTATTATAAACTATATTAATAAATAATAAATTGGGGGGATAAATAGATATACAACAAAGAACTTAAAAACTGTGGGAAAAACAATAAAGAATTTTTAACTAAAATTTTAGACAAAACCAAAATAAAACTAACCGACAAAAAAAGAAAAGGCTTTTTTTTTAAATGCAACAAAATAATAAAATTCAGGACTTCCACCAGAAATAACTTAAATTTTATAAAAATTTGTACCTATACCTCCATACATTGCGAGCAAAAGAAACTTTTTATATTGGTGCCAGTTAAAAAAAAAAAAAAACTCTTTGCTAAACACATGTGAAAACCAAGATATTACAGGCAAATTTCCCTAAAGATTGATCACTGAGCCAAAAAATGAAAAACATCCTCCCTGCAACCTGATACTACAGTGATGCAATAAGCAATTTGATAATTATTGTTGTCGTATTGGATGGGGCAACACAACCTGTCAATCGCTCCAGGAGGCAGAATGACATGACTCATCAGTGAATAAAAAAAACAGTTGAACAAGCCCCATGTTTATGGAACTATTGTTTGTAAAAAGTTATTCAAGGACTTATTTAGCAAATATAGCATAAAAGGAATTGGGAAAAAAGAAGAAAATATTGTTGATATTATATTGGTGTGTATTTTCCAATATTGATTTTCACTGATTAAGTAGCAGATGATTACAACTGTGTAAAAACATTCTATGATATCGTATTGCTTGTCACTTTGCTCTAGTGGGTACAAGAGTGCTGCATCAATAGATTGACTTTTTTTTAGATGCTTTGTTTTCTTTTGTTGTTGGCATTGTGATATGTGGCCTGGGGTTATGGTGGAGAAGATCGGTGAGAAAGCTTATAAAAAGGCTGGACAAAGAGGTTACAGTTTCCCATGGATTTTGTTGTCTATTTCTTGGCAATATTTCTCTGTTGTGAAAGTTTCACCATAATTCAGGAAATTCTAATGAACAACCCCAGCAGTACATGACCAGTTTTGGCGTCAAACCAAAACCCCTCCTGTTATCGTACAGAATCCATTTCTCATCATGAAGGTCTGATCGAGATGGATCATTTTGGTGGTGCAAATTTCAGTGTCATGGGCTTCAGGCAGTTCATGGTTCTTCACTTTACCAAGTTGCTCCAGATGGCAAACAAGTGATCAAAACTATTTCCTGTGTTGTTTTACATGAATTTTCAATGTTTTGATTGAATGTCATCCACAAGGAAAGGACTATCACGACCTTGCCTTTGTTCGAGGTCAAAATCTACGATACGAAATCTCTGAAAACATTACTGCACCATGCATTCGGTGATGATTATCTCTCCCCGAACTGTATTGATGATGAAAATATCATTTAAAAAATATTTAATTTTGCAGGTCTTCACTCTTATAAAATTCAACATAAACTAAAATGTTTTGTATAACAGATAATAGTTAAAACAGCATAATAGTAAAAATATGTTATATATCAATGTAATGGTGTAATTTGTAGTGACTAATTGATCTTCTTTACCGGTGAAACATTCCAAGTATCATCCTTTTTTTGTTTCTGTATGATTCAAGACAGTTTTGAACTGGTAAGGAATTATTATTGAATGGCAGATACGTATCACACCTGTGATAATGTAAATTTTTATTAATTAAATCAGTTAAATATTATTTAAAAAGTTATTAATAATTTTGCCCAAATTAATAAAAAAGCTAGTTTCTAACATCACATAGAGCTGGGTTTCTATCGCACGAAAATCATTCATGCAATTCATAAAACTTGTCTTGTGTTGTGGACACCTAGCCAAGACTGTGAAACGTGCCGTTGTTTGTTTCTCTCCGTGTAAATGCACTTGTCTCAAGTATGAGAATGAACGACTGTATTCCATTTATCGGAATGTATCAATCAAAGCTACCGATTTTTGGTGAGATGTTGAAGAACTCATCATAACACGAAAATGAGATGTCATGAATTGGAAGGAAATGAACATTAAAATGAGACAAAAAGTATCGCCATGACAGCAAATACTGACGGTAGCAGGTGAGGTTATGAACGGCATAAGTGACTGATGGCTCACCTCATTTTGGAATGGAAAATGGAGCTTAAACATGTAAACGTTACATATAAAAATGCATAAAATTGTTTAAAAAAATCAACAGAATCTAGTTCTTAAAACTAACCTGTGTTACATATGTTGGGATAATAAGCAGAATCTTGATGTTTGTGCATTTTGCCAATGCTTTCTCAAACCCAGGCTTAATGTCAAAATTGATCAACTCCAGCTGGGTCAAGTTGGGCAGGGTAGATATTGAATTGATGATTGGAATCGTTGGACAGCTCACCTGCCCTTTCTCAAGCCTGAGCCTTTTTAAATTGACCAACTTCGGCAGCGTTTCCTTGGCGAATGTCTCATTTAATTCGATACATTCTCCTAACTCAAGGTTTTCAATACTCTCACTCAAAATATCCTCGATTCCTTCCATATTCCTTACAGTAGTCAGTCCCTGAAAATTAAATACAAGCTCTATTAGTCAATGTTAATTTACAGTAAAATTATTTTTAATCAAATAAAAAAGAAAAATTACCAAAACTTTAAGCGATTTCAATTCTTTCAGCACCAAGAGGTTTTGAACATCGATTCCTGTAACACTTTTTAGTTTCAGTTCAACAAGGTTCCTACAATTGCCTATGTTTTTCAAATCCAACTCATTCCCCCTGTAAAAATAAACAATTTTATTTAATTAAAAAAAAAAAAAAAAGTTATTATTTTGTACCTTATGGAGAGAGAAACAATGGATTCAAGTTGTGGGCAAGTGCCGGCAACAGTTTCGATTGCCTGAGCTGTACACCTTCCAAAATCTATTTTCCTCAGATGAGGAAGGTCTGCAACAGCTTCACTCAACTCGACCCACATTTTATTGGTCTGGTCGGGTGATTCAGGGAGAAGCATCTTTCGGAGGTCAAGGGCTTTTGTATTATGCATTCTAAGCGCTCTACCAAAGCCCTGCCAGTCCCTCACCCTAGAATTTTTCATTCTGACTGTTTCCCACTGAAAAAAATAAAATAAAACAAATGAATAAAAATCATTTAATGGCAAAAATACATTTTAAATTGACTGTTTACTAACAAGTGATCTGTGAGAGGCAATGTGCCTCCACATCTGTGAAACGCAGATTGCTCTCAGAAGCTCGTGGACTTTCAAGTATTGGAACGCATGTAGAAGTGCGGTGAAACCGGCATTCAAATTCATCATGAAGTTTTCCTTCAAATATGTCGACACATTTTCCTGTGCAAAGTCTTTAGATTTTAACCTTTTCTCTGGTGGAGGTGAAGATCCTTCTGCAGGAGAACTATTTAACCTTTTAACTCCGTTAGACCTAAAGTGAATGAAGATGTATTGAATGAAACAGGCCAGGTAAAAATTCTTACTATTTAAAACAAAAAATTAAAAATATTTAAAAAATGTTTTAAGCATCAAAATTTGATTTTTTTTTTTAATTTTGGGAGGATGAACAGAATGAATGGCCTTGAACTTTTGGTGCTAAGCGTCAAGGAATAAAACAGGATAGGAGATAAGAGTGTAAAGGATAGTTCACAGGAAGTGCATGAGGGGGGTCTGCTTAAGTTATCTGAAAACAAAATCATCCATTAATTAAAACAAAAACTTGGCAGTTCATTCATCAAATCAAATTATTACAAAGTTGAGAAGGAGGATATTACAGAAAAATCCCAAACTGGCTGAACCGCCTCCCACCATAGTAATAATGTCAAAGATTAGTTGCATGCAAACATAAAATCCAATCATACCAATACATAAAATGCTGAATCTGATTTTGAACAAACAAATGAATTCATAAAGTAATATTGCAAAGCAATTATCATTTACTTTCCTAATGATAAAACAATATTACCTTAATAATCACTACCTGTTCAATGTATTTCAATCCATAAAACCTAACACACACATCCACCACTGTATTAAATAATAGAAATAAAAACTCATTATGATAAAGTGATCTAATGAATTAATTGGGAGGCAGACAAGTTTTAAACCTTGTTCTATCCTGGGCATTTATTTCCAATGTGATTTTGTTTTTTTATAAGTTGCTGTATGATTGAGAATGGTTAGATCGCCATTAATCATACTGATCATAACCTCGAACTATTGTATGAATCATACCATTGAAATGTAAACATTTAAAAATATTTTCCCTTGGCTATTGTAAATAGGTGAATATTTTTTCAATTTTCTACTGAATTTATAATAGTGCTATTTATACAATGTGATTTATTTAAATTAAAACAAAATCACAATATCAATTTAATTTTATAATAATTCAAGTACCTATTAAAAAAAATTTACTTGCAATATCAATTTAAAATGCATTAATAATCACACCTCCAATCAAATCAACAGGGTTCTACTGCCAATTAATGAATATTGTATCATTTTGGAAGAGAACATACACAAATGGCCGCATACTTCTCAGAATAACACAGTATACTTTAATTTGTAGTAATACATAGAAATGTGTAATTGTTGTATTTAAGAAGCCAAGACCATTGTTTAAAGAATTGCAAGACAGATAATTTACAACTGTATCAATACAGAAATTTGGATAAAAAGAAACAAGGATTTGAAAAAACGGTGTGGAAACAGCATCATTTTTATCCCCCTAAGGCCAGAGGTATTTTAAGAATATTAAATTAAAGTAATAATTAAGAGAAAGTATCCCTTAAAAAAGACTCACTGGGATGATCCGATGGGCTGGACTGGAACTGGTGTTATTGCCTGGATTGAGCTGTTCACAACGGGTATCTGTAATTGAGGAACTGCTTCACTTGAAGGATCAGGTGGTGGGATTTGATAAGGAACCAATATTAGGGGTGGTTTTCCTATCTGTGGTTGGGACGTCACAACGAAGGCTCCGGGGGCTGTCGGTATAAGATTTGTAACAGGTTGTTCAGCAGAGCTCCCGGGTGTTGTAGAAGGTACATTAGAATTTGTCTGATCACTGACATTGACGACATTACGTTTCTGTATTAGGACATACGGGCTACCATTAATAGTGATCAGGCCCTGTGGGGAGACTATTTCCGAAGACTGCACATTAGATGTTGTTGTTGCACTGGGGGTCGTCGTGGTAGTCGTTGCTAGCGTTAGTGTTGTAGACGTTTTGGGCGTTGGGGAGCTTTGAGAAACCTGAATGCTGGAAGAAGACGGAAGCCAGGTGGTCAAAGCACCGACAATAGGTTGTGGACGAGACACGGATATAATTTTAACATCCCTTTTCACAGGAGATGGTGGCTTGGATGGTTGGGCTCGTGGTATGTTCACAATAGGTGTAAGTGGAGGCGGGGGAGGAAGAGTCGTAGGTTTCACAACTTGACAATTCTGAAACAATAATTCATAAGTTTAAAACATCGACATGACATCCTATAAATTGTTTCTACATCGATAGAAATTTTTTTTTTCCATCCTTAACATATTGACTGTTAAGCAAAAATTGATGCTGGAGGTTTATTTTATATCTAAATATGTATATATAAATTCAATGTGCCACTAAACTTGTGAGACAATTGCATCAGAAAATAAATTTTACTCGCATAATTCATGCATACATTTTATGTCGCTTATTTCAAAAGGAAGAGAGCAAACTGACATTGTAGTCATTAATAATAAATTTTAATTAATTTAATTTAATTACTGAACAATGTAAAAATTCAAACGTTAACAACTTATTAACCTTACTGAGCTTTTGTAAGTAGGACAAAATAATGATTTATATACTTATATCCTGGGCTTCATCTAACACGTGAATTTCTGTAGTTAAATTGAAAATGAGTTTATATTAACATACCACCAAAATTGTAATCCCTGTGTAGCTGCTGTCATGAAAAATTAAAACAAGCCATGCTGCTATATGATAATTAAACTATTGTGTATGTCAATAAATGAAAAAAAAGGGAAAATAAGTTAGCTCTAATTTTTGAAGTAAGGCTGGATGATAAAACTGCAATACTTTAAAATTTAAATTTAATTAAAGAGGGCATTTTTTTTAAAATTTAATTCTCCACTACTGAAAATATGTAAATATCTTGTCAAATGCTTAATTTAATGGCCATAAAGTTAGAAATCTGTTTTATGTAAATTCCGGTCATTTTATTCCTACTCTCGTCCAGTCTTTCGATATTAGTTACTGGATCAGAACATTCTTAAATGGGAAAATAACATTTAAAATTTCAATATTGTCTCAATCACAGATCCAGTTAAATGGTACAAATGGTTCAGAAATGAAAATAGCTCACATTTTGAAAAATATAATTCTCGTTGTTTTAAAATTCAAGATACTCAATCCAACTCTACAGTTTTTGGAGGAACTGTAGTTATTGTTGTAAAGGATGACGCATGTAGTCATGTTAGTAAAAGAACAGCATACCAGTATTAATTATTATAATTCGCGGTAGTCTATACAGTAATGACTTGATCATTTTTCTTTAATTCCTTGGGATTCAAATGTAACGTTTTTTCCATCTCAGAGAAAATTCTGACCACCAATGAAAAATTACGGATGAGAAATAGTCCACCTACCACCTAATAAATTTCCCATTAGTTATTAATATAACTTAAAAGACATAAATCATTTGGATAATGATAATTGATTGATTAATAGTAAGAGTGGGAGATTGTATACAACATATTTTATTGCGAGATTGATTTATTAAGTACCTGATCAATGCTGACTGTACTTGCACTGTTCAATTTCAGTTTTCTTACAATTTTTTCATGATTATTGTAAGGAAAACTTATGCGACTGTGCGCCTGCTAATATTTTGAAGTTGATACTCTTGTTACTTATTTTGTAGATTAATGGTGTCTCAGAGTTCAGACCCCCCCCCCACTGTGTCGAATAGCTATGTCTCGAAAGAAGATTTTTTTTTACGAAGAAAAACTTTTTAAAAAGAATAACTTGTGTTCTCTGACATATACATTACATTTATTTATTTATCAACAGGCACTACCCTAGTTCCTAGGTTATAATTACCGCCTATATATACATAACATATAATAAATAGCAAATTTGAAAAATATAAATAAAAATCATAAAAACAACATTCACATTTTGGAAAAGGTAGTTCTACTCACGAAAATTTTAGGTAGCTATCTGAATTTCGAGTATTAAATATTCATCACCAGGCAGAAGGTACAAACATAACGCAAGCAAATAAAATCTAACATCTATTTGTGGTAAGGTCACAAGTCAGATTTTGCTTCCTTTTAAAGTTTTTTCTCTTTTTATCTTTTTACTTATAACCTAATCAATAAATATTTCTCTATACCATTGTTTTAGCTAAGGTTTTATTAAATTAAATTTTATTTAAAGATTTAACAGAACGAGAGTAGACTTTGATGCAGTATGGCTAAAACCAGGAATTATGAAAGGGCTGCAGTTTTGAATTGAGTGATTTTTTGTAAAGATCTTTCAAAATCCCGTACGGAGAGTGAGTCCTACTCTTTTCCTTCTCCTTGTGTGGCATTAATTTGTATTTTTACTGAATTAATAATCGTTAGATTAATTTTAATTTTATATAAAATTCACTTCTATTTTATAGTTTAATTGTAAAATTAAACTTAGATCACAAAATTGCTTTGTACTTTTTTGATCTATTGATAAAGTAATATAATAAAAATTTGTTTAAAGAACTACTTTACTTTTTCCATTTCCACAAATATGACTTATAACAATTGAGTTCAATTATTGACTAATAATTATTATTAAACTTGATGACTGTTCGATCACATTCCTGATCCCCAAAACAGTCGCATATAAAATTTAAATAATGCCCAATTTTCATGACATGACTGTAATATATTGGCAATATCGACTACAGCATACTCTGACAGAGTCCCATGTTCATTTCGGCATGTATTTAAGGCAGCATTACTATTTACCTTCTTGATTTTTTACTAATTTTCTGCAAGATTTTTCTGTGTGGTTTAACTGCATCCTCCCTCGTAGAGTTGATCTGTCAGATGCATTTCGGCATTTTCAAAGGCTTAACATTGAAAATGGAGAAACAAGAAAACTGTCAACAGAGCAACCCAATGAGATAGGTGGACCGAAATGTCTGATAAAAACCAATTATCATTATATTAATTTCTTAAATCAATAACGTTTTTTCTTCAACAAGTTTAGAGTTTTATAACTTATTTGTTATCATATTATATTTGTTAAACCAACATATATTTTAATGAATATAATAAATAAATAATAAATTAAAAAATACATTTATTTTCATTTATAACCAACTTCCTTCATAGATATGTGATTGACAACAGCACATTTATGCCAAGCGTTGGTTTGAAGCATTTCTATTTATCTCCTTGTAAGTTTTCGTTGTATTCCACCTAGGCTGGCTTGATTCCATTAAGAAATAACAAATAAATAATAATTTTTCAAATTTAAATAGCAAAATATGAAATTATGTAATGATATTTGGTCAACTATGTTTATGATTTTGCCACATTTTGTTAGATTCACATTTTGACCTAGTTTCATTTTAGTGGGATATAGTAACTGATTATTAAATGTTTTATATACCATTACTGTGCCTTATAATACACTAAGGATAGATTCATTTTTCAAGTCAATGCCACTCTTCACATGATAAACGAAGTCCAGAATGATAACAGGATGTAAATACATATTTTGCAAAGAGTGTACAAAATACTACAAAATATTTTGCATACAACAAAACAAGGTTGTCATGTTAAAACTCTAAAAATAGCTTTTAATTATTTGTAATTTAAAATAATTGAACAATAACATAAAAATTTGATATAAACTATTTTTAAAGTTTTTTGTTGTTGACAATCTATCTAGACGATGATATAGTTCTAAATAATAATTGTAAACTTTGGTAAAATACCTTACAAACGTATAAGTTAGACGGTCTTATTTTTTCACGCTGGAGTCCCATGCATTCCGGGTGGTAGAGGCAGAGGCAACTGTGGCACTGAAGCGAAGGGATTAGGCCCATAGCAAGGCGGCAGTCGATTGAGCAAACATCTCGCGTAGGGCTGTGGGAGACCAGTATTCACCCTATAGCTTCTTTCTTAAGGAACTTTTACAGGAGAGGTGTGTTCAGGTTGTAAGGGAATATACATATATACACCATTATAGATAAAAGGCCAAAATAGTTATTCATATTGACTGAATTATTTTAACACACTTTAGTGTGTCTTATTTTGGGGAAAAGCATGTGATGCTTAAAAATTGTTCAGAAAAACAAAAAAACGGAAAAAACCTACTAATAAATGTTAAGATGTAAAATGGATTTTTATATATATGTTTTTAAATAAAAAAAAAAAAATAAATAAATAAAATGGGCAAATTATATGAAATAAAATGTGATTTTTCTTAATTTAAAAATGCTTACTGTTTTTGCTCTGGGCTCCAATTATTATCTGATAACATGTCAATGTCATCTGGTCCGGCTGACTTTCGTTTCTTATCTGAAAAATTAATTATAAAATTAGATACTTGTATTTTTTCAATATAAAATTATGCTTAAGAGCAAGTAGTAAAAGAAGGCAGGTAGATATTTCTACGCAAAAACAGAAAAAGCCAAACAGGCCATATTAACACTCTAACTGCGGACGACTTCAGTAGAGTTATTTCACTAGCTCCTAGCTACTTCAAATCTCATAGAAAATATCCATCAGATAATCAAATCAAATTAAATACGCCCTGCAGTTTATGATGTGCAAAGCATTTAAATTCGTATTCTTTGCCCCAACATTGTCAAGATGTATGAAACTATGTGCACTTACACTGCCAACAAACGCATACAGCGATGATCCAATGTGATTCATTTAAAGAAAAGTTGGCACAAAAGGGGCTTGAAAGATTAATTGATATAATAAGTTAAATGGCCAAATATTTAATAATCATTTTGTATTAAAAGTTCATTTACGTGGCTAGAAGCTTCAACAAATTAATGGGGGTATCTCTTTTCACCTTTCTAAAATCTTACTCACAGTTTGTTGTTTTCAATAATCCTATCTTTTAGAAAGGTGCTTTAACAAAATTACATATGTAAGAACGGATTTTAGTAGGCAACCCACAATAGATTATAAAATATGAAAAAGTGCAAAGAAATGCTTTGGTTTGTAACCAAAAAGGCATAGATAACTCTTAGTGGTTCCCAACTTTTCCTCACTAACAATAGATATTTAAATAAATATAAAATACCATGATGCTAGGAGATGGAAAATGATGAGTTAATATTACAGAAACGAGTAAATCGACCATTTTAGGCTGACAACCGGAAGCTCTAAATTGGAAGCACATAACACGCATTTTTGAATTATTATTTGGGCAACCATGATCCAGAAATGAGTGTGAATTAATACCTAACCCACTGAGGGTCTGTATTAGGGTTGGGTACCGAATGCATAAAGACGCAAAAATAGGCACAAAATAACCTGGATAATTGACAAATTATAGAAAGCAAGAACAGATGCTTAGAATTATAAAAGAGGTCAGACACATAAAGCTTGTTCCTTAAAGATGGGGAAAACGTGAATTTATATACGATGCAAAAAATGTTTTGTATATTCAATCAAAGTATTTTTACCCCTTCAAAGTGTTTGTTTACTGCGTAAAATTGACAATGATCGAATATAAAAAATATTTTTTGCATTGTATAAATTCACTTTTCTCCACATCTTACATGTATTTGTTAAATTTAAACAATGATTGTAAATCCCGGGCTCTTAAAATGACCTCAATAAAGATCAAAATATGTTGGCACGATAAAGAAAATATTTTTCTGAAACCTACATCACACCAGACCACATCCCACGATTTCCGAATAATATTTAAAAGGCTGCTTCAAATCCTTATGTGGAAATTCTTCAAGAAATTAATCATTCAGTGAAACTGCAAACAATTAATAGTTATTTGTTTCGTTGCATACCAAAAAATACAAACAATGAAAACATGTTCAAACACCAGACCACATCTCACGTTTTCTTAGTCATCATCGACTCATCGACTAACAATCACATCCCTTTTAACTTACAACTTCGATTTAAAGATGGGTATAAATTTTTGTTGCTTGGTACACTTGTAACTCGTAAATTGGTTACAAGGTTAAAATTTCCCTGTGCTTTTTTGAAAGAAAGCTTTAGCCTGCAGACAAAATGTAACATATCTAAAAGATTTATTCTTTCTCCAAGGATCAGGGCATTTTTTCCATTTTGGAGGAGGTATTTTGCGACACAACTAGAGAATAAAACAAACTGAGAAGAAAACGTTGAGAGCAGACAAAACTTTTCTGAGAATCAAATAGAGCCTCCAATCCATTTTTTAAAATAATTATTTTCGGTACAAAAATAAAATTGTTACAAAACTGTTTCCCCCTCAGAAATCAAACTTTCTCAAATGTTAAAACAGTGAGTGCTAAGGACTGTATAAAGTTTTTTAATATTTCTCTACTCCCAATACTTATGGGTCAAAGATTTGCCATGCCGAATTTTTGATCTTATCTTTATTACTAATCTTGCCCTTAACTGCCAAAAATTCATCAACAAGTTTTATCCCTTCAATCCGATGGTTGCCATGTTATTATGCCACTAAGCCTGGAATGGGAAATTGAAAATGAAGAACGACATACCTAAAAAACAGCCTTATCCAAATATACAGAAAGCCCATTCAATCTAGAATTTGTTTAAATATTGTAAACACATTAAAGTTGTCTTTGAAATTAGTCAAAAAGTTTTCTTTCGAGCTTACATCTGACTGTGAACTTCCAGGCTAAGCTAGCACATAGATTTAACGGGCCCTATAAGGTGATCAAAAAGTTCTCAGATATGACTATATTTTAGAAAACACAGACAACCAAGATGATATAAAGGCTCAAATTTTGCAAATGAACGCAAATAAAAAATAGTGATTTGAAACATTCTCCAAGACAGTAACATGATTACAATTTTTTTAAACTATTATTATTTTTTAATTAGAGAAAATGGAAAAGTAGTTTTATTATAGTATTATTTAATCTCTACTATTTTATTCATGAATATTGTAAATAAAAAGGAAATATGAAGGCTAATTTTTTTTATTGTTGAAATTTTAATATTTAGATGAAGAAAATATGTTTTCCTTTCCCACAGCATCCCACATAATCCCCCCCCTCAACTATAAGACAGTCGAACTATCCACAGTAATACATAACAAAAATTGCAGAAAACATCAAATGCCAGGCGTCTGACTATCAAGGTCAAGGGTATAACATTGCCCACCAACGCCCAGAATGAAACTTTCAAAGGGCCAACAAATCTATGGACAGACACTTTCGCGACACAAAAAGAAATAATATAATAAAATAATTGCTGGACCTTACTTTTATTGAATGAGGACTTAAGAATTTATAAAAATTTTTTTGTATATCATCCATGTCTGAACATGTGGTAACGTAGAAGATGTTGGAAGTTACTGTGCTTCTAACAATAGGAAAGGCATCCCTTAGGTCTTACAACAGCTTTCTATGGAAAGCTGTAAAACACTTTAAGCCCAAAAGGATATTAAATCTATGAGTAATTATAATGGAAACACCAGAACCACAGATGCAAAGTTGAAGCAATAGGCAGGCAGGTCCTTTAAATAGGTACTTGAAACGACGTTAAGCATTGGTCCGGCATTGCACGGCCAACGTGTGCACTGAACTGTCAGCCAGGGCTGAGGATTCTCTCCTACTAATAAAATAGCCCCAGGGTCATAAAAGGGAGAAGAAATAAAAAGGCTCCAGGTCATGATCAAATGGTCATTATTGAGTTGGAAGAGGACAAAGACGTTTGGCTTCTGGTTGGTGCCCTTGGTGGTAATGATTTTGGCGATTCTGATAATGCCGTCTCATCCGAAGAAAGTGCGAGTGATGCAACCTAATGGTCAAGTTAAAGGAGTTGAGTGCGTCTTTGAGGAGTGCTATTTTGACCAATGCTGAATAGGTGAAAGTTTTCTACTTTCCACCTCTTACAAAAAGCATCATGTGCTAAAGAAAATGAGGTAGAAATAATTTGGTGCCTGTTCCACGCTTAGTACCGAGGACTTACTAAATATAATAATGAATGGCTTCTTCAAAACAATGCACTTCTGGAAAAAGGATGGCCCTGTTAGACCTCGAAAAGGCTTTTGGTACAGTCTGGCATGAGGGAGTCATATACAGGCTAATGAAATATATATTCCCATATTATCAAATAAGACTCAACATGCTCGTACCTAAAAAACAAAATGTTTAGACTATCGCACAAGGCCCTCTCAGCTTGTGACTGGAGTCCCACAAGGATCAATGTGTAGAGATTAGTGACCATTAATAGATAATTATTCAGAAATCGTGATATGCGGTCTGGTGTGATGTAGGTATCAGAAAAACATTTTCTTTATCATGTCACTCTCAACACGACACGCAAGAATGGCACAATTACACAGAAGACAAACACTTTGAGCCCAGAAGATCTCAAGGAAAGTTCGAAATGTTGGCACGATAAAGAAAATGTTTTTCTGATACCTACATCACACCAGACCTCATCTCACGATATCTGAATAACAAGGATCAATCCTGGGCCCTATTCTGTTTAACTTGTACTTCAACATCTGCCCAAGATATGCAGGATGGTTCTAAATGCGGACAACCTTGCCCTACTAACATCTTCATGGAGCCCATGCACAGTAAAAAGAAGGCTCAGCACCGAAATTGGAAAAAGTGTTCACTTCTGCCGCCAACGATGGAAACTTAAAATCAACTCTGCCAAAACAGAAGCCACCCTCTTCACCAAAAGAAGATCTGAAGTAATCATGGCATCTGGAAATAACATTCCCTGGTCAGACTAGGTAAAATATCTAGGCTTATCAATGAGTCACTAGTGACATTCGGTATAAGTTCTGGCCTTTGATAGCTTTTATTTGAGAAGGATTTGTTTATGTACTTGTAAATAGAATAGTTGTAATTAAGATTCATTTTTTTATCGTAGTTTGAAGGCCTAAGTAAAGTATTACTTTAAGGCATCTTGCTTATGTTAATGAATTAACTTGGATAGAAGCAGGAAGACTTCATTATTTGGCTCTCATCATCCTGGTTGGAAGCATTATCAGGCAGAAGAGAACTAGAAGTGCTGTATCGATACCCACCCCCTATCCCTTCGTCCTATTGTTCTACTCTTCTTTTCCTTTTATCCCCTGGTTTCGGTACTTATCCTTCCCCAAAAATACCGTGGTGCTCAACATAACACCTGTAAATAACTTTCACCTCCTCACCCACCATCACTTGCCTCTCCCTTCAACCCCCCCTTCTCCACTGAGCTACCGCCAACCTACGTGCAGCTGCAGTAGGGCAGCTGTAACAGGTTTTTATCACATTTGTGATTCTCCATTTAGTGCTATGATATTAATATAATTTCTGATCTATAAATGTACATATTTTTTATTTATTTATAACTTACTTGGGCCTCCAAATCTATTTTCTGGCTAAATTAATGTTTTTTAAACCTTTTTCCCACTTTTCAAAAACCTTGCCATAATTATTTATCATAAGTTAAACAATCCAAAGACTTTCTTATAGTAGTTAAAGTGGCCCTGCCACTATCATTCAAATTTGTAATATATACTATATAACTATATAAGTTGATAGTTTTCTGATGGGGAAGTTTACGTACCCCCACCTATCAGGACAAACATGCTCAGATACAAATTTAAAAAATAAAATAAAAATAATACTATTATACTAAATATGCACCACATGCAAAATAATTATTATGAACACTCACCAAACTTAGATTTACCTTGGATGAATTTGTTTTTATTAACCACATTTGATTTATACAAAACAACCCTAGGCATGACACTCTTTGGGCTGTCTGAAACTCCTTTGGGTGTTTTACTAGATTTCGGTTTTGGTGTTGACTTTTTAATCGGAGTGCCATCCTGAAACACAAAGAGACGTATAAAAAAAGTTTTTAATTTAAAAGTACCAGGAAGCATACCTCGTTCATCTTGGGCATCGGCTTGGACTTGGCTTCTCGAATGATTTCCTTGGTGGAATCATTTATTCCTATAGGCTCTTTAAAAAATGTAAAATTGTCCGTTGTCAGGTCTTCAGTAACTGTCATAAAAACATTTTGGATTAAAATTGTTTCTATTTTAAATGTACCAGCCGAGATTTATTGCACTTACGATAATCCGCTACTTCTCTGCAAGATCTAACTTTTTTACCGGATGGGGTGTAATAATAAACATCCGCATTCCTTTTCATATTGCCTTCGTGAATACTTCTGAACACCAATTCCCTAACCCATCCTAAAGCAAAAGGAATTGTATTAAAAATAAATAAATAAAAATAATTTTAAAAAACTATGGTTAATTAATTAAATGCATACCATAATCGAAGGGTTTCCTGAATCCAGGGTTTGATAAGTCAACTGAGATGCTTTTTTTGTGTGATCGGAGGCTACGTTTTGATGGATTCACCTCTCCGAGAACATATGTATCAGAATCAACTGTAAACAATTTCATTTTTTTTTATATAATAAGAGAAAACAGATTGATCAAGTGGTTCTGGACTAACTGCCTACACTTGTGAGAAATTAAGGACAATGGGTGGGAAAAATTGTTGAGAGTATCTAATTATGTCAATGTTATACAGTTGTGTAGTGAGTAGTGTAAACAAACTTTTAAAATAAAATAACAATTGTATTAATAATTAATGAAAGTTTAAATCTAAAACAATTGTTAATATCTCTGTTATGAAACCAATTATTTAATTTCATTATAAATAATTAGAGGAGAAAATAAAAAAGTTGATTTTTTTATATTTTATAAATGTTTATTTACAATCCATTGGTCCATACGGTCGTCCAATGTCATTTATATAATTTTATCACTAACTACTATATATATTGAGTCATAAATAGAATTCCTTTATTTTCTGCCCATCTGGAATTCCTTTAAAGAAAATTAAGTTGAGGTATGAAATTTTTGTAATATAATGACATCAATGAAAACAATGTACCGCATTTCTACAGCGGGACAATTTAACCATTCCATGCATGACAACCACTTCCAAAAAGTCCCCCACTGTTTATTTGCCGTTATTTGGCTTGCGTTATTAAGGACAATATTTCAAACGTTATGAAGCATTTTTCACACAGGAGAAAAAATTATATGAAATATGCCAATTTGGGTAAACAGAACTGTTACGTTTGAGATACTTAATATAATTTGTTATTCAGTGTCGTGTTTTCCCATTCATATTGCTCCTTTACAACTATCAGTCACTACTAATGGGGGGAATTATATAAAAAAAAAAAAAAAAATTCCTAAAGATTATGGATGCCAAAATATCATAAGTTAGATGGGCACGAGAAGACACAGAATATTATCTTTTAAAGACGCGATTGATTCCCTTGAGAATTTCACTAGAGATGGCAAAACGAAGAACCCCCAAGTATAGCTTCATGATTGTCTAGGACGATCGACAAAGACATGAGATGACTGCTTTATGGATCAGTCGACAGGCTTGTAAACTAATAGCCTATTGGGGCAACTGCCATATTTTATAGTAAGAATCATGGATCAACAGTCAACAGGATCAACATATTCTGATTTGGTTTCTTATGCTACCATTTGTTATTTAATTTGGAAATAACAATGCCACAGGTTGATATTTTTATAAAGTGGCCTTTTAAAAGCCTAACCAAGCAAGCAAAGCATCATATTTTTATATTCACAAGCACAAAGTTTAACGGATATAGAGTTGGAATATGAAATACCCAATAATATTGAGAAATGTATGGTTGTTTTTGCCCAAGAACTGTAAACAGAGACGCATTGAGGGTAATTTTTTTTTTATATTGTGCTCCATCAGTTTTCCACTCCTGATGACTAGAATTTTCCAAGAAATTGTTTTGTGTTTGCTGATCAGCTCTGTTCATCACTAGCATTTCCCTCATTTCTTATTTACTGTCTAGAAGGGAAGTTGATGATAATTTGAAGAGCTATGCAGGTTTAGTACAACGCATTTATTATTATCCAAATCCGTTTTTAAGGTGAACATTTTATAATTTTTAAAATATTTTTTTAATAATGCAATGCTAAATAATGTTGATTTTTTTAAATTTATTTTTCAATTGTGCATGGTGAGTAATGGGGTGGGAATTCTCACATAGAATGGAATAACGGATAGTGATCAAGTGGTTCATGCAGAACCATGGCTGAGGGAGTTCCAATTTCTTGAATGGTGTCAGTTGATAAAAGTGACTATTTCTTGTCATTGCCAAAACTCCTAAATTTGATCAATGTTGACAAAGATGGATGGCATGAAAAATTGTCTGGAATTGGATACAAGCAAAGAGGGTTTCAAAAAACTAACCAACACTTAAATAGCAGATCTCCATTAAAAGGACAGACCATCAGCCTTTTTTGTAGAAAGATTAAAACATAGATAAATAAATTAAAATTAAAAATGAAAATGTGATGGAACAGAGCGTTGTGTTATGGGACTTTTTAGTGGTGAACTGCTGGAGTTGTTCACTATAATTTCCTGAATTATGGAGAAATTATCACAGAAGAGAAATATTGCCATACAATTGACAAAACGAATGGGAAACTGCAACATGTCTGTCCAGCAATGGCAAACCGTAAGAGGCTGGTTCTTCTTCACAATAACCACATTCTCATAATAATAAGATATGAAACCTTACCGCATCCTCCATATCCTGTCACCTACAGACATCCATTTCTTTAGACATTTTGATCCCTTCTTGGGGAACAAAATTTTCAGAGAACACGGTAAAACCAAAAAGTGAGTCGAAATAAAGATTTTTACATCAGTAGAATAAAAGCACTTATTACAGGTTGGCAAAGATATACAGATCGTGATGGAAAATATTTTGCATACATTTTCTTTATAATATTTAAAAATAATAGTAGATGATGGGGTTTGGTCTGCGAGTTGGCAAGAGAGTTCTTCACTGAAGATGGCATAATGCCGAAACATGTTTGATTAACTCAAACAAAAAACCCGCGAGTGAAGACAGACCAGTAAGTGCCCATGTGCCGATTCAACATGATTTAAAAATAATTTTGACTGCCTTTCAAAGCCTGTATTATTTTTGCACCAGCCTAGTATTTTGAACATTATCACTTAAAGGGCAATGAGGAGGGACATAATGTATATAGGATATTATATAATTGTTAGTTTCAATTGTTACACATTCCTTCATAATTAACCTCCATATAACATATTTGATGGATGGTTATGGCTAGGGGTTTTTCAATTACTGGCGCACACCCTCCCACCATTTCTCCCTGGATAAAGGTTTTATTGACCTAATCTCCCAAAAATTAAATAGTAATTTCTCTCATAAAATAGGTACTCACATCGTTTTAACAGGCTTACGAACGCAGGAAAATGGTAACTCTCAACGCCGCAGCCACTCATTTTGTTACAAATAAAAGATTGGAGTACCAATGACTAAAATCTTTTTTTTTTTTTTTTTTTTAAATCTTTTAAGAGATAGAATCTTTGACTGAGCTGGCGGCTAACACATGTTTTGTCGTAAAGTGTCAACACAAGAAGGCGGTGAATTCAGAAGGCAGAGATTGTATTTTGTCAAGCATTGAAAATAAAATAATGCAGTTTGTTCAACAAATAATTTTTTACGTACCACTTGGAGGATTATCGGTGCTCATATGATCAGAGGAGGCCTCTTGACTCATGATTTCATCTTCAACGACGTCTTTTTCTGATAATTCAAAGCAAATGAAGGCAAAATTAATTTTAGAAAATGGTTTTATACAATAAGAATTGTCTACTTAAAAATTGCTCTCAAAAAATAAATAATAAAATTACTTAAAACTGGAAAAAGTTTATCTTTGGTCAAATCTGAAGAATATAATTTCATAGGATAAAAACAACTACAGGCCAACAAGTGAGTTTGATTGTTTGGTTCAAGGAAAGTAATTTGAAAGAAATTTTCATTGACTGTAAGACTAAATTAGCATACCCATCATGGCCCTTGCAAATTGGTCCCTCTTTAACGTTGATGGCGTCTCAAAACCAAGGAACTCTTCTTCCTCTTCTTCTGAAGATTCTTCTTTGAGTTTCTCGGGTTTTCTTTCAAACTCATCTTGTGTTGACGACGGTTCTTCGGGTTTTTCAGATGTGAAATCCATCGAAGAAGATCGTGACGACCTGGTTGAAAGAGAAGATCGCGAGAATTTCCTTTTTGGTATACTTTTTGGTTGTGGCTGCAACAAACAAAAACAAAAAAAAAGAAAATAAAAATAAATGAACTGCTGACACTTATTAATACCAACTGATAATTTACCGATATATTGCTATCTGTTTTGTCGGCATCCTCTGTGTCGATGGGGTCAGTTACTTCAACCTTTATTTCTTTTGAAATACTTGGGCCACTTTCTACCTTTGTGTCTACCTCATCTTCTATTTGTTCTTCTTTCATTGACACTGAAATTATTATTGGTTCAAATAAACAATCAACTTTAAATAGGCATAAATTAAAAGCAATATTTTAGCTGCAGGTGAATAGGATATTACTTATTAAGCAAAGTATCTCCTGCTGCTAATTTTAATAAACCAGTTGTACCTATCTCTATATTTTATCTTATTGTTTTTTGTTTTACAAGCTGCATCACGTTTATGCATAGGGTTTTAAAGTTAAGTGTTAACAAATAAAGACTGGAGGGAGATTTTAATTTATTTAGGCCTTGCCAAATAATAAAAATATTATTTTTTTAATTATAAAAAGTTTTTCATATCGCCAATTTGGGTAAAATAGTTTACTAAATAATGCATAGCATAGCTCCCTAAAATATCAATGCTTCTAGACTGAGAAACGAAAAGTGAGAAAACGGCAATTGATGGAGCAGAGCAGATTGATGGATGTAGAACGCAAAACAATTTCTTGGAAAATTCTACGCATTGGAAGTGGAAAACTTGGAAGCTTCATTTCCTAGTTCTCGGACAAAAAACATCCCACATACATATCCTAATGTTGGATATTTCAAATTCAACTCTAACCATATAACATGTATGTAAAAATGTATGATGCTGAACAGTATGGTTTAAGTTTAAATGAAAAAGAACGCTGTGTGTGCGTTAAACTTTTGAAAGCTCATTCCACTCCAATAATATTGTGTTTTTGTGATAAGCCCAACCCCCCCCATGATATAATTGACATCGCCATGATAGCACATGTTAATAAACAATAATGCATGAAGTGAAAATATAAAATCCTTTTTTTTAAATAAAACAAAAAAGTATAATCTAACTAAATAGAAAACTGGTATAAGTGTCAAATAAATCAAATTTTAATTTCATCGCATTTTATTTTTATAACAAAAAATCAATGAACCAATTGTACGTTTGTAGCTTTGTTGGAGAAAAGTGGGGAAAAGCTGAAGGCCACAAGGCAAGGTTAAACATTTTTTAATATTCAACCTTAAATTTACCTTATTATTTACAAGCTGCAAAATTGTTTAAATATCGTCTTATTGTTTAAATATCGGACATGAACAATAAACATATTTATCGAAGAAAAATTATAATAGCAATTTTATTGTTAAAATAATAATCAAAAACCTGCTCTACTTATTTATATGTAGTAAAATCTAAACTATTTTTAGTTATTTATAAATATAAATAAGTAGTTAAGTAATTCATATCATACGGGAAAGATTAATGTCCAACTATCATTGGATGTTATGGAAAGGGGTCAGAATTATTTACGATATTTTTTCTAAATTGTTCTCAAATAAAATTCCATGCACTATACCAGGATCCAGAACCACTAGCATGGCAAATACAAGAAGGCAATAATCATTCTGTGGTCCCTGGTTATATTTTTAATTTATATGATATAAATATAAATAAAAAACCTACATAGCCTTAAAAATAACCTGTTGTCCCTAAAATCCGGTGACCGTTTAAATTTTGCTTAACATTAAAATGAAAAGAAAATTAGCTCAAGAATAAATAAAACTCCACAGCAATTATTAAAATAATAACGTTTCATATAGCAAAATATAAAAAACTATAAATAAAAAATAGTTAGGCATAAATTAAAGGAAAACACTTTAATTATGTTAAAACTAATATTTTTGTTAAATATTCTAAATAATTCCATGGAATAAAAATTAAAGAAAAAAAAATCCTGGCCACTACTAAAAAAGGCTTGTTCATCCCAAATTGCACTATTGCATGTTAAGCATATACATAGTTAATTTCACGAATCCCTCCTCAAGATATTTACTGTGTCAATGTTATTGTAAATATGTACCATCAAATTATGTAATGCGGATGGTAACAAGTATTTAAAAAAATCTATTAATTGCTGCCTTTCCCAACCAAAAAACACAAATGAGATTGATGATAGCAGAAGCATGGCAGACCAAAGCTGAGTAAAAAAAGTAATCCAAAATTTTATCATTGTTTACCCAGAATTTATTTAATGTTCAATGAGAGGCCCAATCAATTAAATAAATTAAGTATATTTAAACAAAATCATAAACGTTTAATATAAATAAGTTTTCATTTTTGTTTCATAGAACTTTCATTTCAATTAAAATAATTAAGTAACTGTACAATTGGAATATTCTCTTATACAAATTTCTCAAATCAAGACTGTTCTAACATAAATAACAATAACTTCCGGTCTTCTCAGACAGCCGGGCTTCAATGATTCACCAAAATGCTTTTTGAGTCAAACTGAAATGAGCGAAGAGTGAGAGCAGACAATGTAGGTCAAGGTGGCAAATGAAAGCAAATCATACCAATTCCGTTCAAGAGAATGTCGTCTTTTTCTTCATCCTTGGGGCTCTTCAAGCTGGCTACGCCTGGCAGCTTCAAATTGCTTTCACTCATTGTGTCACTTGAGATTTTAACACCATCAACCGACTTTTCGTTTTCATTAAAAACAACCATTCCAAACAGATCATTCTGCAAAAGAGAAAAAAATTATTGTTATTAAAAAAAAAAATGCAAGTTTCTTAACCATATAAGCTTTAAAATTATAAAAGCACAATTTTCAAAGTCATACTATATAAACGATAGAAGCAGCAAATTAAGTTTAGTTTCTTATGCTGCCTTCTGATAATCAGCCCAGAAACAAACATACCCAAATTGTCAATATTAATAACCGTACAATCGTTGAACTACAAGCTTACATGAATCCTATGTAAACCAGAAAGAAAGATAAATTCTCTGCTAGATTAACAATGCCATTCAAAACTGAAAACAAATGTTTGGTACATTTATAATTCAGGGTCACTAGATTCAAACCTTTACAGCGATGAGTGCCTAAACCATTGTGGCCACCAAATATGGTATTATTAAAACTTTAGCTTATAATTTTCAAGTTTAATAATCCAAAGGTGCCAAAAAGTAATATACTACTTCCCTCCTGTCTAAATAAATTTCAAAAACAAGAATAATTGATTTTTTTTTTTTTTAATTTACAAACACATGCAAAAATGAAATGTTTTCACAAAATGGAAAATAATATTGCAGACATCCATGATTGGGAAGATGGTTGGTGGAGAAAAACAGCGATAAACTAATCAATAAATGGATAATAAGCTGAGTTCCAGCAAATTCAATTAATACTTTATTATACCTATATTTTTTCCTTTTAATAATATAATATTAATTAGGATAAATTTTAGTATAATACATAATTATTTTAATTAATTATATTCTTTATTTAAGGTCTTGGTTGAGATGAAAAAGCTAGTGCCATGAGCCTCAATCGAATGAACAAACTTCGGCTAAATATTGGGCTGGTGCAAAAATAATGCAGTTTTTTTTTGGGGGGGGGAGGAGAAAAAAAGGAAGTTAAACTATTTTTAATTTTTATATAATACAGAAAATGTATTGAAAATATTTTCCATCACAATCTATATATCTTTGCCATCATGTAATAAGCATATTTATTCCACTAACATCAATCTTTACTTCAACTCACAATAAAGTCTTGGAGTTTTCAGCTTCACGGTCTTCTATAAAATTAATTAATTAGACGAGAGGCCGGCTGAATATGGAGGATATCCTAAGACCTTAATTTTCCACAGGGTTGCCATTGTGACATGTGGCCTGGCGTTATCGTGACAAAGAATCAGCCCCTTAGGGTTTACCAATGCTGGACAAAGACGTTGCAGTTTACCATTCATTCAATTTCTTGACAATACTATTCTGCTGTGATATTTTCATCATAATACAGGAAATTATAGTGAACAACACACCAGCAGTTTACCACTAAACAGTCACCATAACTTTTTTTTTTTTTTTGGGTGAAGATTTGGTGTTGGGATGTGTTTTGGCGCCTCATCTTTGTCCAACCATTGACTGGTTTTGTACAGAATCCACTTCTCATCACATGTTATGATTAAATTGAGAAATGGATGAATCAGGTTGTGCAACAGAAGGGACTTGCAAATTTCGAAGTGTCAATTTCCACTTGTTGAGCTTTTTTACTTTACCGATTCGCTCCATTGGCAAACAATGGTTGAGTGATCAACACTAAGTTCTTCTGCTATCTCCCATGTTTTCTCATGAGAATTTTCTTCAATTAACGTTTTCAGTTGGTTGTCTTCCACATCACTAGACCTTCCCCGTTTTCGAAATTGAAATCTCTAAAACCATCGCTGCACCGTACATTCACTAATGATTCCCTCCCCCTTGAAACTTTATTGATGGTACACCCAGTTTGGGCCACACATTGTCCAAGTCCAAATAAATTTGAGGAAAATTCTGAGCACACTACCAATAAAAGAAGGGATCTTTGAAGTTCAAATCAGATCAAAACCCCACCTCAATCACTGGCTATAAATCCCATGGAGCATACTTGCTGGATGCAAAAAACTACAATTTCTTCAATAAGTCAAACTGTTGTATTAGTCAATTAAGACCAGAAATAATCCAAAACCTTGTATATAATTGATGCCGCGAAAACTTCAGGCTGTAAATGATGTAACTGGAATGGTAACAAAATATTAAAATGTAAACGAAAGTTTTATTTCAAAATTTTTGTATTGTGCCAATACTGTTTTGATCCTTTAAATATATACTTTTAATTATTATTTTGATACTTATTTTTCATTGTTACCAAAAATTAAGTCAGATACTAGTTTTAAAATAAATTTTACATCAAACAACCTTTATACTTTAGGTATTAAGGAAAAAAATTACATTATGCAAATTATAAAACACACTTTTTCAATGCAAAATCCATGGTCAATACGAAACTCCTCAAATTTCAGTCTTGAAAGCATTCTATTCTGTCTGCACAATCAGACACATTCTATATTACGTCTGCCTATTGTCATGTTGTACACGAACTTATGAAACCGTTGGCGAAACTGCAACTTATTATACTCAGTTGTTTTTCTGTGACTCACCATGTTCCCACTCTCACCTAGAGAAATTAGGGTGAGAGGGGGGAAACCGCAGATAAGAGAAAGCACAGATTTACCTCTGTTTACCTCAATTTCTATAAATTATAATTAATAAATTTTCAGCCAATGAATTAACTTGTGCTGGGTGTATTAAATATTTATGAAGTTGATTGGTCCGAGTGAACTAACATCAGCATCATATGTCCAAATTCTTCCGCATTTGAACATCAGTTGCTCACTGAAAATAATGGGGTATGCTTAAATATACTCGAGGGACATTTAAACAAACAAGAGAGTTGAAAGACCCAATATAGCAAGATTAAGTTTAAAAATTGACAAGTTATGACACAATCATCGAACAACATATTTGATTTGAAAAAATGAGATGAAAGGTATCAGTTGAAAAAGTGCCAAAATATTTGTTGGGGATTTTTTAAAAGAATAATTAATCAAGCAGAGAACTTTCAAACGGTCTTTTTCTAAAAACACTAGGATCCCGAGGCTTCATACAACCTATGCTGTTGCAAACGTTATAATGCATAAAATATGCACATTCTGACTGTATGTTAATGTTACATAACAACCTTTGAAACTTGTTTAATAATATCAAATACATTTATTTGAAAAGCAGTCTGCCAGATTGTGAAGTTTTTTTTTTTTTTAATGCTTTATGTTCATGTTTATTGCTTAGCTAAAATTTGATTTTTCTTACGAAAATAACTTTTTTTACAGCAGGAAGTTGTAAGTTCCAGGGGCAACAGTGTAAAATCGAGCGCCCAACCGGGTCACTGATGGGCCAAGAGAATATCTATTCTGCCATGTGGCCTGAATGGATAAAAATCTGGTTCATACAAATTGTATAAAAGTGACTAAAACACTAATGGCAATGCTAAATATTTTTTAATAATAAAATATACACTTTTAATCTAAGGTGTTGGTTGAAATGAAAAAGCAAGGGTCACGAGCGGGATTCGAACCCTGAACCCGCTCAGCTCAATACATCATGATGGTTAGAGCAGCAGGGTGTTGAGCCGAAGGCCGTGGGTTCAACGTCCACTTGTGATACTTGCTTTTTTATCTCAACCTCAAGGCCTTAGATAAAAGAATAATTAATTTAAATCATATCATCAATTACGACTACCAAATATGTATATGGATCAATATAATAAATTATGCACTCCATTCACATTTCAGTATAGTTTTATACTCCTGAATTTTAAAGTGAAGCTGACAAATTATTTGGCAAAGAAAGATTCTGGTGGAAACACTCTATGAGATAAGAGTTACAGGTGAAAGTATCATTTTCAAGGAGGAAAAACTATTCGTGGGTTGCATCACAAATGTTGGTAAAACTGAGAACATGAAACTCCGAATAGTTTACATCTTTGTACTACTTATCTCCAAATTATGAGATGCTACAGGAACATTCAAGTTAAAATAAAAAAGCAATAATAAAAAGGGGTGTTGATTTAAGTAATGGTTTAGGCATTGAGATCACTATAAGGAAATGGTCCCGGGTTTGAATCCAATGGCCCAACAAGTTGAGTGGCATTTTTCAAAAACACCAGCCCCTTAAGGGTTCATATAACCTCGAAGTTGAAATATTTAGTAGCCTCATTTAAAAAGAAAAAAAAAAACGTAGAAATAAATATAAATTCAGACATTCAGATTAGTTACAGAACACATTTAAATAAACACCCAAAACTGACTTATAACTGAAACATTAGCGGAAGATTAAGTACTGGTGCAATGTTGTCCTTACTACTACATTTGTCTTAAATAATTTTCAATTAAGAACCTTCATAAATGCTCAAATTGGAAAAATTACTGAAGGATTTACAAGCATTATGCATTATAAATTGTTTTTAAAATGCCTAGGCCAGGAAACATTTTCTTTTACAATCCATATTAATGTGGTAAAGTCCTTTTCATATGCCTTTTGTTTATTTTCTTCCCTAATCCTAAATTGTCCATCATACCCATTTTTTTAACTGCTTTAGTAGTATATGGTAAGACTAATCTTTGCTCCTCTCATGTTTCTCTCAAATTAGTGCAAAACCGTCTTCCTCACAGCTTAATTGTGGGCTTTTAGCTTTTATAATCGGGAGCTGGTCGACTCAGGCCTGAACTCCATTGCCTACTTGAAGTGATACTCTAGATGAGAAACCACTTTTTCACTTTTTTTTTACAACCCCTCATTATTATTATAATTTTTAAGGGCGTTTTAATGGCTAAGGTCATTTCACGCTCTAACATCCAAACATTCTATTTTAGGTAAGCTCCTGACTCCAAACATTCACTCGTAACCTAATTTATTCTATTGCCATCCAAGCTTTGATTTTCTTTTTCAAATTCTTAATTCGGAAGGCCAAGTTGCTTTAAATTTAATAAAATTATAAAATTTATTTTTTTATTTTTAATTAAAATTGTGAGTTTTCCATAATTTAAAATTTCCCCATAGGCTTGTATAACTAATAACTATAATAATAATGGGGTCAGACTAGCAACAGTCTCAGCTTGATTACAGGCTCATCTTTATCCTTTTATTCTTCCATTCAAGTATGATAACTAATTCTACATAACAATAATAAGAAACAAAACACAATAAAATTTCTTTTTCTTTTTATTATTATTATTTTTAAAGGAGTCAGCTCAACATGTGGTCCTCCAGGCCAGACATTCTCAAAAATTAATCAATTAAATTAAAGTAAATTTCAATTGTAAGCTATTGTTGAAACCTGTAAGAATTATCTTAACTGGTGGACTTGGGCGTGAACTCCGCCATCACCCCATCGCCTACTCGCAATGACACCCCAGATAAGTAAGCCCCCTTCTTTTTCTTTTTTGCAGCTCCTTTGTATTTTTTTTTTTTAATTTATTTCAATTCATAGCTATTTCCTTTCTTTCGTCTGTTTTTTAATTTATTTGATTTTATTAATTTTTATTTTTGAAAAAAGGGAACCAGCTCAACGTGTAATCCTCTGGGCGGGACAATCTCAAAAAAATTAATCAATTTGATCGAATAACCGTAAGCTACAGCTGAAGCCTGTAAGGAATAACTTTCATATAATCCCACTTATTTCCTTTGCCTCACAATCAGAAGTTGGTGGACTCAGCCCCGAACCTCATCATCACCATGTCGTAAACTCGCACTGTCACCAGCCCGGATAAGTAAACTCCCTTTTTTTTTGCACCCCCTTATTATTATTATTTTAAAAATTATTTTACGATTATTTCAGTTCATAACAAACTCCTTTCTTTCAACGATTTTTTATGTTTATTTGATTTAATTAATTTTTATTTTTGAAAAAAGGCAGTCTGTTCAACATGTGGTCCTCCGGGTCAGACAATCTCAAAAAATTAATCTATTTAATTTAATTATCTTATTGAACCATCTTCTTATAATCCCACTTTATTTCCTTTGAGCCACGTCCTTATTTGCTACTTTCTTTACTTTGCACTCTCTGAATAAAATGATTTTTCAGTTGTAAATCATGTCTGACATACAACCAGGCTCTTTTTCTCATGGCACTTTCAGTTATTTGTGTGGTTCTAAGTTTATGAGATGCTTCGAGCAAATTTTCAGCACCATTTGCAACTGAACTGTACACCTCTTTAAGGAATCCCAAAACGTAAAAATCCAGAAAGAGTGAAGTGCGATGTGACCAAGACTCCTCTACCAATCCATATAACCAGGCACGAACTTTTTGGTGTACGGTTTTAATGTCAATCCTTCAATTTTTTATTGTGGTTAAAATTATAAAAGTTGAAAACCAAAAAGTTCTATTTATCGTCATCACCTGAACCGTGATTGTTGATCTCAAATACATTTTCCAATAATTGATAAGCAGTAAGTCTTCTATAATCAGGCGGAAATATAGATGTTCTTACACCATTTCAAAGCGTATTAAATAATGAACTTTCTGTGAAGTTTCTCTAGGATTAAGAGTATCTGTATCTCTAATTTTATATTATTTCTTAAAAACCAAACTTTGTGGTATTTTTCAAATTTGAGCATTTTTTAAGTTTTTTAATTGAAAATTATTTCAGATGAAAATATAAAAGAAATGTAATGCTGAATCCAAAACTGCTGTAGCCCTGATGATAATTTTTTTTATCAAGTAAGGTAACATTTCGATGTTAAAACTAACTTTCAATCAATTATTGCTTTTATGTAAGATCTTGGTTAAGATGACTGACCAAATCGTGACGTTTCACAATAGCTCAAGTGATAGAACAGTGGCACATTTTGTCGAAGGTTGTGGGTTCGAATCCTGCTCGTGACAGTGACTTTTTCAACTGAACCAAGACCTTACACACACACACAAAAAAAAAAAGAATAATTAATTGAAAAAAGCAACTTTGTCAATTGGCCACTAAAATATAAATGGGTTAAAACTAACGAAAATCTTAACTCGTCATAGACTGAAGATAGGCATACGGGCTAAACATTGTAAGTTGTTGGAAACATTGTGAACTATTACCAAAAAAAATTGTTTTGCACTATCTCTGGGGCACCGTACACATTCATCTCCCAGCGGACACACAATCGTGACACATCTACACATAAAACACACATTTTGGGCGAATACTTTGATTAAACCAAAAATTTCCATATTGTGTACATAACTCATTTTCACATGTATTTGTCTAATTTACAAATGTTTATAAATTTCATACCCTGAAGATGATCTCAATAAAGATCGAAATGTTGGCATGATAAAGGTTTTTATAAACCAACATCACACAATACCGCATCTCACGATCTCGGGAAAGTCATTAATTACGGTCACAAATTACTACACGTTTAACTGTTAACTTGAAACTTTGACGAAAGATACAGTTTGAAACACGACAAGTGGTTTTTCAAATGAAAACGATTCATGGCTTATGACAAATTATATCAAAACCGAAAATGTGAAATTACTAATCAAGTGAGGACACAGTTTTTCTGTGAATAATCTACAATCATAAAAAGGGTTGAGTGTGCAAGTCGTCAAGGACAGAAGATTTCACAGAAAACGAATTTATGTAAAAGCACTTTAGAAAGGGGCAGCCCTTTCATGTTTTTTATCAATTAAAAATGTTGAATTACTTAATCATTTTTTTACTGTGCAAAATAAATGCAAAAATGAACTTTATTGAAATGTTTGCATTTTATTGGTTTAACTAGAGAATAGTATCGACAGATGAGTTAGTGGTGCTGTGGAAAAGTTTACCCTGGGTTAGCGACCCAGCCTAGCTACTTTCGCTCTGACCAAACCAACCTTTCTTATGGCGACTGGTCTAAATCAGCAACGGGATTTCTTCAATTAAATGCTTTAAAGAATGCCAAAACGGAAAATAATAAATTACTTATGAAATTGTAGAAAGAGTCGAGTGTGCAAGTCGTTAAGGACAGCAGATTTCACAGAAAACGAATTTATGTAAAAGCACTTTAGAAAGGGGCAGCCCTTTCATTTTTTTATTAGTTATAAATGTTAATTGCTTAATCATTTTTTTACTGTGTAAAATAAATGCAAAAATGAACTTTATTGAAATGCTTGCATTTTATTGGTTTAACTATAGAATAGTATCGACAGAAGAGCTTGGTGGTGTCGTGGAAAAGTTTACCCTGGGTTAGCGACCCAGCCTAGCTACTTTCGCTCTGAACAAACCAACCTTTCTTATGGCCACTGGTCTAAATCAACAACGGAATTTCTTCAACTAAATGCTTTAAACAATGCCAAAACGGAAAATAATAAATTACAAATGAAATTCGAGCAGGAGTGGTGAGTTTTAGAATGCCAAGGGATAGTTATGAATTATCTGGGAGCGACAGTGAGATAAACGCCGATGCCGAAGCGGGCTCGACGCGTTTCTTGCGAGATGCCTTCACTGATGCAAGACCGACGGAGGCGTAATTGTTAATCCGTTGGAGAAATGGAAGAAAATAGACAGTTCAGCAGAGGAAGGCGTCTGCGAGACTGAGAATAAGCCAAACCGGGATGACAAGACGGTCTTCCATATAAAAAGAACTCCATATACGAACCCGAAGCGGCTTGTTTGCCCCTGAAAGGTTAACTATATTGAAGCAGGCGAGGCGGCGGCAACCCGACGACCGATTCTCTTAAATAAACCCACTCACCTATTTTCCTCCAGTTCATCCTTTTCTTCTAGGCTTCCCTCGCTGCGATGAACGTGCTCCAGCCGGGGAAAAACAATTCAAGTCCGGCGTTTTCGACGGCCGGACAGAACGAGACGAGAGTTTGTGCGGCGGTCTCCTTGGTTCGACGAACGCGCAGCTAGCGAGTAGCGACGGCGAGTCCCACCGAGGCACCGACGGTATGCTAGTTTCGACTTTTTCCCGTTCGGGCTGAAGATCGATCTCTTCCTCGCCGATTTTGTTTTCTTTTTTTTTTTTCTTATCCAAACTGACACTTACAACTTTCTGTACGTAAATATGAATTTTCCTTTTTAATAATTTGACGGGAAGTATCGATGGTTCTGGATCAAGTTCAAGGGAGCTTCGATCGAAATGAAGTGGACGAAAGTCTAGCATCGCCACTAGCGATACAGCGGAATTCCCTTTCCATCAGGCTTTATCTTTCCTCCATTTTGCCACTTGAAAGATGAAGAAATGCTTTTTTGCATTTCTTAATTATATACAACACAAAATAAACATTTTAAAATAATAATCTATAAAAAAAGATAATCTTGTTAGTTTAAATCATTTAAGAATGGTCGACCGTCTCTCAACTTGCTGAAATTTTATTTCATATCCCAAGGTAATTTTTATTTTATAATATAGTTCTTATGCCTATAATATATTTAATAAATGATGATAAATTCAATTATTATTTGTAAAATAAATAAAAAAGGATTAACCTAACCTCACTCAGAATTGGGTATCATGCACCCATAAGAAAAGAAGAAGTTGAAAATTTTTCGGATTATTTAGTTCTTTTAGGTATTTGGGTGTGTGATGCAACGGGAAAAATGGCACTACCGTAGGTGGACTGGTTAGGAAGTGACCCTTGATGGTCTGGAAGTGTCCTATTCTCAACCTCTTCCCTTCTCTTCAACCTAAACGATAAAGGCCATTCTTTGTTGTTTGTAAATGAAAGGCAGGTTTTCTGCCATAGTAAATTTTCTACCCCAAGGCCGCAAGGTCATCCTTGCTTATCTCCGCAACAACATTTTCACCTCCACCTGCCTCCTTGGTGGTCTCAGTGCCAGGGATACCGGCATACAAGAAAAAAAACCTTCTCCCTTGCTGCATACGATGTCCCAATGAAAACTATAAATCCAGTGCCATAGGGTTATTTCTGAAAGGATGATTAAATGTGTACAGGACAGTTATGGTGTCAGAGCAAATAACCATTATTTACTCATCTGAATGTACGACGTTGAGAGATTTATTTATGGCTATCGTTTCGGCGATACAGTTACTTTCTACAGGATTTAGTGAAAATTAATATTTCCTTTTTCCACTTTGCAGCACCTACATACCCTTATGTCCCTGGAACCAACCATCTGTACATATGTTACTGAGAGAAGTGCGTTTTTGATGTTTGTATGTGTCGAGCTTTAAAGCATCAGTGCGAGTATTTTTCAGGAAAAGTGGCACATTTCAAGTTGCCTTTTTACGTGTTTAGTCAAGGATTTTATGCCGTTTCATAGTCACATTATGAAAAACAATTGTTAAATCAATTACAAAAATGTTTTTCATGATGTGAAATTAATATAGACCCTGATGTCAACCTTAAAGTAGGTCCAAAAGCTTGGCAGTAACGACTGAATTTGCTTTTTTCTTTAAGACCATAGCTTGATCATACATTTCTTTTATTTTAATAAAATTCTTAATTATAATATTGCTTTTTCTCAATTTTTTATCAATGTTGTCTTTCAACTTTTAGATTATTTTATAGTTTTAACAATTTTTAAAATTTTTTAATTACAATATTTTTAATAATCAATACAACCTTTATGTCAATAAATTCACTAATACCGTGGGGTCTTACCTCGATCCACTTGAAAATGGCAAAAAGGAGAGAAAATTCAAAAGGTGGGGTTGAGATAGGAAGTCTGTATCCGAGTGGATCGAGGTCACGATAGTTCAAGTAGTAGAGCAGCAGGGTATCTAGCCTAAGATCAGGGTTCAAATCCCGCTCGTGCCATTGACTTTTTTTTTATCAAAATTAAAAATTCCTTACGTTCAGGATGAAAACTCATTTGGTCAAAAATAATCTTAGTAAAACTTAGTGTATGGATATTTACGCTTGTTTGTTAGGTTTTTATGTTGTTACTATCAGAAAAAAAATTAATACTCTTACAGTCAGATCATAGACCACCATTATCGTTAGAGCAAACAAACTAATTTAATTTTCTGAGGGCCAAAGTATGCAAGAAAAGCGTCACAATTCAAAAATGAATTAATTTTATATTTTAAATAACTAATTAGATCTGACTTTAGGAGGCAAGCATATTTGGGGCATAAATTTATTACATGGATATTTATTGTTTATTAGGTTTGTGCTATCTGCTACAATCACACATACACACACACAAGTTTAACAACCTAACAGTCATTCATTGACCATCAGAAGTATCGACCACTTTTTCACTCATGAACACTCTCGATCAAGGCGTGGTCTAGAAGAAAAAAATCAAATTAAGTTGTTACTATCAAGCTTTTGACCTATTTAAGGTGTAAGAGCCTATATCAATTTCATATTATGCAAAACAATAGTTAGATAAAATTACAAACATGCTTTTCATAATGTGAAATGAATATAAGCCCTGATTATGACTTTTAAAATAGGTTGTAAACTTGGCAGCAGTAATAACTGCAATTGCTTTTTCTTCTTCTTTCCGTACCTCGATTTAGAGTGTTCATCAATTATTTTAGTTTTATTTCTTTTATTTTAATAACATTCATAATTATTAT